>PVJD01002249.1:0-212171 GCA_004026545.1 Mormoops blainvillei | reverse complement strand
GGGTAGAATAAATAGATAAATAACATAGAATTTTCTCAAATTTGAAGTCTTTACAATAGTTGATAGAAAAAGTAGTGAGTGTGCATGAATGGAGTAGATTCTCTCTCCCTCCCTCGCTCTCTCTCTCCTATTGGTTCTCTTTCCCTGGAGAACCCTGGCTGATAAAAGCAATTTATCATAGAGGTTAACACCCAAACCAGATAAGTTACCTCTTAATTTCCCATCCCACTACCGAGGTGTAGAAAACATAGGGCAGTTCCATAAGGCCTTTCTACCTCCATTTCCCCATTTGTACAGCAGAGGCAATGTTAGAATCTACCTCACAACTTTTTTGTGTGTGAAGATTAAATAAGTTCACGCTTTAAAATGCTTAGACCAGTGGTGGGAATAGTAAACATTTAATACCTGTTAGATGTCTATATTAGTGTTGGTACTTAGTAATCGTTTATTAATAACTCAGCAAGAATAACGTATGTTGTTGAATATTCTGTGAAATAAGATCAATCTCCTCAAGAAATCTGCTTCAGGAGTTCTTAGCAAGCTCCAGTACCCCCTAAGACTGACAGTTTGCATGAGTTATGTTAAAGCGTCAATCCACACATTGTTTTTCAATCTTTGGTGAGACAATGAGGTTCTGGAAGTCCTGTGTACTGAAACCCCTGTGTATCCTTGCGATGGTGACCAGGGAGGTTTCAGGATGCGTCCAAAAACCATTTTGAAGAGAAGCTGGTCGTGACTTAAAACATTGTTGCCCTAAAACTTCCCCCCACATCCAAATGGGCCTGGCTCACTCTCACACCGCTGCCCGCCCGTGGTGGAGAAGTAGGTGTTTTTGACAGTTTACGCTCGATATTGTCCTGTGTTTCACTCCTGGTTTTTTTTCCCTCCCAATATGTCAGATAGGCTTTGAGATGAGGTTTCCCTTTTCAATTTAATTTATAAAACTCATACATGCTTACTATAGAAAATTTTGTAAATGCAGAAAACTAGGAGGAAGATAAGGGAATTCCTGTCTTTTTCTGTACCCATTTTTAAACCTAATTGTATAGTGTTGTCAGACTAGTATATTTTATTACATGTTAACATAAGTGTTACTCTTTTTCTGATTATGAGTAATATATGTCCATTGTAGAAAAATATAGAAAATATATTAAAAATTACTCAGAGGCTCATTTAACAATGTAAGATACAATTTTAACTGGTGTGGAGTTTTAGCTTTTCCCATGCATTTAAAAATTTTAGAAGTTGTAATCAACATACTGATTGTAAGGAAGGTGAGCATGGAAAGAAGCACAGGTTTCTGATGAGAGAAGCTGTACTGGGGAAGTTTGTGCCAGAGGGTAAGTGCTTTTACTCTCTGTGCAAGCATTTATTCAATCCAGTAAAATATATTTGAATTATGTCTGTGCTCTTTGTCTCTGTTGTAATTGTTGCAGGTCCTTCTATGAAAACAATTTGTGGTCTCAGCTTGGATGAGGCCTTCCTTTTCTTCCATCTCTGCCCCTTTCTCCATAGTTACGCAAAATTTCCTTTTCCTATTTCTATTCGTACATGATCCTTTGCCAAGATGGATCCTGCTGTCACAGATTCATGTCCTGCGGCAACAATTACATAGGTTACTTCTCTAGCCCATCTGCATCGCTGTGGGGCTTTCAGCCTAGTTGAACCCTTTCTTCTGTCATTCCCCTGGTAGCCTGTTCATCTCAGGCTGTTGGCTCCTGAAGGCTTTCTGCTCCTTTGACAAAGGACATAACAACTTGGATCCTAGTGAGTTCACTCCCCACAGTTCTTGATTAGCATCTGTTTATGGTGCTCATATTTCTAACAGACATGCTCTTTCTCTGAATTTTCACAATACTGCTCTCATTTCATTCCTTTCTTGCAGTATTTATGTTATGTTCTATTTCTTTTCAGTCCTCCTTTTTCACAAATACTATTTTTCTGCAGCATTTTTTCATAAGTTGAACTTTCTCTCTGATTACTGTTTGACTCTCTTACTCTAAAGGCTAAACAGATGAAGTTTGTTAAAATCTCCAGCCCTCAGTGACACTAGGATTCCTTTTGCTCTTGTTCCCACCTACACTGCAGGGGCTCCGTCCCTCAAATGTAAGATGCAGCCTCCTGTCCCCTTTGCTCTGCTGTCTGCACGGTCGTTCCTAGAGTGTGGTCACCTCCAGGTGGGTGTTGGCAGTGACGGAGATCAGAATCTCGGCTGCTCCTAGAACAAATAGCCAAGATGAAGCAAGACGACTAAATATTTTTCTGATTGGTAAAAATCTTGTATTTTTAAACTTTAGAGCACAGGGGTCCAAAGCACTTTATGCTACAGTGTTAAAAATTATAATTCCACGATTTAAAATTTCGGTAAAAGAATTTTTAACAGAAATAATGCACATTTTGTTAGACACATCCTTGAAATATTGACAATAAAATATTGACATAAGGACTTGATAGAAAAATACTCGGCCAATGATTGTTTTTGTTTTATAGATCAGAGTGATTTTTTTGTTGTTGTTGTGCTATAATACATTATCACAAATTTAGTGGCCTAAACAATAGAAACACAGTATTGTCAGTTCTTTAAGTCAGAAGTCATCCTTGTTAGAAGCCTGACAAGGATATCGCTGGACTGAAATCATGACACAGACGAAACTGTGTTTGTCTTTGAACATTTTCTCTCAGGGGGAATTTGTTCGCTTGCCTTTTCCAGCTTCTAGAAACTGCCTGCCATCCTTGGCTCTTACGTTCCTCCCTCTGTCTCAAAGCCAGCAATCACAACTCAAGTCTTACATCAAGATGTGTCTTACATCACATCTGCCTGTTTCTTTTCAGTTAGCACATCTTCTCTCACCCCAGCTAGGAAAGAGTCTCTCCGCCTAAGGACCCATGTGATTTGATTACATTGGATGCACCCACATAATCAAAAATAAACCTTTCACCTCAAGGTCCCTAATTTTAATTACAGTTGCAAAGTCCACTTTGCCAGGTACTCATAGATTTGGGGATTAAGCAGCGAATAGTTCGGGGAGGCTGCTATTCTGTTTATCACAAAGAGTAAAGCTAGAAAACACGAACAACGTAAGAAAAACAGTGACACTGAAGGATAATGAATTCCCCATGGGATCTGTAATTATCTGATGTCTTCATAAAAGAGAATGATTTGTTTGCAGGAAGCCCTCCTACAATGGTTGTTATATAACTTTTGACCCTGAGTTGCTGAGGTTTGCTTACTAGTTTGCTGTTGGAAAGTGTATTTCTTCTTCAAAAAAGTTTTAACCACTTTATTGAGGTAGGATTAACATGTAAAAAGCTGTGCACATGTGTACAACTCGATGAGTTTGGGGATAAGTATACACCTATGAAACTACCAGCACCATCAAGGCCATAAACATACCTGTCTCCTCCCAAAGTTTCCTCCTGCCTCCTGTCTTGTTATTACCATCATTGTGTGTGTATGTGTGGTAAGAACACAACATAAAATCTGCACTCTTAGTAAAGTTTAGGTATACAGTCCAATCTTGTTAGCTATAGACACTGTGCTGTATCTACGTGTCTAGAACTTGTCTTGCCTAACCGAAACTTTATACCTGTTGGCCATCACCTCCCCAATTCTCCCTCTCTTCAGCCCCTGGCAACCACCTTTCTGATCCTTGCTTCTATTAATCTTTCATTCTATTAATTAGGATTCAGTACTTTTTGTTTGCTAAAATACACCTGTATATATATATATATATACAGGTATATATATATACGGGGGGGCAAAAGTAGGTTTACAGGTGTTCATATGGAAAATAATACTATAATTAATAACTGATAATAGTAGAATAAACTATTTCATGTACTCATAACTTTAAAACTACTTTTACTCAACCCATATGTATTGTAAATTATGAGATCTCTAATGCATTAAGTAAAAATGAATATATAAGTGAAAAAAAGCAGATACCAAAACAGTGTATACAATATATCTCCATGTAAAAATACATAAATTTATTCACAAAATAAATTCCAGACACATCCTCTCAAATGTTTAACAATAGTAACTTCCTCTGGAAAGGAAGCTACAGGTGACTCTTCTCTTGTCCTTCAATTATACTTGTGACTTGGATGGAAAAATACTAGCACAATAGTTACTCTTAAAAAGGTTCCTAAAGCAAATTTACAGATGGCATAAGGTATAAAAAAAATTCTAGACATATTTTAAGGTTAAGGTACTTCTTGTCCTTTGAGATAACAGTCTAGAAACTTAAAAATTTTAAACTTGTTTTTTTAATTGATATTGTTCTGAAAAATAAGTGCTAACACTAATTGGTGTTTCTAATAAAGGCAAATGAAGTATAAAGGATAAGAGACTAAATTTTTTCCATATATTTTAATAATTTGCTAACATAAACTCAGACATAATTCCATGGCCCTTTGAGTAATGCCCAAAGCAAGAGAATTCAGTACAATGGGATGCTGTTTTCTAATCAATAATGCAGTAACGCAGCACTCCAGCCTGTGGAGGAAAATGCCAAAGTCCTGTGGGAGGAGGTGACAGAGTGAGACCTCATCTTGGGTGTTGGTATTGCCAGGTTGGCAAGTCACGTGTCTCATATCTCCTTTTCTCCTTCTGATGTATGAAAACACTGAGGGACTTCTAGAATTGTATTTTCTAGTGATTTCATGAGAGAGAAACTGGAATTATCACTCCAAAACAGAACTCTAGAGTGAAAACTCCCTACCGCCTTCCCCATGGGATCCAAAAAAGTCTTGTGAAATGCTGAGCCCCAATTTTCAGTGTCTGCAGGGCAACATACATGGTAAATTGTAACTGCAGTCCAGGCCACTTTTGGAAAGACTCTTCCCCCAGAGAAACCACCCAGGAGAGGCACAATTCACGTGGGTACCCCTCCTCTGTTACAAAGGCCATGATATTCCTCTGGAGGTATCCAATAACTGGGGGGTTTTGGTATTGTGAAATTCACAACATATGTAGAGATTACTGGATGAGTAAGGTCCTCTTTATATATAAAGAGATACATAACTTTCAAATGACTTGGCGGATGTTTAGATTCATATGGTCTAATGATTATTGGTTGACTCCTTAAAGTAACTTCATTCTTGTGAGAATCACCAGAGAAATCCAAAGACATACTGCCATATGCGGGTTAGTCTCCACAGATGGGCACCTGCCTGGGGCGGCAGGCTCCATAGGGTGAGCCAGTTCCTTGAAAGGAGCTCTGGCATTATGCCTCTCACTAACAAGGAAATTCTCAGATGCATTTCACAATGCAACTTCAATCATGATAATTACAATCCTGTTGAATACATTTTGACATCAATAGAGTTGGGAAAAAGCCCTTGCAGAAAAAAATATTACAGAAGGTATCATTACCAATTCTTAACAGATCACTCCTACGGTCAGCTTCTAACTTTCCCTGCTGGAGATTTATAAGTAGAACCTGTCTTTTTATTCTGAGGATTTTCAACCCTGGATTTTATGACAGAACAAGAATTCAACATTTTATTTTTACATGACAGTGAAGACCATGTGATGCTAGAGAATGATAGCTCGGTTCACAGTTCCTAGACTCCATCCTAGTGATTCAGATATGGATTATTTTCTCAAGGAATCCCTTCCTCCTGGAAATATTCTACATTCTGAAGTCTGGAACTTGGGTAGGCATACAACTCAATAGACAAGGCTTGGAAAGTCTGAAATGACATTCAAATATTTCAAATTCAAGTTTGTTTGTTCTACAAGCTCCTTCATGTTCTTTCAATATCAAGGGCATTTCATCAGAAGCTGTTACTTTAATTTCTATGACATATTTTAACCATGTCACTGACGGTGGCTTCCCCTGAGCCACAACTCACATCAATCAAGCTGATTGAAGAGACGCCAATGAATTTCTTCATCGCCACTGAATCTGCAAGGCAATTCTGAGGCAGTTCATCGCAAACACCCTAGTTTTCAAAATTAAGCATATAATTTAAGATAGGCTAGATTATGCAAATGTGAAAAAATGACACCAGACTCTCTGTCGAGCAGCATTATAAGAGTTTCTTCATTGCCACGGACCTTAGTGCCTGTCCAGTGCATGTCACCTCCATGCTGTGGTTCATGTTTTCAGGCTGGTTGCTTGGATCGTGGGGCATCTCATTTTGGTATGTGCTGCCACAGCCACAGCAGTAGGAGAGGTGAGAAATGAAGAGACAGTACCAGCAAACACACACTTCAGCCTGCAAAGAGACACATGACTGTTTGCATTTCATTAGCCAGAAATATTCACATGGCCAGGATTCACTTAGGGGGTGGGGTGGGGAGTTTACTCCTTTGTAAACCTGGAAGTAGGGAAGAAAGGAGTGTGAGTCAGTTTAGAAATCTTTTACATTCGGAGAAAGAGAACGCTTCTCTGTAAGATATAAAATGAGAACTTCTGCCTCAGATTTGGTGCCCATAGACTGTGCTTTCAACATCTATGTAAACCTCCCTTTGATGAGATTTTTCAGTGACAAATATTTTTCCTCAGGAATAAATGAACTTCAATTTAGGATCTAGTCTCATATATTATAAAATAAAAGCTCCTCAGAATATAAATTTCGGTAAACATGCTGACTGACATGAATTTCTTAACTGTGACCCCCCCCCCCCCACCATGTCAAACAGCCATTTTGTGCAGTCTACATTAAGCCTATTTTTGGAAGTACGTGAAATAGTATTTTATTTATTAGGCTGTAGGCTTTCTAAGTTTCTCTGTAGTCTCTGGTCATATTGTTATGTGACCTATTTTTTATGATTATTAAATAGCTTGTGTTCTTTATTGACTTGAAATGAAAAGAAACATGAAAAATGAAGTAAAACAGCACCCCGGTTTCACATCTCAGAAATAACCGTAGTCATCATTCTGAACTCTTGCAACATAAACAGAGTAACACATAATGTTGACACATCGGTGGTATGAGCCCACAGAGGCCAACGGGACACATGCTGGGGGTCAAGGGACTAAGTTCTTTTCAGAATCGTGGAAGAAGTATGTTAAAAATAGATTCCTGGGCCACCTGCCAGGGTTAATAAATCAGAATTTCCAGGCGTGAGGCTCAAGAATATATGATTTTAAAAAGCGCCAACTCAGTCCAATTCTGAAAGCAGGTGTTTAGAAGCCTCTGGTATATATCATGATTATTGAGTCCTTATAATTCATTTTTTTTCTTTCCCTAACATGCAGTATTCAACCCAACTACAAGCTCTGTAACCTCTACCATCATCATACATCTCGAAAAACTGATCAACACCACCACTTACCCACCTTGTAACCAGCGTGGGTGAAGCAACCATCATCTTTTGACTGGACAACAAAAATAGCTTCCTCAGTGGCTTTAGTGGTTACAGTCCTGCCTGGAATCATGGCTCAAGCACAGATGAGCTATATCACCATATCATCTACTACCATCCACTGGTTCCCATTGCAGTGACAATAAACTATAAACACATTTCCCAGGTTTGTGATGTTCTATGCCTGTGGTCCTCAAACACCTCCTTTCAGTTTTGCACCCTGGAAGAGGCCAGATATGCTACTAACCATCCTACGGCGCACAGAGCAGCCCCTGCAATGATACACCATCTGCCTCCAAATGTCAGCAGTGCTGACAGTTAAAAGTCCTGCTCTATGCAGCCTGGTTCTTTTATCAACCTTGTGCTTATTCACTATTATCACCATTTTTTTCTGTTTTCCCATCTGTAGAATTTGCCAGGCTCATTTCCACATCAGAAATGTCCTAACTTTTCACAGAAATGTGCTTGTAGAAGGGCCAGAGTGGAGAACAACCCCGCTCCAGCCTGCACCAGGGCTTCTGTGAGCATGAAGTAAGATTTGAGGTGCAGAACCACTGAGAAGCAGGGGTGGTTTGTCGCCACAGCACACACTGTCCTAACCTAACTTGTATTATTGTGCACTTAGTGTAATATAACTTTTACATCCCTGGGAAACCAAAATATGTGGGTGACTTGCTTTAAGGTTGTTTGCTTTATTGTGGTGGTCTGGAACCAAACCTGCAACGTGACTGCCATATGCCAGCATAATGATGCATACATGTCATTATATATTTGTCAAACCCACAGAATGTACAGCATCAAGAGTGAACCACATTGTCAACTATGGACTTTGGGTGATCACATTGTATTGATGTAGCTTCATCAATTGTATCAAATGCACCGCTTAAGTCGGGATGTTGATAGTGGGCGAGGTGTAGGGGCTGTGCTTGTGTGGAAGTGAGAGGGTGTCTGGGAAGCCTGTGCCTTCTACTGAATTTTGCTGTGAATGTAAAACTACTCTTAAAAAAAATAAAGCCTTAAAAAAAAGAAATGTCACAGAAAAGTAGTATTTTCCGCCTGTATGATCTCTGTGGCATTAAGGCATATTTTCTTTGTCTCCCAGGTTTTCTAGGGAGTTTCCAAATGCTAGTCTCCTGGGATTTAGTAAACAAACCCAAGTTTATATTCCCCATAAATTTCACTGTTTGTAATGTTTGAGCATGAGACAAGAAATGACCCCCGAGCTGCCTGAAATAACATTTCGTAACATTTCTGATGCAAACTTGTAAAGAGGGTGTTGGCATTTACTTCAGTGGGTGGCTGAGGTTAATTGTACCCAGAGTGCCAGAGGAGTTCCCCTTGCAGATAGCAGGTGCTGTGTGGGTTTCCTGGCCTGTGGCTGCTGTGTTTACAGCTTGGTCCGGCCGGGGCACAGATCAGATTTTCAAGTGTTGAGCAATAGAAGGGAATCAGGGAAGGGAGCCCCTCTGCTGAGATTTTTCTATACCAAGGGAAAAGAGAGAGACAGGATGAAACTCACAAAAATAGAGGGTAATGAGAAAAGGCTGTTTAGTTAGTTTGCATTAGAGAGATTTCAATTGTTTTGAAACTCTCTGAGAGTAATTTAGTCACCCAACTTACATGTTGATGCTTGGGTCTACTTTATGAGGACTTGACGTTTTTGGCCACTAACCTGGCAGCATGGAGGGCTTGAGTTCAGGGTAGCAGAAATGATACAAATGTTTTGGGTGGCATCCTTCTCTCTTTGTGACCCAGAAGACACCATCAGGGAATGTTTTAAGGCCAATTTCTAGGCAAAACCTTATCTCCAATCTTTTCTTTTGTCTGTCAAATGACCTTGACACATCTATAATACTATCTGAAGTCAGATAGTTTTATAAAATGGCAAAATAAAAATAAGTTCCTCAGTAAGACAAAGATTTATGAACCTTTTTTTGTTCAACCAATTGATGTTTTAATGTGTTATTATTGGGTTGGCCAAAAATTCATTTAGCTTTTTTCTGTATGATGGCTGTAGTAGTGTTTAGTTGTCTTTAAGTTCTTTCAAAAAAATTTTGTTAGATTGCATTGTGACAGCTGTCATGTCAGTGTGCATTGAAAAAAAACTGATCAAAACTGGTGAATTTTTGTGAAACCATTTTTATATTGAAGATGGAAGAAGATACCCAACATTTTCAGTGTTTATGCTTTATTATTTCAAGAAAGGTAAAATCACAACTGAAAAGCAAAACAAGATTTGTGTAGTGTATGGAGAAGGTACTGTGACTGATCGAGTGTATCAAAGAGGTTTGAGAAGTTTCTTGGCACTATTGACATTTTGGTCAAATAATTCTTTGCTGTGGGGCTGTTTTATGCATTGGAAGATGTTTAGCAGCACCTCTGGCCTCTAACCATTAGAAGCCAATAGCAGGATGTAGCTGACATGCTCAAAATATCCAAAGCAATACAATTATTGGTGAAAATGAAAAATGTATCTTTTATTTTATGGAAAAAATTAAACAGATTTTTTGGCCAACCCAATACATATTATTTAGAGATATACATTATAGTAATGGTGATCTAAATTGAAGTGGTTTGCAAGTCATCTCTTAGGAGCCTTTTTGTAGCTATAAATTAGAACTTTGTCTAGAGCATCACGGGAAAATATCAACTGTGGCATGTTCTCCAGTGAAGCAGAGAAACTTAGATGGCCGTGTTGGATTTAGAGGAGAAAATTGGAGAAATCTAGAAACATCAATCATGTCAATCTTAACAGTTTGGCAAAAGCAAAAGTGTAATTTGCAATTATACTCACAGAAACCTAAACTGCACAGAGATCTACAATGGACGGATTTTCAAATTTTCTCCCAAAATAATTACACAGTGTCTCAGGCAACTCAGGTTGGTTGCCATGTACAATAAACTTGATAGGTTTCTTTGGGTGATTTGATGAAAAGAAAGCAAATAAATCAGAATAACGTGGGGGTTTTGGTTATTTCATTGGCTGCATATCTGATCCTGCTTTCAGGGTTTTGATTTTGCAACATTGTAGAATCCCAATGAGATATGAAGAAAGCCTAGAAGACAAGTGAATTCCCATATTGGCAGGGACAGAAGACTGTCAACTGAAAGGATGTGGCAAGGGTTGTCAGCCCCCCTGAGGTTTTTCCTGACCCAGCATTTTCAAATGTCTTTTTGTTAAAGCATCCGATTTCAGACTATGAGAAAGTTGGCATGACATTCCATCGAGAATGGAACAAGCAACATGACTGCAGGGCTACCAATGTAAAGAAACTTGATTAACTTTGATCAAAGCGTACTTTGTTTTGTTTTATGGTCTTAAATATTCAGAAAGAAAAGGGCTGGGCAGCTTAGGAAGACATTTTGTAGAATGAAGGAACCTGTGTCATTGGTTGAGAAGGCAAGGCAAGAAAAGTAGGTAATGGTCTTATTGCAGGAATGAAGGGAAACACGTTTCATTTTAGTGAGTTTATGCAAGCTATTATAAAACCGCATAGATAAAGAATGGCCTATGTGTGTACATTGTGATTTATGGGGGATTTTTTTGTTGTTTGTTTTTCCGGTGGAGGGCAGAAGAGCTCACAGTTTCCATCCTATGTGCAATGCAAGGCATTGTGCACATCCAGGAGGTCCATCAGCTCTTCTCAAAATCTGTGTAACAAAGCATATGCCCCTAATTTTTATAGATGAAGCAACTGAGTTGCAGAGAGGCTGAGGAGTGTGGTAGGCCATGACTCCAATCAGTGCTGGAGGCAGCCTCTGTCTGGGTCCCCCCTCTTTGTTGGGCAGCAGCTCTTAAGGGACTGGTGCCCTCAGGTGGATGGGGGACAGAATTGGTGCAGAGGGGTGAAGGCACCATTTGTGCAGTGGCTCCCAAAGGAACAGTCCTGGGGGCCATCTGAGAGGGGTGAACGAGGTCATCTATAAATTCTGCTAATCTTAAGAACCTCCTTTTAAAAAAGATAAATTTCTTCACCCTAACCTCCTGGAAATTTTGGTTCAAGAGATCTGTATTGTGATCCAGGAATCTGTGTTTTTGAAAGCCTTCTGGGGTCCGCCTCTGGTGAACAGGACGTCTTTGTCCTCCGTTATATTTTACTGCTGTGACTTACACCTGGTATCTGTGCTAACGGTTGTCATAGTTCTCTATTCTCCTTTACTCTCTTCATCTTTCCCTTCTCAATCTCTCTAAGTTAATAAATTAAAAAGAGAGAGAGAGAGAATGATAGAACAAACTGCCATGTACCCATGAATAGAAATGTCACTGTTTCCTCTCCGTATTACATCAAGATGAGTACGGCATTGGCCATGAAGTTTAAGTTTTCCTCAACTTGTTCCCTGTTTTGGCAATTTTTTGGCCAGAGTTGTCTCCTCAGTGTTATTATACAACAATTGCAACTGAAAAAATGGTCACATGGTTTGCTTAAAAATCGATTTCACTTCTCAGGCCTTGTTTGATGGAGGTCTCACCTGCAAAGAAATGGAAGTAACCACAAAAGCCTTCACTTTACCCAAACTATTCCCCACAAAGAATCAGCTCACTAATAAACAATCGGACCCTTCTGACCCCAGAAATGACCCGGTTTCCTACCTAGAGAGCAGATTTCCTAAATTATGTGAGACCAAAATAGTCCTGTACTCTCAGCGCTTTGAAAATTCACTTTGTGGGATGATGTTAAATATAAATGTAAACACATACACTCCTCAGAGAGCATAGCACAACTCAGACTGAAGTTTCAAGTTGCTCAAAATAGATCTTTGAACAAATCAGCACAAATTTGTGTTACCTCCCATGGTCAGCCTGAATTCTCAGAAATTGCATTTTATGATACCCTGTGGTCACTGAAAATTGCCCACCATTAACCTTCCTTACCAATAAATCACTAGAATTGCTGAAGGTAATTTTGAAGACCTGTGGGTGGCCTAAAGCAATAAAGGTTGAATGAAGGGCCAGCATTTTTGCAAGAGGCCCCTTCATGCAGATTTCTTCTAGGGATGCTAAAGAGATCTCATTTTGTAAATCTCAAGCTTGTGACTACCTATAAGAAAACCATGAGTGTTGCATTCTGAGGTACTTAATACCATGCTTTCCATTTTTTAATGTAACTTTCACATTATCTAAAACACCTGTGCAGGTGGAGCGAGGGGAACACTGCTGTCCCTTCAAAGCCTGTGAGGAAGGTAAAGTGTACAGAGAAAACGAGACTCAGCCAAGATCATGGTTATTATAAAGCCGAAGCAAAAATCTACTTTCCCAACTTAGTGTTTTTTCCTCTTGGATCATTATACTTCACTAGAAATTCATCTCAGATTTTTCTCTGAGAGCTTTAAGAAAGTGAAAATGGAGGACTTTAGCAAAATCATTCTGGAATGTCCAATGGATTATTACTAGAGAACATGGTCGCTGATACCTTACTGTTGCCAGGAAGGACTACAGAACGACACTTATAAAGTGAACACACTCTTGGTATTTGCTTTTCCATCTCTGAACTTGCATATGGGTCATAATGGGGCAAAGTAGCTCATCTGCTCAGCTTTGGCGCAGGTCCTGGGAAGGTGACTGTAGGGGCTTCACAGGGGGTCGGTGATGCTCACAGCTAGTCCAGAAGGCTTCCCTGAGGTTGTCTTCCACCAGGCTGGACATCTGACGGGACTTTCCTCACCTCTACACAGCCAAGACCGTTTTGGCAATGTTGGGGCCACTTGCTGTGCGCAGCGCAGTCTTTCTTCATTGTGTGCAACACAGCAGGTTCAAAATGAAATTCTAAAGCCAACGCTAGCTTTGCTGGTGGGACCAACCCTTGCGCATTTCATGCAGAGGGGTATGTTCTTCCATCCAGGTGCTGTGTGCAGGAGTGGGCTCAGCTGCAATCATAAGACACCTACTGTCTACACAGGTATGGAAGAGTATTTCACTGTGTCTCCATTCAACCTTCACCCAAGCCTCAATAGTGACAAGTAGTATTCCAAGAAAATTAGTTTAGTGATACATGCACACATTCCAAAAAAATCCAGAGATCAAGCAAATCAGCAGAGCTGGGTAACACTGTCAGGTCAAGTTTTCCATTTCCTCTAAGCATACCTGTTCACACATGCACACATTCATACCCCCCGGCATGCATACACATGCATATCCACACACAAATTTACACTCATCATACACTTACACATGACATATGCACACCCACCACATACATACAACCCTACTCTTGTACACATACACACCCATTCATGCATGTCCATTCTCACATAGGGTCCACATACATGTACACACATATTTATACTCAGCTATCATTCATAGTCATGTACAAACATATGCATACACATTTACACCCACACTCACGCATACACTCTCCCACATCTATGTATCACACAATTCAAAACAGTTGCATGCCACACGCTCAAGCACGCATATGTTCACACCTCACATGTATACACACACTTTCACACATACACTCACATCATACATACACAGGGGTAACACGTACATGCACACATGAACACACACAACGTTGCTCCTAATGCCACCATCCCAGGGCCACCAGCCCTCATAAGAACAGGCCTGACCCCCACGGTGACCCCCTGAGGCTGCTGCGAAGACATGGATCATGATGCGCAGACACAATGGAGATCATCTCTTTCTGATTTCAATGCCAAGAGTAGCTGTGAATCCTCAGGGCTCCGGTTGACCTGGATTTATGTTGTTATTTATTTTTTATGTATCTATTTATTTAGTTTTCCTTTTTGGCTTTGATCCCATTTACCTATTTCTCCCAGCTTCCATCTCCAACTCCTGGCAATCGCTAATCTGTTCTCTGTATTTGTAAGCTGGTTTTTTGTTTGTTTGTTTGTTTTAGATTCTACTTGTAAGAGAGATCATATGTATTAGCCTCTGGTAGAGCCTCTGGGCTTTGGTGAATATTCTTTTTTTTTTTTATTTTTGAGATAGGCTTGATGCACATAGCTACACAAATTTAAACATCAAATTTTGACACGTCGGGCAACCTTCTTCCATCTGAGTCATAGTATGAGAACAGATCACCTGTTGAACAACAGTTACCAGAATGGATGCTATGAAGGCAAATGATGCATGTTTTTAATAAGAGAACAGTTACTGAGACATGAATACTTCTAATAAGGTAACTCTTGTGTTCTGGTAGCTTCCACTATCATGAGTGATGGAAGGAGGCAGATCTAGCTCCTCTATGCTTCAGAGCGGGCTCCCCCTTGTGGACAGGGCTCCACCTCTTGGAGCCAAGCTCCTTTCCGACCTCTTGTTCAGTGTCTTTAGAGTTTTTTTCAGTTTGATTTCCTTTGGGGTGAGCAAGTCTAATTTTGTTGAGTGTCCATTTGGTAGTGTTTTCAGAATTTCTGGCTGTGAACTTGCAGGCACTAGAAGGGTAGAAGGTTCCTGTAGACAAGCTGGTATAAGCAAAAGTTAACCCCCTAATGCCCCTCCCATGATTATGCTCTCTTCGACCATCATCTAATACCATGTTTATTTCCTTGAAGGGGGCGCGATGTCCTTCCTCAAAGAAGTTTTGTCCTGATTGACTTCATCTGATACTGGTCCCTTCTTTCCTTTTTATTTTTTTCTCATTCTTCTTTATAAATTTGTCATGTTCCACTTTGTGTACATTTTCCAGTCATTTCACATTAGGATTATCCTTCCCATCGGGCTGAAAGTTCCATTGTGCCCAAAATTACATCATATATATTCTGATTTTCCCTTAACATATTTGCCAGCCCAGCCAGGTGTTCTTGGTGGCCACGTTCAATGGTGTTGATTTCCCTCCTTTGCTTTTGTTCCGTGCGGAGCTGGGGCTGGGGGGATCCTGTCTGTTTGGCTCAGTACTACACATAACATTTGAGGGATAGGTCAGTACACAATAGTTTTTTGTTGAATGAGTGACTGAATGAGTGAGTGAGTGAGTGAGTGAATGAATGAATGAAAAACTGTGCAGATTAACTAAACACCACCAGAGTTATCACCAGAGGGCATCACTGTGCCACATAAAACTGCTATCCTGGTGATTTCACACCTTCCATCTTAACCATCATTGAAAATCCAGTTCACCTGGGTGGCTCCTAACTTTTTAAAAGTTAAAATGGATTCCTGGGGCTGATCCAGAAAAGATGGGAATAAACGTTGTACTACTTGAAAACTAACATCTGTAGCCTGATATTTTATTTTCTACTTGTGATATATTAATGAATGCTTGTTTTAGACAATTAGAACTAAAGCAACTCAGAAATTGTAATTTGATCATGCAGAGGTAATGGCTAATGTTTCCCATTCTCAATGAGTTTTCTTTCAGTCTCTTTTCTATGTCTGTGTCCATTTACACTGTGGGTGCCATTCTGCAGAGGCACCCTTGGGTTCTATCTCCACTCACCATGTGTTCTTCAACAGGTGCTCTGTAGCTGTGTTAAAATTTTAGGTTAATGTCAATATGTCAATACATTCATTGTTTAAATTTTGCCTGGAATCTCAAAGAACTCTGAAAGGTGTGGCTGTGCCCTAAAAGCTGCCATCTTCCCTAGAGAACACTTCCCAACATCTTACAGTGATAGAATCTTACGTGGACTGGCGTGGCCACCTCAATGAGCAAACAGGTTCTGCCCCCTAAGGTTCAGATAATGTGCTTGGCCAATGAAATGCTCTTTTTTTCATCTGCTATTTTTCTAGTTACAGAAATAAATAGTACCCTGCTTTCTGAACAGTCTATACACTGGAGAATATACATCTGTAATATCCACCCACTTTCCTGACATGCACCTCTAAGGTAGCCTCTAGCTGTGAATTAAGGGATATTGCAATTGCATGGGAATTTTATGCGGAGAACTTCTCCTCCCGGGAATGGAGAAAACCACAGTCTATCATCTCTCTTCCTGTTGTTGTGGGAGGTGTTTTTTGTTTGTACCTACAATTAGCTTTGTTTTAAACACTGTATCTTATTTTTATAACAATGCTAGACTACATCCCAGAAATATCTATTACAACATTATGGTGGCAGTCCCATTGGGTACCTTTTCTGCATGTTTGGGAAAATGGCCCTGGCCAAGTGAGTTCATTTATAGAAAAGTCTCTTCTTTAAAATATGATCTAATCTCTTGTATAAACTTGACATGTTTGGTTTAATTTTTTTTCTTGTCGCCTTGGCATTTCTTTCTTTAAAAAAGGACGACACTGCTTTTTTCTTCCAATGTTGTTTTCTTTTCAATCTTGTTTTTGGAAAACAACATATCCACATGATAGTTAAAAGTAAAGGCAATAAGCAAACAATAGTAGCAAGGGGACGAGAGTAGGAAAAAAGGGAGTAGAAATAACTCTTTGGGGGTGAATATGAAGACGTTTAAGCAGTAAATAATTTATAAGAAAAACACAAAAAGGCCGCGGCAGAACACGAGTCCTGGCCTGTGCGTTATTCAACCCAGAGGAGAAGCCTCTGCAGTCACAGCAACTGCGGCCTTTGCACAGCTGAGTGACAGGTCAGCACAGAACAGAGAGGTGAAATCATCTTCCCTCGCTGTTTCAGGGTTACCAAACCTGTGGCGAATGCTCCTTTATGAGGCTGCAGAGTAGACGATGTTAAAGGAAGTACCAATAATTGCACTCAGCAACACAACCCAGGAGCACCGGAGGGCTTTGGCTGAAGTTGCCTCCTGTTTTGGAAAATCTAGGATCAATCCCATTACCTTTGGGGGGAGTGGAAGCCAAGAACCCTCTTGGCAACATCATGTCTGTTTAATTTTGCTAATGTTGTTCAGTGTTACGTCTTGGGGAGCTAACAGAAAATGGACTCAGTCTCCATGGGTTCTCTTGGCTCCCTTTCCTGATCATTGACCCTAGGATTTAAGGTCAATCTCAGCCAAGTACCACTTGCAGGTGTTCTCCCATGGACTCAATTTTCTAGGAATGGCTGTTCTGTGATTAACATTGAATTTTCCCATTTTTAAAAGCATTTAGAAGAGAACAACAAAGTGAGACGTGTCTCTGACCAGCTCACAGGCCCCAATATCACTTTCATTTTGGTTAAACTCTAGGGTACTCATATGTATAAAGTGCTCTGCAAACTTTGCAGGGGTGACAGTGGAGGGGGGCGGGGGTTGTTCAAAAATCAATCATAAACTATTTACAGACCCTTAAAGTTGGCTGTTCTCATTGCTTGTGATGAGATTCCTAAAACTAGCCTTTTTCTCAAAAACAAGGGGGGATAGGCAGCCATGCATATATGAGTGCAGTGAGGGTGCTGGGGAGAGCGAGGGTCTCGGGACATGCACATCTCTTCAGCCTGGAAGTTTCTTTGGGGGTTTGAGGATGTGGAAGGGCAAGCATCTCCTACCCCATCTTCCCAGAATCCAGTGAGCATCCTCTTGCATGCCTTCATGAAGCAGTCAGCAGGGAGCAGGACAGGCACCCTGTCCTCCCAAGAGCAGCCTTTCCATCAGGGAAGGTAGGAAACAAAGAAGTAACATTCTCAGTAACAAGTGCTCTGAAGGAAATCCGACAAGTAAGTGGAAACTGCAAGTGGGTGAGGGCTGTGTTATTTAGAGGGTCCGAGAAGGGTCTCAGAAAGTAGAGAATATAAGCAGTAAGCAGTGAGTGCTGAGATAAAGGTAAGAGTATAAAGAGCAGGCAGGCCGTGGAGGTGGGGTGAGGTGGGGATTCACCTGAGCGAGAGGGGATAGCAGGTGCAAAGGTCCTGACACTGGAAAAACACACCAAAGGGGGCGCATCTGTGAGCAGACGCCATGAGATGGGCTTCATATAAAATTCTCAGAAATCCTGTTTGTTACACCAAAGTGAGGGGAAATGTTTCTCCCTCCACAAACTTCCAGACTGAAACAGCAAACTTCAACCTGTGATTCAGGAGCAGTTGGTCAGAAGTGACTTTGCTGGTAAAATCCCCTTGATTTACAATGTTTCAGATCCTGCAATGTTTCAAATCGCTGTTCATACGTATGGTCTCTGACCACTGCTTTCTCTCAACTCAGCTCTTACGAGGGCTCCTTCACTCAAATTGCAGGTGACCCGTTTACCAGTACATGGCACATTGCTGCAGCATTTAGCACTGTTTTCCATGAAAACAAGACATGTGATGCAAAAAGAACCACAGGGGGGACTTAGTTGACCAGCATAAATGAGGGGCAAACGATATGATTTAGATGAACCTGAGACTGAAGAGCGATGGTTATTTTAAAATTAGGTGGCTATGGATCCTTCCTGTATTAGGTGCTCTGAGCACAGAAGAGTGGGGCACGAGCCGGATTCTGTATCTTACACCTCTGGCAGAAAGCCCACTTGCTCTCCCCTCCTTACAACCCTCCTCTGCCTCCTCCCATAAGAGCTGTGTAGGATTGGTGACTGAGAACTTTGCTTTGCTGTCTTGTCATTGGCAAGCCCTTGGCCACGGTAGTTCAGAGTAAACAGCTTTTGGAACACCACTCTCCAGCCTTTATGGGAATCCAAAGCCTCATTATAATTAACAACCTCAGGACCAAGCAACCCACTGTTTCTTTGGGACTCAGAATTGCACTCCAGAAGAACACCTGGGGAATCTCATTTAGTTGCCTTCCCCAGACTGTCGTTGCATGTCCCATCTGGCTACAGGGTGTGTCTGGGCAGGTGAAGGGGTTGCCAAGGGCAGTGGGGACCTGGTTTCAAAGCCCTGAAGAAATCATGACTGTCAACCAGATGCCACGCTAGTGTCCTGAGCAAGAAAGAGTTCATGGCCCAACATGCATAGAGGCCAATAATATGACATTGGTTCTTGAGAAAAATTAAAAAAAAAGGTTTTCTTGTAGAGTCTCTCCAACAAAGAGACGGGAGGAGAAACAAATCTGTGTCCCCGATCCAGGGTTGGGGCAAGTTTTAAGGTGTTAAGGGATAATAAGCGGATATGCAGAAGCACTGGCAGGGCAGGTTTTGATGGGAGACCTTTGGAATTTGGCCGTTTATGGTAAGACATGGAAAGTAGCTTCAGCACCTGATCTGTCTGGACAATGGACCCTTTACTTCTCAAAGGGCTCCAGTTCTGGTCATTTTCCTGTCCTTTGGTTCCCTGACGGGGGGCAGAGGTGAGACTTCAGTTCCGGGTTCAGCTTGAGATCAAAGTTCTTTCCTTTGGCCGCAGTTTTGGTCTGTTGTCTCTGAAAAGAAACTCAGGATCTTGTTAAAAACAGGATAGGACTAGTTCTAGCAGGTTCTCTGGTTACACCAGGGATTTTTCCCCTATTTGCAATCATATGATACCTCTTAGAGCTGTAGGGAAACTCCAAATGTAGTTGGACATTTCTGTTCTAATATTTTCTAAATCATTGCTCCCCTTGTTACTGTGATTGAAGTTTAAACTTCTTTGTCCGTGTGACTCACAGGCATCTGACTCCAAATAAACGCTTTGTTTATACCCATTAATTCAACAAAGAATCTCTTGAGTGTTAAACACTGTGCTCAGGTAAGGGGACAAAAACACCCACTCCCCCACCTCTACGGAACTCAGGGAACAGAGGGGAGCAGGACCTATGCCACTAAGACCCAACATGGTAAATGCTTTTGCAAGAATGGGAGCGAAATGCCCAAATGGCACAGAGGAAGAGACAGGCCTGGTGAAGTCCGACCCCTAAATTCTCAAAGAAACATGTGATCTCCCCTTATTTGGTGCTCATGATTACAACTGGGCCTGAGGACCATGAATTTGGAGGAGAGGATGAACAATTTAACTTAGTACTCTAATGACACTGCTATTAACACATGAGCCTTTGTCCACTGCTCTAACACTTGTGGTTTGGTACAAAAAGGAAGAATCTTTGCTCTCCTTTCTTGTTGCCGAATGGTCAAGGCCAGTTCCTCCAGATGTCGGTGAACAGAGAGGACCAGGAAATTTGTTGGGCCACAGACAGCTATTCCTTCACACATAAGATGGTTCAAATTCACCTGGTTCAATATTTAGCTCTTTTTCCTAGTGTTCGTTTTTATTTGCAAATGGTCAGCTTGCCATTCTGCTTTCTCAGGATACATGTTTAAACTTAGAGATAATTTATCCATAGGCAAAATAAGTTAAAACAGATTTATAAAGATTTTCATTATTAATAAGTTCTCGTGTGACATACTGAAATTCTTAAGCCTATTGATTTCCATTTTTTCCCGAAGATTGTCCTAATAAGACTAGTTTGGTAATAGGTCTATTGGGAAGAAGCATAAGGCCTATGAAAATTTTATTATGTTTTGTACTTGATAAAACACACTTCTCTTATACTCTGATTCAGTTTTCTGACCCAGGTGGTACTACAGCCAGGGCTCCGTCCGTTTCGCGCCCGCATTCCTCATGCGCTGTGTGAGTTCTCTCCCGAGCAGCTGTGGTGCTGAGAGGACGGCTGTATTGTCCTTATATGTGGTAATTTTCCGCAGTGGGGAGGTTGTAATTACTTTCTCAATTCAGATAGTGATGGGTCCTGTCCCCTGTGCCCACCCTAACATGGCACCCTTGAAACAATGGAGCCACATTTGTTCACATGCTCAGCTGCAATGTGCATTGTTCTTAATAGGCAGCTGGTGATCATATAACTTAAATGACCTTATTTAACATCATCCGAAATCACCTACCGGCTGTCTCGCCAACAGGAGTGCTGGATACGGCTGGTCATTACTTCCCTGAAGATGCCTTACAACCAAATGCAAATGAGGACTACAGCCAGGAGGTTCAAATTTCATTGGTCTTAAAAACTGAAATTCTCCTACGGGAAATGTGACTTGGGAGTTTTTTAATAAAGACACTCACTTGCTTCCCCAAACCAATACCCAGTACCTAGGTTATTGATTTGCACCTACTTCTTTGTTTGCTTGTTTTTGTTTTTATATTGCTTCCTGTTTGTGTTTAGTTATATTTATAGGCTACTGCTTGAAGTTTTAAAATTCTGATTTTCCTTTTCCACAAAAGCTACCTGGGCTCTCAGATTGCAGACACAGGGCTTGCTGTGCACATCCCTATTGTGTCATCTTATTAACATTTCTGTGGCAGAACCTGACGGTGTTTTAATTGGTATTGCTTGTCATTCAAGTTTCAGTGGTTTGCACAGAATGTCCCGTGGCTAATGTTCCCAGGTCCTCCTTCATTTCCATTTCAAAGCCTTTTATTTTGGGAACAAAAGATGTCTTCTAGGCAAACCAACAAGGAGGTGGAGTCCAGATAAGAATCTCTATCCGAGAGACAGAAATCCGGGATGGTTCCATCAGGGAGACAATCACATTACCAAAGTGGATAATTTTCCTAAATTGCACGGCCATTAAATAGACATGGTTCAAGTAGACCTGAAATTCAGAGGGATTATTTATGTTAGCCTTTATTTTGTTTTCCTGAGAGATGATAGCAATGTTGGTAAATGTTGGACCATTGTTACATCAAATAAAAACAAAAGAAAGCAAATCATCAACTCATTCATTCATGCATTTGTTCATGGAGTATACCTTGTGCACCTATTCTGTTCTAGGCACGGTTCCAGGCCCAGGCAATGAGGCAGAGAACAATAGTCTTGGCCTTCACAAATACGGTACAAGGAGGAGGAAAAGGTAGAAATATAGGCATACCTTATTTTACTGTGTTTCTCTTTATTGCATTTCCCTGATACTGCATTTTTTTAAACAAGTTGAAGGCTTATGGCAACCCTGTATAGTAACCACACAGAAACTTCATTTCTCTAATGTGACCCATTCTCCTTTTTGTCTGTCCACACCCTTCCTTAATCATTAAACCCTTAGGACATCAGATTCTGGTCAGCATCAAACTGCCTTAAGAACAAAGCCTCAGGTTTGTTGACCATAGAAACAAAGTTTTGGTCAAACTAAAGATAAGATTTTGACCTCAGTTGTGTTTCAACCCAGGCCCATGAAAGCAGAACAATATGGACCACACTCTCATGAAAACAGACAGAGCGAAACCATGGCTGACATCAGCACCTGACACAATGATCAACTGCTCTCTAGCCTGACCCCAACCAATCAGCAGAGCCCATGATTGCAACTCCTTTAGTCATGATGATTAATGACCCCCCCCCCACCCTGTATAATCTACCCCCTGGAAGCCATAGGGGATCCAGATCTTTGGGCATTAGTTTACCTGTGACCCTGGACCAGGCACCATTCCCTGAACTAATAAACCTTTACTTTCTTGGCTTCAAACTCCTGTTTTAATTTGTTTGGGCTTTGATGCATGCAGGCCAAGGTAACAGCGTCAAGCAAGCCTATTGGTGTCATTTTTGCAAGAGCATGTGCTCACTTACTATCTCTGTGTCACATTTTGTCACATATTCTTACAATATTTCAAACTTTTCCATTATTATTATACTCATTGTGGAGATATGAGATCAGTGACTTTTGATATTGATATCAGAATTGTTTTGGGGCTCCAGAAACCACACCCAAAAAAGACTTAGTGGGTAAAAGTGATGTCTGTTCTGACTCCTCCACCAACTGACCATTCCCTCTCTCCCTCTCCTCAGGCGTCCCTATTCCTTGAGGCACAATAATATTAAAATTAGCCCAGTTAATAACCCTGCAGTGGCCTCTGAGTGTTCAGTGAAAGAAAAAGTCACAGGTCTCTCACTTTACCTCAAGTTAGAAATGATTAAGCTTAGTGAGGAAGACATGCTGAAAGCCCAGATAGGCTGAAAGCAAGGCATCTTGCACCGGCTGGCCAAGTTGTGAATGAAAAGGAAAAATTCTTGAAAGAAATTAAAAGTGCTATTCCAATAAATACACAAATGATAAAAATAAAAATGAAACAACAAACAGCCTGTTGCTGATACGAAGATAGCTGTGATCATCTGGAAAGACCAAACCAGCCATAACAGTCCCTTAAACCAAAGCCTAATCCAGAACAGAGCCCTAACCCTTCAATCCTATAAAGGCTGAAAGGGGTGAGGAAGCTACAGAAGAGAAGTTTGAAGCTGGCAGAGGACGGTTCACGAGGTTTGAGGAAAGAAACCGTCTTCCTAATATCAAGTGCAAGGTAAAACAACCCATGCTGATATAGAAGGACCGGCTACGGTAATTAATGAGGGGAGAGGAACACAGATGTTACTTAATGATGAGCCCTTTTGCAACCCAGGGATAAGAAACTTCAAATGCCACATTCCAAAAGAAATGTACAAAAAAAAATACATCTGGTACACCTAAAGAAAAGCTTGAGCTCAATGTAGAACAGAGGGCTCTGCTGTTTAGAGTCCCTTTCTCGATGGGGAAAGGCACTTTAGAGGTGGGGAGAAGGGCTGGTACGTCTCCTAGGAGGCCTGTGGAGTCCACTGAGAGCCCCTGTTCAGGTGCAGAGGGGAACCGTGGCTGCCGGCAGATCCAGGGTGATTCCACCCTGGGCATTCTCAGTGAGGAGAGTCCCTGGAAGAAGTGTCACAGGTGCCCCTCTCAGGAGGGCAAAGAGCATACCTACCTTTCTACCCCCAGGCTATGGGCAGGCTATTTGCCTGAAATTATAACCACAGAATCTCACCTAGCATTATGTGCAATCAAAAATGCTTTTAGATAAGTTTTTATTTGTAATATTCATGGCAGAATGTCAAATTGTAGAGGAGTGTTTTTTCTTAAAGCAAGGACCTCCAATGAAAAGAACTATAAAGAAATATGAAACACTAGTCGATGAAATATGTGCTGAAGGGTTTAGGCATAACATGTATCAATACCAACAATTTACTTGGTAATGCAGAAAAATTAGGGAGATCAATAGACGCATTGAGGGACAGATAGATAGATAGCTATATTTTGAAACAAATATAGTAAAAAATAAAAAAATTAGAATTTAGAATTTTGTTGGTGGTTTTATGAATGTTTCCTATGCAATTCTTTCAACTTGTCTTTATGTTTGAATATTTTCTAAAGAAATACCGGAGAAAATACTAAAAAAGGGAAATTTATATTATAGTTAGGGTAAATCAAATATTTATACCCAATGAGGTAAGTATCTTAGGGTTTCAAGTCCAGGAAAGTTGCAAAGAACAATAGTTTCTGTTAGAAAATGTGTGTATATTAGTTTCTGGACAATTAGCTTAAGCTGTGCTCAGCACCAAGGACAGTGACCAACTCCAAAGTTAAATTTGTCTTTAGCCATTAGTGTAGCATTAGAAATCTGCTACCTTTACAGAAGACAACACCCAATCTTCACATTGCATTTGTTCTCAATTCTAGTAGAAGTGTTCTAAGAGTTATCTGTCCAACTTGCCCATTGTTATGCACCTAACAGTAACTATGATTGAATATTGTATAGAACCAAAGAACAATAGGACTTGACCCTAAAGGAGCTTACAATCAAAAAGAATGAATACATGTAAACCAAATGCTCAGGTGCCCAAGGCCCTGTGGGAGGGCAGATTTACTGTGAAGTACCACCTCATGGCCACTTTACAAAGCCTGAACATCCCTCCACATGCTAAATGCAAAATGTGTATGATGAAGTCCTCATATTCATGTGTTTCTGAATGACTTTTATTATATAATAGTAATAGTAATAAAGATATATAACACATATATAAGCAATAATATATAACTAATATAATTTATGCTTGCACTACATATACAATGACATATTATATACCAGATTACATCTGATAAAATATATAGTAATAATATTCAATAATATATTATAATCTAACAACCACATTCTATGTAGCTATAACTGTAGTATATGGTTTATGACAACAATTTTCAACCAGTGTGCCACAAGAATTTTTAAAACATGCAATACCTGACTATTTGGTCAGGAGCACTGGTTTCTTTTCCCTTAGATTGTCAAATTAAACAATGACAACAGCCAACACAACAAACAGCCTATTGCTGATATGAAGATAGTTGTGATTATCTGGAAAGATCAAACTAGTTGTCTAGAGTCAGTGAATCAAAATTATACCTATTTTTTGTCAGATTGGCAAAAAATATATTTTTTAGTGTGCTGCAGAATTTCAGTAATTAGTTTATGCGTGTACCAGTGTACCATGAGATGAAAAAGGTTGAAAATAGCTGGTTTATAATATTAATATAAATATAATAAAACTTAACATATATTATTATATTATTGTTGTATATGTATAATAAATTTTAAGAACTATATTTTGGAAAAGTAATCTTGCCAAACAGTTGAGTGTAAATATTTTAAAAACCGTTCTTTCAATTATAAAATTCTGTATGTTTTATGTCATTTTGGTTTTTTGGTCTATGAATGCCAAAAAATTTCCTTGAAAGCTTCTCATGTAATTATTTAAAAATAATATGAGGTGACTTGGATTAAAAAAAATGAAGTTCAGACTAGGATTTAGAGTTATTATTAATAACTTAGAGAATTACAATGTTATAAAATTCTTATTAGTGGAATCAATTTATTTCATCATCACTAACATTAATATTTTGCTAAATTATTGGGAAATAGATTTCCTTTTAATTTAAATGAAATGGTACCATTATATACATAATGTACATTATACATTATATATGTATTATTATTTTATATATATAATACTATACATATACTATTAATCGAACTTTTCCCTTCAGGTTTTCTCTGAGGGAGCTCTCACCTCCTGAACTTACAGAGAGGAGCAACCAAAATTTATTCTATTAAAATAAAGGACAAGAACAACAAAGTAAATGAATTACCTTCTTTAGTTTGCTAGAAGGTCACTGTGTCCCACTTTGATGTTTAATTCGTCTGGATGCCAAGCAAAATCTGGCTGAAACTCTTCATCAACAAGATCCAAGCCAGTGAGGTGGGCCAAACAGGATGGTTAAAATTAAATCTGAATTGAAGAACATTTAATGGTTGCCCAGGGACAGGGAAAGGGACAGGGACAGGGACAGAGGTGGGGGTGGGTATCATGAGACAGTGCCTTTGCAGTGGCAGCCAGTTCTGCATCTTGACTATGGTAGGGTCACACATGGGATCAGATGACACAGAACTGCACGTACAACACACACACACACACATACACACACACACACACACACACACAAATGATTGCATGTAAAACCTGGCGGAAGCGGACTTGGTCTGAAGTCTGGTTGACACAATTAAGCTTATACCAAGGTCAGTTTCCTGGTTTTCATATTGTGTTACATTCATATAAGATGTCACCTTTGGAAGACACTGAATAAGGGGTTCATGAGATTCTCTGTACTGTATTTAAAACTGCCCATGAGTCAATAATTATTTTTTTAAAGTTTAGAAGTTAATATTCAGAGAAGGTAATGGTATTTACTCTTAACAAATATTACTTTTAATGAAAGAATGCCAGACTTCCACCCAATATTTAAAAACCTGACCATGGAAATTTCTGTGTGGTGAGAGTAATTAAGACTAGTTGAAGTGTTTTTAAATAATAGCTCAAGCTGATTTATTTTCTTGTTTAGTTCTTTAGACCTTATTTACTTATTTTAGTGCTTTTTTATTGCTCAGGTTACCAGTAACTAAAAAGTGATTTACTTATGACCCAATAACTGAATATTCTGTTTTAAAAGAGAGTTGATAATTTCAATAGCTCATGTAGAAACTTCATGTGCTATGGATGTTTAAAATAACATTTTAAGAAGTAAGAGATAAATTTTATTGCGGAGGTATAAAATATTCTAAGGATACCATGATAGAATTTCAATATTCAATTCTCTTTTTAATGCAAACAGAACCTCTCAGGTTAAAGTTCCTTCTTCGTCATCATTCACAGTGACCTTGAACAACCTTCACCTGCTAGGTGGCACGTGACCTAGGGGTAAGGACACTCAAGCTCTATTTTTCCTTTGATCTCCAGTCCCTGGTACAGGGTCAGGTGTATGACGCAGGCTCTATGTGGCATGTTTGATGACTGGCCCACATAAACCCTCGTGGCACCAGCAGGCCTAGCAAAGGCGAGCCTCCTGTGACCTGGGAGCCTACGCTAGCCTGTATGAAAGCTTTAGAAAAGAGCCTTTCCTGATTGCTCAGAGAGGTAACAGTGTTAGAAATGACCCATTCCCAAATTGCAACAGGCACTAAAAGTGACTTCTGCCAAGGATGGATTTTATAAATAGAACAGCAGAGGTGACCTGGCTCTCCAGGCAGAGAGAGCAAGGGCTCCGAGTCACGCGGGCCTTTTATTTCTGTGTCTAATCCTGTATCTTCCATCCAAATCTTCTTTCTGAAGCTGATTTCCTGCTGGCAACTGAACACCATCTTACTTGCATTTAAACATGTGAACTTCAAATAATTTCGTTTGATCTCTTGGTGACAGCAGAGAAAGGGAGGCGATCGGATTCCTTCCTCCCCATTTGAGCCCTGTGAGGTCAAGGCAAACCCGTCTAACATATTAACAACAGAGACATAACTCTATGAGAGGAAATTACCTGTCAATGGGAGGAGAGGAAGAAAGGAGGACTTTTATTGCTGGGATTCCCATCCTGCTGCTCAATTAGACCAGGTTTTTCCATCTCATCTCAGTGGCAGGTCACTTTCTCTAGCAAAGCTGACATGCTGATTCATCCTTAGAACAAAGGTGTCTGTCAGAGACCAAAGCCCTCCCTTTCCTCTGGGCATTGGACCTGAGCAGGGATGGGACTGTCCTGGGCTGGACCCCAAAAGGAACAGCTAAAAATACCCCAAAGAGTCATAAAGCAACTATCAATGTTTCTTGTCTGGGTAGTAGCAAGATACTCCTGCAAAGAAATGTAGACTGGAACAGCAGCAGAATTTGCGTCTTGTTCCTAAAGCTTCTTATATTAAATATATAAGGAAATGTGTTCCAGAGGAGTGGCTAATTCACCTGCCTTACACACTGGGGAGTTCAGAGTGAAATGGACAAATGAGGCAGTGGACAGTGATAAGCTATAGGTTGGAACATTTTCCTCTCTGGCAACAGAGCCTTCGGCAATTCCAATTCCAACCGTGTACGCTATTCCAGAGTGGTCAGGAAGAGTTTCAGAAGTGAGTCAAAATCAGAGCAATGGGCCACTATGACCTGTCCTTCATTCACCACCCTGTCTTCATTATTTCAGTCAGTTAATGAGTCTGACAAGAAATCTAGAGGTCAGCATGGAACTGAAGGTGTCACTGTGGGGTGGGTACAGCCACCGAGATGTCTATGGCTGGGGAGACCCCAGGGTGATTGCCTTAATGGGAAGAGCTAGCTAGAAGTGCAGGGCTGAGCGGGATCCCAGGGGGGAGCACAGGCCAGGAGAGCTGAAAGGCTCTCAAATCAGAGGTGAGAGTAGAACCCAGGTGCTGGAAAAGAATCTGAATGCCAAGCGGGAAGCTGGGGCTTAGGGACCAGTTCTGCAGACTTGACTGACAGTTCGGAGATGCATTTGATTCATCTGATAAGGAAGTTTGGCTTCATGGTAAAAATGTAGAACTGGACAAAGCCCGATCAGGTCTGTCACGCCCTGTGCTTAACATTCTAGCGCGTGAGGCCAGTACATGCCCAAACTAGCAGTGGCATGTGCTGATGGGGTGATGGGGATAGTAACAGATAGGCGGGGCAGACTGTCAGGAGAGGAATTCCTTCAACCAGGGTGCTGAGGGGGCTCTCTGAGTAGGGGCCAAGCAGCGGTCTGCTGGAGAGCTGGGGCAGAACATGGAGGGAGGGAGAAGGACCCGGGGCAAAGCTAGGAGGTGGGAAAGGCTGTGGCAGTTTTGAGGAGCAGTGAGGACACCTGTGTGCCTGGATGTCAAAGGTCAGATAAGACACAGATGACCCCAGAACCGCTAATTCACATGGGACTCCTGTTATTCATCAACTCTGTTGGGGCTGATGAGGAACAGGTGGGGCTCGTGCACCAAAAGCCTTGGTGGCTTAGGAATAAAAGGCAGACCCCTCCTCATCCACCTTGCTAATCTACTCCATGCCCACAGGTTAAGGTCACACCCCCTCTTCAGAGCTTCTGTAAAGACAACTGGGAGTGGGGAGGGGAGATGGGAGAGGAGGCAGGGAAGGGACATTGAAATTCTATTTCTTCTCAGTTTTGTTTTTAAAAACATATATAAAATAAACATTTACATATAAACATTTGCCTTTCCTTCACAACTCTACAATGAGCATTTATTATATTTATACTAAAACAAAAGAAATATAAAAATAGAGCTATTTACTTAAATCAGCCAAGGCAACAACTCTCTCTCTCCCTCTCTCTCTCTCTCTCTCTCTCTCTCTATATATATATATATATATATATATATATATTTATTTATTTATTTATTTATTTTTAGTCTTATTTTTTATTGTTGACACTATCGCAGATGTCTTCCATTTTCCCACTTTCCCCCTCTTCACCAGGTCCCCACCCCCACCCCCAACCCAGCCTTCACTATATTGTTGCTTGTGTCCGTGAGCTTTGCATATAGGTATATATGTTCTTTGGCTAATCTCTTCCAATCTCCCCCAACCCCCTCTCCTCTGGCATCTGTCAACCTGTTCCATGTCTCCATACCTCTTATTTTATTTTGTTCACTACATTCCACATATGAGTGAGGTCTTATGGTATTTACCTTTCTCTGACTGGCTTATTTCACTTAGCATAATATTTTCCAGGTCCATCCATGCTATCACAGAGGATAAGAGTTCCTTATTTTTTATAGCCATGTAGTATTCCATTGTGTAAATGTACCAACAGCTTTTTCATCCGCTCATTTACTGATGGGCACTTGGGCTGTTTCGAGATCTTGGCTATTGTAAATAATACTGCTATGAACATAGGGGTGCATATGTTCTTTCTGTTTAATGTTTCTGGATTCTTAGGATATATTCTTAGAAGTGGGATTGCTGGGTCAAAAGGTAGATCCCATTTATTAAGGAGACTCCATACTGTTTTCCAGTGGCTGCACCAGTCTGCATTCCCACCAATAGTGCATGAGTGTTCCCTTTTCTGCACATGCTCCTTAGTGTTTGTTGTTTGTTGATTTATTAATGATAGCTATTCTGGCAGGTGAGAAGTGATAACTCATCGTGGTTTTAATTTGCATCTCTCTGATGATTAGTGACGTTGAGCATTTTTTCATATGTCTATTCGTCATCTATATGTCTTTTTTGGGGAAATGTCTATTCAGGTCCTTTGTGTAATTTTTAATCAGATTGTTTGTCTTTCTGGTGTTAAGTTGTAAAAATTTTTAAACATGTTTCAGAAATTAACCCCTTATCAGATGTGTCATTGGCAATATGTTCTTCCATTCAGTGGGTTCCCTTTTCATTTTGTTGATGGTTTCTTTTGCTGTGCAGAAGCTTTTTAGTTTGATACAGTCCCATTTGTTTATTTTTCAGGAAACTGTATTACTTACCATTGTTCCCAAAAGGGATCATTTGATTTAAAAAGAAAAAAGAAACTAAATGTGCATAAAAATGCCCAAGATAAAGTGAAAGTCTTTTTTTTTTTTAGAATAAAGATATTGGGGGTTTGCTGTAAAGATAAACTTGCAATTTAGGGTAGGAAATTGAAATTATATTATGGAATCTCTCCTTTTGTCCTTAAAGAGTAAAAATACAGAAGCCCAATTCCAACGTACCTACAACACCAAACACAGAAATGAATATAACCCTATTCTGAAAACACCTTAAGCTTGAAACCAAAAAATGAGAGAAATTTTTAGTAAAGTAAAGCACAATTTGCTCCTGTCTGTTCCAGTCATCATGGCGGTTTAGGAAACCATGAGATTTTTTTGTCTATCTCCCCCAAATATGTGAAGACTCAAAGCGAGGGGCATCCTTGTCCTTCTTAACCAAAGAGCATTGGAAGGAGATGCTGGAAACAAATTGGTGAGAAGGGGTAAGGGAGAGGAAAGTGAGGATTCCGTGCTTTACAGTTTGGGGGCCCAGTCCGAGGCTTTTGGGCATCTCTCCAGCACCGACTGGGCACAGGGCACTGAACACATAGAGCAAAGTGAGAGAGAAGGACACCACCACCTTGTTCAGGTCCTTTTCCTCCCTGTCATGCCCTTAGGCCACGGAAGATCAGCAGCGCTCATAATACCAAGCCTCAGACTGAAGCTCACGTAGAAAAGCAAATCTGTCCAGGATCTGAGAGAAAGAGGGTCAAATCACCAACATCACATTAGAGCAAAGAAGAGGAGCTGGCACCGCTGTTTAATCCTGAGCAGGATAAAAGAAGGTTCTGTAGGAAATCTACCCTCACATCTCATCTCAAAACATACAAGAAAGGAGGTTCCATGTAAACGGCAGACTTCGAAGTCAAAAGTAAACTAAATTCAAGCAGTACTAGAGAATTTGTTACAATTGTGTCATGCTGTGCGACAAGTTAACGAAACATGTATTCAAAGAAATAATAGCTCAAAGACAATATGAATGAATAAGAGAATGGGATGAAAAGGGAGATGGTTTGCTCAAGGGAACACATTTGAAGAACAAAGTATTTTTACCAAATTAAATTAAAAAAACAAAACAAAACAAAAACAAGGAACAGTGAGGAAGGGAATGAAACCCACACTGAAGTCAGATCATTTACCAAGAAGATTTGTGATGATGTATGATGCTCAAAGTGCAGATAATTAAAACAAATATTTCATTATAGTCAGAGAAACTCATGTAAATAGGCTAAAATAATCTAATATAATTACACTAGACTTCAAAACTACCTGAAAAATTCCTGAATTTCTGAATCTACTGGTTGGAAAATTATACTGGGTTCACAAAATTTGATATGTGATTTTCAACAACAAGGCAATTCTGAAGAAAATTTCAAGGACAGGGGCAGGGAAGCAAGTTAACTTGAAGGGGGAGGTCGAGGTGGACCCTACTGTTGCAGTAACTTTCAATAACTGCAAAGTGCACTAGAAACAAAATAATTTAAGAATATCAGTGTCTGCTGAATCATCATTAAAGAATAAAAACATTTAAGCATGAAAGAGCTTAAGATATATAATTCCTACAAGTAAAACACTTCTTAAAGTAAAATCTTCTTAAGTAAAAAACTAAATGATGAAATCTACCTAATTAACAAATGATCAAAGTAAATAATTCACATACAAAGAAGCCATAGGAATAGCATGGAATTCATATAACTCAGCAAAAATGAGGTCAAGGTCGGGGGAGGTGTGTTTTCATTTCCACAGTTTAAAACACTTGTAATATGAAAATTTCTCACAGAACACAATGTTGAAGGTACCGTTGACTATACAGAGACTAGAACTTCATGTTAATTAACATCATTCTTTCTCGGTTACAAGACCATTTTCCTATTCCGACTACATTATTGTGCTCTCTTCCTGGGCCCAGATTCTATGTCTGGTTCTCATAACTTATCTGACACATAGCTACAGCCTGTTGATCTTCTCTCATCTCTGATGGTTCTCCCACCCCAAAACCATTCATCTAAGGCTTCTGTGTATCTTTCTTCACATCTTTTAAAAGAGAAAATATCTTGGTAGCACAACTGCTATTGTTATGCCAATAGAAACCATCCTTTCTAGGGACTTAAAAGGGGGATTTAGTAATTCTGAGAGTTGTAATATTGAAATCAAAGCTAGTTTAAAAGGTCCAAATTCTTAGGTATAGGGTCTCAACAGTTCTTAATTTTCCCAATTCCATGTTCAAGCTCACAACAGCCTCGATTAAAAGCAAACTTCACTGTATCTCTCATTTCAAAGAGTGGCTTCCTTGAAACTTTCTGCAACTTTATGAATGACAACTACTTATTCATTGCACCGAAATTTAATTATAACACTTCTCTGAATTATAGTCCATTTATTTTAATAGACTGTGTAATAACACTCTGATACGATGTGCTTAAAGGGAGGGCTCGGAGATGATGGATTTTCTCTGTGACACTAAGTAGGTATCTTAGTAACTGAAAGGTAATACATGAACAGCTCATGAAATCCCTAATGCCTATCTTTTCTATAATTTTTGCAACCACATTTAATGAGAGTTAAAGGCATTTCCATAGCACACTGTGTTTTTGTTTATTCACTCATTTATTTACTCATTTATTCAATGAGCATTTATTGAGATATTAGGCAATAGGAATACATTTATTCAAGGGGAGAAGCTACCCTTGTCCTAGGAAGCACAGAGTCTAGTATGAAGACAGATCAGTTGACCACACCACAAAGTTGAATACTTTAAATAGATTAATCTTTAGGGTATAATGCTGAGTCTCCCTCATTCAGATCCAGGTTCACAGTTACCACCTGTGTGACCTCAAGAAAGTTATGGCACTTCTCTGTGTCACAGATTTCCTATTTAAAAAATTGGGACAATAATATCACCTACCTTACAGTGTTGTCGAGAGGATTAAATAGGATGACACCTGTATAATACTTAGTATAATGCCTGGCACACAGCCCATGGCGTGAGCTCAAAAATGTTTGCAGTAAAAAGAGATACTATGATATGCACGTCTGCCTATAGCATTTTAGAATTATTTCAGGACTAGGACAAATATCTGAGATGTTATAGTCTAACCCTTTTAACTGACAATAAAAGCAATTGCTTTTCAGAGAATTTAAATGATTTTCTCAAAATGTATTGATTCGTTCACTTAGCAAATACTTAGTAATCTGCTACTCTGACTCAGGAATGGAATTAGTTACTAGAGATGGAGTGAGGGAGGCATAGAAATGGTATAGTCCCTGCCTTTGTGGGTTATAGTCTTGGTATAAGTCTATTTCCCAACAGTGCTTAAAACTACTCCCACCGTTGCCACACCAGCAGGAGGTTATGTTCACTATGGATTTTATAAGCTCCTACAGGGGGCTCACAAACATCATCTTATTGAATCTTTATATTTATTCTGTGAAGTGCCATGGCTTGTTGTTTAATTATCGATTACTGTATAACGAATACCCCAGAACTCAGTGGCTTGAAACAATATACATTTATTATCTCACAATTTCTGTGGATCAGGAATTTGGAAGTACCTTAGCTGGATGGTTCTGGCTCAGAGTCTCATAAAATTACAGTCAGAATGTGAGGTGGCTGGAAGAATTTGAAAATTTGACTTAGTCTGGAAGGGCCATTTCTAAGACAGCTTACTCACAGAGTTGTTGATAGGAGGCCTTGGTTCCTCATCATTGGACCTCTCCGTGGGGCTACTTGAGTGTCCTCCCAACATGGCACCTGGCTTTCCTCAGAGTGATTCATTCAAGGGAGAGAGTAAATTGCCTTTCACGACCTAGTCTCAGAGGTCACACACCATCACATATGCCACATTCTGCTTGTTAGAAGCAAGTCACTAAGCCCAGGCACACTCCAGTGAAGGGGAATAGGATGACCTTTAGAAGGGAGGGTATTGAAGACTTTGTAGACAGGTTTTAAGAAGAACACCGTGTATTAAATCCACACTGAGGTTGGAACACAGAAGCTCAGAAATTTGCCCTATCTGCCTCGAGTCACATTGCAGCATCAGAACTTCTTGTCTTTATTCCTTCCCCTCTGGCATGCTTAACATCCTCATTAGAGACACATCACCTTTCTCTCCAAGCCAAACAATCCAGTATTCATCCTAGCACTTGGGGGAGATTCTCCCATCAGTTTCTTCTTCAGTACTGCTGTACCTTTAAAAAAGTTTCTGCTCTAATATAAATATAACAATCAAACAGTTTAAAATTGTCATTTAAAATTTGATTCAACTGTTTATTGTAGACCCTTTTTCTAGGAATAAAAGCTGCTTCCATATCTCCTCTTCTCTGACCCTCCCAGGTTAGCTTTTAAGAAGATTATGTTGTCAGTAAATCATTCTTATTGTCGGAGAAATTTTCATTCTTATTATCTGAGTTTCTCTTTAGAAGACTTTAAATACTCTTCCTGTTGTACGCATTCAGGGTAAAGGTTTGTTTTTTTATACCAGAGAGAAAGCAGAATTAGAATGCAAAGGAAGAAGAATTAGGATGTCCAATATAATCTGGACATTTTTTACCTCAGAGAGATCTTAATTGACATGAAAATGATGCAACAGGAAAATTCCAGATCTTAGGCTGGCTCTCTATAGGTCCCGTCTCTCCTCACAACAGCCCTGAGCGACATTGCTAGCATTTGACAGAGGGAGGAACGTGAACGAGGTCTTCTAAGGGTCTTTGATTCCACCCTGCCCCCTTCTCTCTCCTGTGAATCCTCTTTTTTTTCTCATGCCCTGTGTTTAATATGTGAAGGGAGATAATCTCTACCATTCCTTAGTTTTATATAACTTGATTTTAAAGTCTCAATATATGGCACCCTTTAGCTACCAATCTTCCCTAAATCTGTGTCTATTTTCTAAATCTCTGCAGTTTATCTAAGACCCTGATTCTCATCCTCCAGTCTTTCACTTTTGTTCTTGTCTCGGTAAATATATAAAATGAGAAAAGATTCTTGTCACTCTAAGGCCAGTATTTTCCCCCAGCAGCCTCTTGTCACTTATCTCCACATTCCTGAACGTCAGTGACATAACAACTGTGAGGTAACTTGGGAAATAATGTGAGGCATTTCAAAGAGTATAAACCTAACTCAGAGACTTCTGTAGACACAGTTTAAGGTTTTCTTAGTTTCTAGATTACAATAATATTCAGTAACAGAAGAGAACAAAATATTCACATATGCTATGACATGAATGAGCCTCAAAATACATTATATCAAATAAAAGAAGTCAGACACAAATACCACATATTTTATAATTACATGTAAATAAAATGTCAATAAAAGAAAAATCTATAGAAACAGAAAGTACAATGGGAGTTGCTTGGAGTTGGAGGTGGGAAGGAGAATTAACTGTGAAAAGGCATGAGGAGTCTTATTAGAGTAATAGAAATTTTCTAAAACTGTCTTATAGTAATAGTTGTACACCTTGTACATTTCTAGGAGCCGAGTCTTTCCTAAAAAGAAGAAATCTTGCTTCATAGGTCAATTTCTAAGCCATGTAGAAAAGATGTAAAATAAATAAGAAAAAAAACCCTTAAGCTACAGAGTTATTTGTCAGTCTTATATTTTCCCAAAGTGAATAAAACAGTTCCTATTGAATTGTGTTGCAAAGATGACTTTTGTTCAAAAATTGGAAAGTGCAATTTATATCGAAAGAACATTGTCATCAACAACTTGCTGTATATAGTGTTGTCAGGAGTTAAAATTGAACATTCTCACTCATATATTAGATGGTCTGGGTAAAGAAAACCTAAGAGACATGCATATATAAACAAGAACCCCACTTCCATTTTGCTGGCTTTGATCTAATTTGAAATGTTCTCAGTGGTAGAATGATCCGTCCTCCTGAGAGCCATTCTATTAATCAAATATTTCCTGTTATCAGGAAACATGTCCTGACATTCAGTCTAAATTTTTATCTTTTTTATGACATTATATAATTTAGATAATCATATTGTCCTATTAGAAAATCAAAAATAATATTCCTCTTTTACCCATTTTCTTGTTGTATGATGATTATGTGGGACATAATGAGAAGTGAAGTTGCCATCGCTGATTGATTTCCTTCTGTCTCACATACACAGTGAGCCAGGTCAATAGAACATAGCCTACAGTGTGGCTATGTGCCAATGCACAATTGGCTGCTATCAATATCTATGCACGAAGAGGGAACATGTTTGTCTAGGAAGATTGTTTTCTGCCTCAACTGGCAAAATATTTGGTTATCTACTTCTGTTTGCCTGACTTCCTCCTGCTGGCTGTTAGTAACTGCTATAGGGGAGGAACAGAGAGAAAATGATAAGAATCAGCCTTAAGATTGCAAAATTAATAACAAAAAGTTTATTTCATATTGCTTGCATGTACCATCATGCATCACATAGCAACATCTCAGTCATTGACAAACTGCTTCTATGAAGGTGGCCCTGTAAGATTATAATGGAGCTGAAAAATTTTTATTATCTAATGTACCCATGGCAATGTCATAGAGCAATGCGATATTTATATGTTTGTGGTAATGCTGTAGTAAACAAACCTACAGCGCTGCCAATCCTGAAAAGGTATATTATGTACAAACCCACTAGTAGGTTATACCATCTAGGTTTGTGTAAGTACACTCTGTGATGTATACACAATGATGAAGCCAGCGAACTATGCATTTCTCAGAATGTATCTTTGTCCTGCCAGGCACATAACCATACTACTAATCTAACACTTGCTCAGACACCAGTAAAATGCTAGGCTCTGTAAAGACAGAGGTAAGCTACAAGTCCTCTTGTTATGCTGAATGGGAAAGAAAAAAATCCAGGGACTAAGAGTCACATGGGCTGTTTCTGTGGCAGGTTCCTGCAGCCACCATTTTCCAATGGGAAGCTGGTAAAAAGAGGAGATAGGAAAATCAATATTTTGGGTCAGTGCTGTTCACAGCTCATTAAGACAGCAAGCTTGGGACAAGCAAAGAAAAAATATGCCTTACCTCTGAAGCATCCGAAAGCTCCCCGGGCTCCTATCTTCTCTTCTAAGTCACTGAGTCTCGAAAACCTTGGCCACCCTAATAATTGGAGAGCTGGCATCACTTCACGCACTTCTGGGCGTATTTAACTTGATGAAACAATAAAAACTCGAGTTACCCAATGAGGCTACGCCACTGCTATTGTCCACCACCCCACTCTCCCCTGTACTCCTCCTCATTTAAACATGTCCCTTTCCTTAAAATATGAATCACAAAGACGTGTTTTAAAGTATTTAATAAGGCTATACTGATTTAAATCTACCCATAATGTTTAATTTTAAGGGCTTGGTTAATACAATAAAAATCACGTTGAGTGCATCTTAAAAACTACTTGAATATACGTCCTCTTTATCTCATTAATTAATTTAACTGTGCCACAAATTCAGAGAAAATGACTTAGCTCATGGTATGAGATGACTCGGACTAGGATAACCCTAGATTGGGCAGGGCTCTGCCAGCATCCATTTCTGAACACAGGAAATGGAATCACAGTTTCATTGACAGCATTTGGTGCATTAAAACAAGGCATGGCAAACATTGAATTATGACAACAGAAGTGCTTTAGTGATATGTTGTGGGAGCCTTAAGACCTAAATCAGAAATATGGTATGCTAAGGACTAAACCTTCAAAGGAAAGCCTGAGGCAATTTTGTATTTCCCTTTGTAATCGGCATTAAAGACATTTAAAAAGAATTAACTTTAAGTGAGCTTAAGTTAAGGCTTAAATTGCTCTAATCTTCCATATGCCCTCCTCCCACTGCCTTTTCTGTCACATCCAACAGTAAGGATAATTCCTTTTAAATTAATTTATCTCTGGGCAGCATTTCCTTCCTTGATAACAATGCATCCTGCTCAATGAGCTCTTTAGACTTCAGAACATTGTAACCTAACAAAAGGCAGAATGATCTCCATCAAATGCAAAAAGCTAATTATGTAGTAGGGGAAGAAAGACTTAGCCCCCTTGAGTTGTGCTCTATGGTGAAACTCATCAATATGGACTCTCCTTCTATGTCCAGTGAGGGTGTTTCTGGAACCCTAGGAGGTGGGACTCCAATTACGGGAAGATTGTTAGGCTGCTCAAGTAGACCTTTCCTGGTCACAGCACCAGGCAGCATATTAATCCTGGAGCTATCGAGGGTCTCCAGGGTGGAGGGTTCATGGGGACAGAACAAGATCCTTAGAAGGATCCCAACCCTGGGTGTGGAAGAGCCACCCTTCTGGAGCTCTCAAATCATCGTCGAGCATTTGCAGGATGTTCCAGTACCCAACCCCTGACTCTTACGGTATAATTTTCTTCTTGGAACACATTTTCTGGAGTCCTAGAATCTTAAATCAAGGGCAATTGGTAAATCATACGGGCCTTTCTATACCTTTTCAGAGCAGATATTTCTAAATTCTTTCTCTCTTGTCATAAAAATGTTCCATCTTCCAGGGGTTATATCTGAGGTTTCTAGGTCTTTGATCTGTCTTAAAAAATATACTTTATTGATTATGCTATTACAGTTAACCCAGTTTTTTCCCCTTTGCCCTCCTCTACCCAGTACCTCTATTCCCTCCAGCAATGCCCCCCTTAGTTCATGACCATGGGTCATGTACATCATTTCTTTGGCTTCTCCATTTCCTATATTATTCTTAACATCCCTGTGTCTCTTTTGTACCTACCAATTTATTCTTTTTAATCCCTGTACTTTTCCCCCCATTCTCCCTTTCGCCCCTCTCAGCTGAAAATCCTCCAAATGCTCTCCATATCTATGATTCTGTTCCTGTTCTGATTGTTTTCTTAGTTTGTTTTTCAGATTCAGTTGTTGATAGTTGTGAATTTGCTGCCTTGTTCATGTTCATAGTTTTGGTCTTCTTTTTCTTAAGTCCCTTTAACATTTCATGTAATAATGGCTTGGTGATGATGAATTCCTTTAACTTTACCTAACCTAGGAAGCACTTTATCTGCCCTTCCATTCTACATGATAGCTTGCTGGATAGAATAACCTAGGTCGTAAGTCCTTGCTTGTCATCACTTTGAATACTTCTTGCCAGTCCCTCCTAACCTGCAAAGTTTCTTTTGAGAAATCAACTGACAGTCTTATGGGAACTCCTATGTAGGTAACTCTCTGCTTTCCTCTTGCTGCTTTTAAGATTCTCTATCTTGAACCTTTGGCATTTTCATTATGATGTGTTTTGGTGTGGTTGGTCCTCTTTGGGTCCAACTTGTTTAGGATTCTGGGTGCTTCCTGGACTTGTATGTCTATTTCCTTCACCAAATTAAGGAAGTTTTCTTTCATTATTTTTTCAAATAAGTTTTTAATTTCTTGCTCTTTCTCTTCTTCTTCTGGCATCCCTATGATTCAGATGTTTGTACATTTGGCGATGTCCCAGTGGCTTCTTAGACTATTGTCATTTTTGTGAATTCTTTTTTCTGTTTTGCTATTCTGATTGAATGCTTTTTTCTTCCATATGCTCCAAATCAATTTGATTCTTGGCTTCATTCTCTCCACTGTTGGTTCCCTGTAGATTTTTCTTTATTTCCCTCAACGTAACCTTCATTTCTTTCTAGATCTTTTTTATGCTATTGGAGACTCAGTGAGTTCTTTGAGCATCCTGATAACCAGTGTTTTGAACTCTGCATCTGTTAGGTTGGTTATCTCTGTTTTGTTCAGGTCTTTTTCTGGAGTTTTGTTTTGTTCTGTTCTTTCATTTGGGCCATATTTCTTTGTCTCCTTAACATCACAGCCTCCCTGTGTTTGTTTCTATGTATTAAGTTGATCTGCTTTGACTCCCTGTCTGGGTAGCATGGCCTATTGTAGAAAAGGCACCTGGAAATTGTGTGGTGTGGAACCTTAGGAATTGCCAGGGCAGGGCAATCCACTTCCCCACTTTGTGGCTCTGTGTGGAAGGAGGGCTCAGAGAGGGGACAATGCTGCTGCCTGGCTTCTGGAGGTTTACCCAGAAAGAAGGTCTCTCCCTACACTTGACCCGTTTCCAGTCACGTTACTTTCTCCCCATACATAACTGGTGCCCTTCCAACCGTGCCTTGATGCTCAATCCCAGAAAGGGTAGAGTTGTGTGAGTCCTGAGTTCATGTGGGCCCATTAAGAGCAGTTTCCTGAAAATTCAGCAGTTTCTTGCTCTGCCCCAACCCCCCACTGGTTTTTATAGCCAGAAGTTACAGGGATTTATCTTCTGGGCACTGGAACCTTGGGCTGTGTGGTCTGGTCTGGGGCTGGGATCCCTCATTCCTGAGGTATCCCTCCCAATTTTTATCCACCACACATGAATGTGAGGCCACCCGTTGCACTGCCTCTCTGTGCCACCCCATATCTCTGTGCCTCCCCATATCTCTGTGCCTCTCAACTTGTCTCTGTGTCTCCACCCCTTCTACCCATCTGGGTAAATTGTGGCTTCTTCAAATCCTTGGTTGTGGGACTCCCATACAGCTTGATTTTCTGGTGGTTCTGGGTTATATTTGTTTTGTGGTTTAGTTGTAATTTTTTTGGTAGTTGTGAGAGGAGGTGAAGTGTGTTTACCTACACCTCCATCTTGACTGCATGAGTTGTGTTGTTCTATGATTCTGCCAATGTCAAATGAGCAAAGCAGCTGTTCCCAGCGGTGGCTGGCCAGGTAAAATATCGACCTAGGTCTCTGATCTTTTGGTGGAACTATAACTAGTGAAACATTTCCTAAGTCATTTTGCCCAACCCAGTTTTAAGTTTTTCTTAGAGAAGAAATCTATATAATGTGATAGGTAAACAAAATTTTCATCCATGTTTTGTGAGGAAGTGATGTCACCCTTTTAAAAGAAAACATCAAAGAAGCAACTGCCAAGGCCAGCACTATACCTTAAAAGCCAGTTTTGAATCTCTGTCACTCTAGGCTTCGACAACTCTGTACTGTTAGAGACTTTCTCCTAGTAATTCCCCTCTGGATCTTATATCTGCTGCCCATCCACCAACCTCTCACCCCCTTTCCTTATCCCACCCTTGATGAGGTGGCAAGAGCCTACTGTATCCATAAAAATATACTACACTTCTAGCTTGGTTGTTTCTGCCACTAGAATACTCCAAAAAATGTTAAAGGTCAGTCCAACCTGATGATTTTTGTAAAACCCAATTCAAAAATAAACTTTGTTCTGGAGAACTATGAAATGTACTCAGTGAAAACAAATTCAGCTCTTTCACTGGTAAAAATAAAAAGATTCATGGCAAAGTAAAGTACCACTTGTTAGAGGTTGTTATGTCTGTTTGGTCAAATATTGGACTGACACCCTCTACAAACTTTAATTGCTTTCACAGCATTCTACTTGGTATTGAGTTTCATGTTTGTCTTTTGAAGGCAGGAAGGTACACCATGTATTCTCACTGGGCATAATTCATTTCACCCACTAATTGTCAAGATTTGGAAAATGTTAACCAATCTGATCTAAACACCTACTACAAGTAAAAGAAAGTTTTTGAATGATTAACTTTTTAAAAGATCACAAATCAAAATGCATACTAAATATAAAATATCTTTGTCCATTTAATAAGCTCACCTAAGAAATTTACATTTAAACAACAATATTAATATATGTATGTCATTTTATTAATGTATTATGATTAAAAATGTATATATATGACTTTGTTTATTCTTGAAATAGCACTTGGAGATAGGTAATATTATTTTCTTGTTTTATTACATTAACAGATGACAAAATTATAGTTAAAAAATATATATAATTGACTCACAAACATATAGCCAAAGTGGTAAATCAAAGTTTCCATTACATACCATGTTACCTGTCATGAAATCTTAGACTGAAGAACGGATAGTTCATGAACTTATAAGTAATGATAAACACCAGAGGAACAGATGGGCTCCTGATACTAAATCTGAAGCTTGATCCCTCCTTATTTTTCCCAGAGTGGCACGGCATTCCATCATACCCTACCGATCGTGAGCTGACAACTGGTACAAAATGATGACCCCTAATTGCCATTCCCACTCTAAATGGCGCTGCGGCAGGTAAGACCAAGATGCCCTGCCATTGTATGTACAATTTTTAGTGTCACAATAAGTGAGAACACAGGAGAGACTCTTAACCTTACTATCTAGTTGTTTTGTTTCTAAAAGTTTAACAGATATAGAATTTGAAGGAAACCAATGGTGAGATTAGAGAGGCTCATCTTTACATTTTTTTAAGAACAATGTTATTCTTCTGCCCATAAAACTGCATGTGTCAGAGAGCAAGATATTCTGATTGGCCCTAGAATTATTAAGCCAAGGCACAGGGCATCCACTAGTTAGTTCAATCACAAAAGGACATACAGTACATCCTTTATCCCAGTACCAACTAAAAGTTGACCTGATTCTGAGGGTAAAAACACAGTTATCTTTCCTTAGAATTTAAACTCTGAGATGACAGAGATGTCTTTCTTTTCTGTTTTGTTCATTGCTCTTTCCTTATTGCCTATAAAAGTTCCTGGTACATCATGGGGGATGAATATGTAATATTTGGATGGCATAAATTATATATATTATATATATACACATATGTATTATACATGTATTTTTTCTAAATCTGACCATCCTAACTTTAAGAAGTATGGTATGATAGAAACTTATCATTGCCCTAGTATTCATTCTTCCCATTCCTCTCTGGTAAAAATCTCTTAATTTTTATCTGGGTGCATGGATATTTGAGAAGAAAGACTGAATTTCTCCCCCTTTATGGCAACTAGGCATGGCCATGTGGCTGGGTTCTCACCAGTGGGCGGAAGGAGAATCTTCTATTCAAGTTCAGGCAGGTACACTTGACCCCTTTCTGATGACTGGGATAAGCGAGATGGCTGAACGCCGGCGGCCGTGACATGGAAACCTTGTGCTGAGGATGGTGGAGCTTCTCCACAGATGGGGTCTGGGATCCTGACAACGATGGAGTTGGCACCAGCCCCAGAATACTTAGCTGAGACTTCTTTATACTAGAAATAAATAAACTCTAACTTTGAACATGTTACTGCTATTTTGGGCTTTTTGTCACTCACGGTCAAAATGAATTCTGATGATACAAATAGATTATCATACATATTAGTGATAGAAAAAGAAATATGTCTTTTGAGAATGCATTTATAAAGTTATCTAACAGTTGGGCCAACACAACATTTTATTTTATTGGTACACTGTTAGTTTCATGTTTTCTGAAAATGAATTGTATCGTACCTTGGTCTTGCTTGTAATCAATGTGGATGTGTCCTAAGAAACCCATGGCTCAACCACTTTGCATGTATAGCCTCATGGGGAATATGTGCACATTCTGTTTCTTGTCCATCATCAATGCTCAGCACATGGCACCTCGAGGGAGAGGATCATTGAAGACGAAAAAGAAGAAACAACTTCTCCGCACCATTTCAATCTGGTTTCTACATCATAGCTTTACTATTTGGTTTGAAGCAAATTGTCAGAAAACCAGTCCTGTACATTTTCAGAGACAAGGCAAAGCATCAGGGCAAAGATACAGAGTGGTTATTTTTCCATTAAACTGAGGTACTTTCTGTAAACAAACTATTACCCACCCATGGCTTCCAGGACCACCTCGACCCTTATGAGGCTATAGTCTTCTCTCAACCTTCTCCTAATCAACCACTTTGTGTTCATTTTTAAATTCAATATTTTATCAAAATTCAATTTTTCTTTTTTCTTTATAGAAAACATTGCATAATAATGTTCCATAAATTAAGCTTTTTAAAAAAAATCATTAAGCTTTTTGTTACCAGCACCTCTCATGCTACTGCCCCCTATCAATTCCAATAGGGTTTATTGACAGCATTATCTCTTTCTTGTTGAGAGTTACTGCTTTCATCTTGGTCTCATGTTCAATTGTGTCCTGGACACCTAGCACGTGTTTCAAGGTCAGCCTTTTCCTGTTCAGCGCTATGACCTTCACCCTCCCTTCTACGCCCGTTCCTCCTTCTCTGTCTCTCACGTGGATGAATCCACTGTAATAGTCTCAGCGACCTGCGCCGGAAACCTGGAGTGAATCCAAGACTCTGTTCCATGTTTACTTGGTCTCTTCCTCCTCAGTACCGCCTCGCATGCTTGCTTTTCATTCTTTCAGCCACGACTACTCTATTTAATCTCTCATCACTTCTGGTCTGAATTTTATAAAGGGTCTTCAAACTCTGCTTCCAAATCACATCCCATTTCAGTTTCACCTGAACCCTGAAATCAACGTCTGTCTACGGTAGAATTCTAGACACATTGCTCTCCTCTCAATTCCTGAGCTGAGTAGTCTGAGCAGAGGACTTGGACACTACCTAGCTCTTTTGCCTCATCCCCCAGCCTTCCTTTTCCTTTGTACATGTTGCCTTTGCAGAAGTTTGAAGTCTGAGACAGCTGGGGGCACGGACTTTGAGCTCAGCCTGCACCCAGCTCCATGTGCTCGTTTTCTTCTGGGTAGCCTTTATAACTCAGCAGAGCTGCCACTCTGGGATGCTCTCTTGACCCCTAACCCTGAATAAGGGTCCAGCCTTACCTCTCACCACATGGAACCTGTTTGACCAGATTGTGAATGCTTTAATAGCTGAGAGTATCCTTTGCCTCTATCTCTAGCCTCCACTGTGGAAATTCACATGTAGGGGGTTCTTAAAAGTTAGTTGTTTAAATGAATGTGTAAACTTCCATTTGAACCATCCATGCCCTTAAGAGAGAGCCATAGATTGTCAGAATAGGCGTGTTTCTCTCCATTATCTACCTATTTTTCCTACTTCAGAAAAAAATGGTAAATGAAGGTAGATTAACACCTTTCCATAGTTTCTTTTTAAAAAATATATAGTTTCTTCATGTTCTACTTGATTTTTTTCTCCAAAACATAGAACAAACCCAACATCTCAATTAGATTCCTTTACATCTTTATTTTATTTTTAGAGCTTCTGGCTTTGTGTGCAGATGCATCACAGATGATTAAAAATCAGTGGGAACCGAATGTTAAGTGATTTATCTCTTATGGGACAATCACACTTTGCATGGCTGAAATTATTTGTAATGGTTAACCAAGTACTTATAGCCTAAAGAAAAATCAGAATATGGGTATACAGTTATGAAAAAACCTCACACTCTTTCCAGTGCCCCAGACAACAAGTATTATAATTATAACCTGTGGGAATCCCTGACATTAAACCATTAGTTGTATGCTTCAGGTCAAAAATGATCATGAATATGTTTTTACTTCCGCTAATTAATCCACTTGTTTGCATTTAATTACATAGGTTTTTTTCCAAAAAAACAAACTTTTTCTTTCAGAAGAGCTTTAGATTTACAGGAAAATCTTGAAGGTAGTAGAGAAAATTCTCATATGTAGTCTTATATGTAGTTTCCACTACTATTAACATCTTACTTCAGTGAGGTAGATTTGTCACAATTAATGAACCGATGTGGATATGTTATTATTAACTAAACTTTGTACCTTATTCAGATTTTCTTAGCTTTTTCCTGATGTCCTTTTTCTGTTCCCGGATCCCACCCAGGACATACTACATTTAGCTGTCATGTCTCGTTAGGCTCCACTTGGTTGTAACGATTTCTCAGACACTCTTTGATTGGATGACTTTGGTAGTTCTGGTCAGGTATTTTCAGAATGTTCCTCAGTTTGTATTTGTCTGATGTTTTTCTCATAGCTTTTTCGTCAATGAAATGTAAGGATTGAACTGAGCCATGAAATGAGTGTCTCTGATTTCCCCCGGTGCTCGTGCTATGATCTGCTTAGGAGGCTATGTGAACAGTTTCAGGAACCCATATAAAACATTAAAAAGAGATGAATAATGTACAAGGGACTCAGAGCTTCAATCACTAAAGCACATTTCAGATAGAGCCTGAGCAAGGTGGCACGGGCAGCCATGAGCCTGTCCCTTTCGAATATATTAATTAGGGCAATGATGCATGAACAGATATAAACACGAGTTACTGCCTCACAGTCCAATGGCTGTTAGCAATCCAAACATACACCTGGGTTTTAGGACCTTTCTTTCCCCCTTTCTTATAACATGTTTTCATGCTGCTGAATTTTAATGGATAATTACTGAGTAAAAGAACTCTTATAATGTTCAACTGTTTCTAGTCTTAATTCATAATTTCTGAGCACTGACAACTGCATTTGGGATATAAAATCTCCAGAGATGAGTGTTGGCAGGGATAGAACTGAAATAATTGTTAGGAGAATGTGGTAATGAACGTTACATTCTGCCTATCCTGGGGGTTTGCAGGACGCTGTGGCTAGAACTCAGGAAGAATTTAAGCAGACAGGTGTCATATATGCTAATGAAGCAAAAGCTAACCTCCTGAATGAAAAAGAGCTGGCTTTCAATCAGTGTTTGCTGAATTGAATTGAACTAAAAGGGAGAAGAGACCATCACAATGATGAGAGATAATCATGATAAGGCAAGTTCTTACAGAAAATGTACTATGTCTAGGCTCTGTGCCAACCCAGTGCTTACCAAGTGTGGTTTTATTTAATCATCATGAAAATCATGTGTGTCAAGAACTGCAGTTATTCCCATTTTAAGATGAGGAAATGGAGGCTAAGAGGAATGACTCGTCCGAGGTCATACAACCAGAAATGAGTCAGGTCGTCTGACGGTTGCTTTCCTTCCCAGAGCAACATTCCTTGCTCACCTGGTAAGGCACCGGTGTCCGATCCAAAGGAACGAGCTAAGGGCAGAGAGATGCTCCTTGGGAAATCTCACAGCACAGAGCTAAGTACTGCACTCCAGCTCTGAGTCTAAGGAGCTAGACCATCACATAAATGTGGCTGCAGAGTTTTTCTCAGTTCCGACATGATAGTTCGAAGACCCAGTTGACCCACCAGAAACAAAACACGTGTCTCCCCACAACCTCCGCCTGCCCTAAACTCTCTGTATACAGAGTTTTGGGATTTAGCTGTTTTCAATTTTTGTGAAAGAAAAACTAAACTTGCGTTAGCATTTCATTAGCTGAGCATCTGTTCTCTGACCCATTTAAAAGTGTGATATAAGATGATCAGACACACCTGGCAGGCCAGCCCAAGGCTTTGAGGAATTAAAATATTTCATGTTCGACACTATAATCCAACCCACATTTGCTTGTTACACTGAAAATCGTATTTGCCATTTCCTGTTTGCTTAGGATAAAATGTTGGCCAGTTCCTACATTCCACTGGGATTGGTGAATATTATGAAGCTGGCTGCATAGATTTGTATGGAATAAAAGTGGTCATAATTCTTACTGCCATCAAAACTGAGCTGACAGGCTTTGAATCTGGGTTGGTTCCGTATGGACACCCCCACCGATGCACACAACTCTTATAGCATTTTGCACAGGGTGACAAGTGAGCTTTGATATATCTGGTTTCCAAATCTGCGCATTTCTGTAATGTCCCCAAGCACACTTGGAAGCATCATGCAAATTTTAATAGCCAGTGTAATCATTAGCAATAAACTTTGCAAAACTAGATGCTCTTCGTTTAATAGTTGAGTGCATTAAAAACCCGGCTGTTTGTTCTCTTGAGATTCAGTGTCACATAATCATTCCAGAAATTTTAAAACGGCTTCTTCGTATCTAGTGCCAAGAAGTATCAAGCTCTTAAACCTTCCTATAAATCTTTACCCTGATGTATAAATTATTTTAAATGTCTCATCTATATTTTCTGGGTGACAACTGGAGTTGAAATTGTTTCCTTTGGGGCACTAGCCAGTTTCCCACATAGTTCATTAGAACTCCCTAAATGTTCAGGTTTTGGGCAAATATTACTGCCATTAAGGGGAAGATAGAAGGTTGAGCTTAGTTTTACAATTTGAGATTTAGCGACACTGAACATAGGCTTCCTTTCCGAGAACATAGACTTGTTATTTGGTTTTCTCCCTCCTGCCCTCACCCACGCTACCTATCTCCCACCCTTCAGGGCAGCCTGCGTAATGGGCGTGAGTGATGTAGCACAGTCAGACATGAGACATGCTCTTTACTCCATTTGTAGCCACACACACAATCGCACACACACTAGCTTACGTCAACCTGCATCACATGATTTAAAATCCAGAGTGTGTCAGGTTAAATTACACATACTTGGTGGTGTGTGTAATTTACCCACTAGCTCACTTCTGTGGCCTGCGTCCTTCGCAGTCCTCTCCACAGTGTGCAGCAGAGCTAGTGGGTCTGGATTCTCAGGATTGACGCTGCTCAAAGGTTTGGACCACTGTCCATTTTGTCCCATGTCAATTTAGATCCAAAAGCATTGCCGTCACCAGTTTTCATAAGAAACTCACTTACGCCATTGACATGGACTTTGATGAAACTTTTAGGCTTTGCAAGGAGCTCACGGTGGTGGCTTTCCACAGCCTCGCTGCCCTCCTCCCCTTCCCCTTCACCTCTACCCGCGCCTCAGCTCCCCTTGAAAACTGGCTCTACGTGCACCCCTTTCTTGTCTCTCAGTTATTCAGATGGGGTCTTCATCACAAATGTGTATGTGCTGATCCATCAAGATGCCCTGAAGAATAACGGGTCTTCCTTTTGGCTGCATTTCTATGAAAGAAGTTGGACATTTTGCTCTTGCCCTGTATAAGTGTGCTCAGGCTGCCATAGCAAAGTGCCACAGCCTGGAAGGCTTAGAAAACAGATATTTATTGTCTCACAGGTCTGGAGGCTGGAAGTCCAAGGTCAGCATGTCAGAACATTGGATTCTCCTGAGGTCTCTCTTCTAGGCTTGCAGATGCTTATCTTTTCCCTGTGTCTTCACGTGGTTTTTCCTGTGTACTTCTCAAGGTCCTAATCTCCTCTTCTTATAAGGAAACCAGTCCTATTGGATTAGGACCCACCCTAATGACCTCGTTTGAACTGAATCACCTCTTTAAAGACCCTATATCCAAATACTGTGCAGTTACATTCTGAAGTACTGGGTGTTGAGACATATGAACTTTGGGGGAGGACACAAGTCTTCCCATCATACTCTCCTGATAGAAGTAGCTGATAAAATTTAAACTATATGAGAACGGAGACCGGGTCTGTCTTCTTCACTCTGGTATCATCCACACTTATGAGAGTGACTAGGATATGGTAGATACTAAATAAATAGTGACTTTATTGTTGTTGAATAAGTTAGATGTAGGATGAGATGCTTAGCATAAAACAAATAAATAATACCATGTGTTCTGAATTTTCCAAACAGACATAACACGGTGTTTCCTAACTATGTTTTAGAACGAAGTGGGGAAGGGCAGGCAAACCACAAACACATATATGTCACTAGAAAATATAAGGTAAAATTAATTTTCTACTGGTGCTTTATTTCGAAAAGGGAGAGCAGGGCCACAGATGTCACTTGCTTCATCTCCCCCAGGCCATGTTCCTACCTGCACCAAGATTCAGTGTCAATGTTTTCTTGGCACCCGATTTCAGGAGACTGGCTCTTCATTGAAATAAAAATAAATTTTAAAGGTATATTTTTCTCTTGGAATTTTGGATATTTTAAGGAATAACAGACCACCATTTATAGTCTTAAATTAAAGTTCTTATTTTCAAAAGTTCTGAGTTGCATACAGATAGGCCCTTATCCTATGAGACATTATTAATTAGTTAGGCTAAACTGATCTGGGAGATTATTACTGTTACCAGTATAAGAATATCTTTAAAAATCCTTGTGGATGTTATGGTTTTGACCCATATAACTAGGAAAATAACACACTTATTTCAAAGTTGTGTCTTTGAGAAAAAGCATATAACTTAAAAGAAATTTTAAAATCTCTTTTTACAGTTTTGTGATTCTTTCTGAATTTCAGCCCTTGTCTATCACTGTAACAGCTAGATTTACTATTGGGGTGTGTCACCTGCCACCTGAAACTTCACTGAAGATGTTTGTTTTCAAAGTTCAAGGCATCGTTTAGTGTTTAGCATCAGGGGGTTTGCAGTGGTTGGCATGGGTGTGTCCTGGGAGCATCCTGGCATGGGGTGGGGGCAGGGCCCTGGCAGAGAGTGGAGAATTTTACCAGGAACTTGGGGTGCTTGGGAGGCTCCCTATTGTGGACTGGATCAAAGTTGGGAATAAAGGGCACATTAAATTCTGTGAATGCTGGAGGTCATGCGTAAACCCTCACTTTAGTGCTTAAGTTCCAGTTTAGGATTCAATGGAGAGAAAGACTGAGATATGTCAAAAAAGGAGTTCGCTGCTTATTATTTTTTCTCTGAAAACAGTGCTTATAATAATCAGGTTCTTGTAATATACGGTTTTGCCATAGTTTTCTTTTTGTTTTTTGCTAACCTTAGATTTCATGTTGTCACTGGATAATGATCAGGGTTTGAATTCTAAGCAGCTATCACCTCCCCCGTTCTTTTTTTGTTTTTTTTTGGTTTTTTTTTTGTGCATATTGTTATTTGACAGTTACACTCAGGAAGATCTCATGTCTCAATATCCTTTTCTGGCTCTAATTAGACCAAAGTATTTAGGATTCAAAAACTATAATAGGTACATAACTCCCTGGGGGCCGAGGTCCTCCACACATTAGTCCTGATGGAGCTCAAATATATGATGATGAGAAGGATGTTTGTAACCCTTGGCAGGGCGTGTTTATAGTTATTTGATTTTCAGAGATTATTTCACTGAGTCCTCATTTACAGAGATAAATGGAACTGTCGTGTGATTTAAAGAGCTGGGGGTGGGAGAAGGGTAGGGGGCCGTGTCCCTGACCGCTCTGTTCTTTTCTAAAGACCTACCAATAAACCAGAAATTCTCACACTGAGATAAAGTTAATGGATTAAGGCTGTGAATTTCAATCTTCCTTTTTGTCTCTTCAATATTTCACCCTTATCTTCAAATGAAATTCCACATGAAAGCCTAATACAAAATACAAGGGGAAAGTGCATTTCTTTCTTTGGCAGACACCGCACTAGATAAGCGTGTTTTCCTGTTTGATCTTCACAGCAGCCTTGAGCATCGGGAATCACTCACTTTTATGATGTACATGAGGAAACTGAAGCTTCAAGTGATTAAGTTTGCTCAGGCCCCACAGCTACTAAGTGGCAGGTATTTCAGCTCAGGTCTCTTTAGTTCCAAAGAAAGCATGAAAAACCTCTTCAAAAATATGCAGCAACTCACAGCCTTCTCTGCCCAGCTCTGCAGGCTGTGGGCAGACCCAGCTCACCTCCATTTGACCAGGTCCCGCTGACGAGTGAGAGGGACAGCCCACACGGGGTGATCAGCCTTGTTGATCCTTCTGCAGCACTTGAGGGGTGGAGGCCCTCTTGTGCGCCCCTCTCCCAGGGTCCATGTGCAATCTCACCACAGCCACCAATCCTCAATCCTGAGAGCAGGGGGTCCCACAGGACACATGATCAGAACCCTGCCCCACCTAGTTTTGCTCATAAAGAGTAGAGCAAACATACTTTTTAGGGGAATACAGAGAGGCTTACATAAGTAAGTGCCTGAATGACAAGAGGGAGAAAAAAGCAAGTAAAAAACAGAACTAAAGCTAGGTTTCTCCCCTGAGCTCTGTTTTTAGATTTTAGTTACCCATTGAGGGGCCTGTGTCCGGGTAAGCAGGCACCTCGCTGGCGCCCATTTCCTGTCCCCCTTGCCCGTGCCTGGGCCTGAGAGTGGCCGACCATTCTCTCTCTGAGGAGCCTGGTCAGCTTCCTGTTCCAAATGGGATTTCTGGGACTAAGTGTCCTCTGCCTGACAAACACAAAGTTATTTGATCTTTACTCACTGCATGGAATTGCCATTTCTTATACAAAATAAATTACTTAAAATTGACTTTGACCAGTAAGCTGGAACCAAGCAGTGTTTTCTTCTCCCCTCCCTCCTTTTGGAGCCCAAGTGTACTGTCATTAAGGCCATTATCAGCCACTTGGGTTGGTGGGAGGGGAGCACATTTAATAAGCGGTGAGTGGAGTAGCTGAAATTTCAGAATTGCTCCATTAGCAGACAAAGCTGGGGACATAATTGCCATCTTCTAGGATATTTTACTAACACGTTCCTCTTGAACATACAGCAAATTTCTTCCTCAGGGACCCATATCTGGTTTTCATTGATTTTAGAAAGTTACGAATACTTTCAGTTTCCAAAACCAGCCCTTATGCTGTACTCGAGTTTACAGGAAAATCATCTGGAATAGTACAAAATTCCCATGTTTCACAGAGTAATGGTTAAGGTAGGGTGACATAACTTGACCTCTGGTCTTTAGGGTAGATGTCCATCCATAGATCCTTTGCTTTCCCATTGTTCTCATCCAGCTTTGGTTAATGTTTCAATAAAATCAAGTGGGTGGGGTTAACTAACACTAGTCAGTGCCAGGAACTAACTGCAGAAAATCAGAGAGACCTGAGCTGCGGTGTCAATTAACAAAAAAATAAAACACTGATACAAAGACCTAGGAACAAAACCAATCTAATCTAAGGACATACCAACTATCTGAGGAACTAGAGGAACTGCTTACTTTAGCAGATGTGCAACCACATATTAAACATAATCAACATTGTAAAATGCCTCTTCCTTTTTCAATAATACTTATAATTTTGAAAGGTAAACTTATTTAGACTTAATACCCTAGTATTCTCATTTCATTAGGTAACCTAATAGGAAAATAGTTGAATACATAGATGTGCTTTGCACTGGTACTTGTTTGAGTGGCCATCTGTTTTATATGGCGAGCCATGCATTAGAAAGGGCACCTCCAGGACCATCAGTATTGATTTCCAGTAAACCTGGAAAAGAAAATAAAGCCAGAAAGCTGGTTCCTTTGAAATCAGAGGGTGAATCAACTCCCCCCACAATTTTTCTATATGATGAGGGGGGTGATAATAAATGAGTTATCTGTGTCTATGTATAGTTTTAGCTTTCATAGTATATGACAAATTTAAGAAAGAAATGTATTCACCTTTGTGATAGCTGCAGTGCCAGGCCACTAGAGGAATGGCCAAGAGAAAGCATATGATGGATCAAAATAGGCACGTGTTCAAATGCAGTTACATTTTCTACAAGTGCTCACTTCATGCAGATTGACCATTCTGGGAACGTTCTCAGGCCACTTGTGTTAGCTCTCCCCTAGAGTGACTGCCCATGTCCTCCTGTCTTTCCCCCTTGTGTAACTGACACTGAGTTACCTCCCTCTGCTAGCTGTATTTTTAGTAGCTGTAGACATTTGAGCTCTTTGCTTCTCTTAAAGGCAGTAGTAGGAAAAACATGAGCTCATTATCTGGTCTGATTTCCAATTTTTTATCAGTTGTATAATCATGAACAAGTCTCTCAATTTCCCTGAAGCACAATTATTCATTTTATAAAATGGAGATAATAATAGTTATCTTAATGGCTAATTGTAAGAATTAAATTGGGTAAAATACGGAATGGGCACAATCATAGCAGGACTTCAGTACATGTCACCTCCCCCGTTTTCTATTCTCTTATCTAACTTAACACCTGTTTTAGTTCCTTGGGCTGATGTAATAAAATATCACAAACTTGGTTGCTAAAAATGACACCCATTTATTCTCTAATAGTTCTGGAGGCTAGAAGCCCAAAAGCAAGGTATTGGCAGAGCCAGTGCTCTCTCGGAAGACTCTGGGGAAGAACCCTTCCTCATCTCTCACAGTTTCCGGTGTTGCCAGACATCCTTGGCATTTCCTGACTTGTAGCTGCATTACTTCAATCTCTGCCTCCATCTTCCCTTGCCTTCTTCTCCATGTGATTCTGTGTGTCCTTTCCTCTTTTGAGAAGGCTACCAGTTATTAGATTTGAGGCCCAACCTAATGCAATACAACCTCATTTTAACTTCACTAATTACATCTGCAAAAACTCCATTTCCCAGTTAGATCACATTCTGAGGTTCTAGGTGGACGTGAATTTTCAGAGACCCTATTCAAACCACGATAGCACTAAATTTTATAAATTGGAAGGATGCAGCTTTAATCTTTCTTAAAATTCCCAAAACACTCCCAAAACATTTCTGTTTTTATAAAGACCTACTAAAATACCTGTTGCTTGTTTCCTACTTAACTTAAAAAACATACAATTGGACATTTTCATCGTTATTTTAAGGTGTAAGGAACTGAGGAACTACTGTTGTGTTTATAATGATACAGGTTTTTTTGTTTTTTTTTACACTTCTATGCAATCCTGCTGACTTACTGGACAGGTTTCTATGGAGTGTGGATGCCATTACCATGCTACAAATCTGTGGGAAGGTTTTGAGACAGTTCAGATCCTGTGATCTGTGATATGCTACCATCACTTTCAAAAGACACGTTGTGTTCAAACTGTGTTCTATGAACAAAGAATCGGGTTTGTCATTCTCTGTTTGGTTATAAGATGGTACTCCTTAAAGATAAGATTCAAAAACATTCAGCAGCTAAGCCGCTGTCATCAAGTGGACTAGATCATTCAATCCTAAAATCTAGAATTTGATTGGCTTCAAAGAACTTATAGTACTACCCCATTTATTAGCCAACCAGAATGGGAAGTCCACCACTTGAGTTTCTGGGGACTATTTGCAGGCTGCAGGAATTATAAGAAGTAAATCTCTACAGGTGGGAGAGGAAGAATGTGGAAGGGGCCTCTGGGCACGTGACAGAGGAAAACAGGGTCCTTGCCACATAAGTACGCTGGTAATTTTGGTGACACTGATTTTTCTGAAACTCCCTTTAAGGCTAATTTACATGTACCAAGGCCCAAATCCCAAAGAGTTCCTTAAGAATAGAAACTAAAATGAGGTGCAATAAGGAACTATTTTCCAGTTCACCAATACATTAATGTTTTATTGTTGTGTAACAGATTACCACAAACTTAGCAGCTTACTACAGCATTAATTTTTTTTTAACTTTTTCCCTTGGTAGTGTTTGCTAGTATAACTAGAAACATTACCTAATGACTTGTTGTAAGGGGCAAGTGACCTCCCAGCTTGTGTCAGCATCAGTAAAATTCTAATATCCACACTGGTGATATTGAAGACAAACAGAATTTCTCTCTTCTCATGATAAGTTAAGCTTATTAAGTTACTTGAAAGTTAATTTCTAGAGGTCTGTGGAACAAAATAATGCCTCCAGTTAACACTATTTCTGTTGTGCACTTAAAGATTTGTTATGAGGGTAGATCTCTTGCTGTGTTCTTCACACATACACGCACACATCCCCAAAGAGACACAATAAAATTTGGGATGTGGTGCATATGAGTATATATGTCTATTACTTTAGTAGAAGCAATAATATCATGGGCGTATCATGTGTCCAAACTCACCAAACTATATACAATAAACATGTGCAAATTTTTCTGTATATAAATTATACCTCAATAAAGCTTAAAAACTGAGAGTTTCTGCTTCATAATTCTAAGATCCTTTAACTTCTATCAAACACTATTGTATTCAGATCATGTTATCCTCACAATACTTTTTGATTTATTCTTCCATGCTTTGTTGTGGTGACACCTTAATACACTATCCAAACCTTCCCTTCCTGACAAAAGTTAGAAACCTCATGTTTCCACATGTCCTTGGAAATGAATATTTCTACTGAAAGAACAAGCCATGTAAACTTGAGTGAGAAAACACTATTTAGAAGCACTGATTGGGGTCTACCAAAGCCTTTTTAAAAACTTTCTCAGTCACTATGATACTTTCTGATGGGATACAGAAATTAGTATAATGTTTATAAGCTCTGGTGACGGAGTCCCTGTGTTTAAATCCTGCTCCACTATATCCCAGCTGTGTGACTTGAAGTTACCCACACTCACAAGCTGAGCACCTAACAAGCTGGTTGTCACTATTGTTTCTTTGATAACTAGAGAGGTAATTAATGTGTGAGTTGGCCAGAAAAATGCAGCTACTTTTTCAGAAGCAAGAGCTCCTTCTAACTGTAGTGTCTGAGGTAGTCTCAGCTTCAAAACCACATCACATCTAGAAGCCTTGGATTAGCAGGTCTGTGTTCTTTAGCACTTTGGGGGAAACAGATGACTTTTCCCTTCCCTTTTCGATCATGGCTTCGAAGTCTTAAATGGCTCAAAGGCTATTTATAGTCATGCTTGGAGCATGCTCATGAGTTACTGCTGAAGAGTACCAAGGCCAGAAAAGATGAAGCAGCTGCTACAAAATCCCAGTTTGAAGTTCATCTTAATTTCCTCATCTGTGTAATGTGGATCACGTCCTGGTTCGGAGTGCATGCTCTCTAAATACCATCAATGTCCGCATCCTCACATTATCATCACCACAGCCATCATCATCATCATCACCATCATCTCCCTCTCCATCACCGTCACCATCACCATCATCCTCACATCATCATCTGCCCCGTTTCAGGCTTACTTTCTGACTCAAAAGGTATTCTTTTATCCAGGGCTCCTCACCTTTCTCCTTGTCTACAATACTATGCAACCCCTACCTTTGTGCTGGTTCATTCTGAACCTCCCCACTCCCCCCGACCACCAGCACCTTTGGCATCACTCCAACACGGCGATCACTCAATTAACCCATTTTGATCTTTTATTCTCTGCTTTATTTTCTTTCTTTCCTTGATAAATTGCATCAACCTTAAGTAAGGTTTCCATGAACTTGTTAGTTAAGAGTATATATTTTCAGCCTGTTCCCTTTCACTTGTCTGTAGGATATTCACTTTAGATATCCTTCATGTAGAAAATATATTTCAGACTGGTTCTAGTACAATTTCGCCAAAATGAATTTTTTAACTTGGGTTTATTGATCTCTTTTCATTAAGAGATATAAGACATATTACAAGTGGCCCAAGTGGAGAGGAACCAGATAATCCCATGAGGCCTTATTTGGAATATGTAGAGCCATCTCTGACACCCATGACTGTCAACTCAGCGCAGGTGAGGAGGTCATGTGGTGGTGGGCAGATGGTGAGAACCACTGAGCCGAGCCTCATGGAACTAGTGGAGGGGGCTAGGACTCATTTTCCAACCCATGGCAAAGACTCTTCAAGACTAGCAAACAGCATCAACAGACTTACCTTGCATTATCATAAATTTAATTCAGTTCAAATATTTTTTTATTTTACTATTCATTTCATCCTTGACTCAGGTTATTATGCTGCCCCGTTTACTTTTCAAATGCACACATATTTTCAAGATATCTTTCTGTTATTAATTTCTAGTTTTAATTCAAGACTTAATAACATACTTTGCATGTGTTTTCTTCTTCTAAATTTGTTAAAGTTTGTTTATGGCCCAGAGTGTAATTTTTTTGGATACATGTTCTATGTGCCCTTAAGAACATTTATTTTGCTGTTGTCTGATGAATTGTCCACTTAGTGCAGTATTGCTCCATTTACTTTTGGCTTTCCACTTAAGTCTCCCAGATGGCTCAGCAATATCTCTGTCCCTGGACCAAGTTTTATACTAAACTTACTTATTAAATTTTTCCACACCTCATGTGTTGGGCAAATTTGGACATCTAACTCAGGTGAAATTCTGGTCTGGACTTTTAATTTCTCCCAGAAGATATTTTCTCAAGAAGAGGAAGAAGAAGAGAAGGAGGAGGGGGAAGTGGAAGAGAAAGAGGAGCTCTCCCTGTATTCTGATGGACAGAATGTATCAGTCTTTCTTCCTTGGCTCTTTCAGCCATCTCAGAGTATTTGTTTTTAAATTTAAGTGTAGTAGGTATGCAGTATTATATTAGTTTTTAGGTGTCCAATATAGTGATTTGACATTTTTATACCTTACAGTGTAATCGCCCCACTAATTCTAATAATCATGTCGCCATGGATATTTCTTACAATATTATCGACTATATTCCTTTTCCCATTTTCTCCTTTTCCCTCATCCCCTCCCTTTTGGTAACCATCTTTTTGGTCTCTGTTTCTATGAGCTGGTTTTTTGTTTGGTTTCTTTGTTTGTTTTGTATTCTTAGATTAAACATGTAAATGAAACCATGTGGAATTTGTCTCCCTCTGTCTTATTTCCCTGAGCATAATGCCCTCGAGGCCCATCCATGTCATCGCTGTTTCAGGCGCGGGCTTTCACACCTGCTCACCCATTCAACACCCAGGCACAGCCCAGGCGGTTGTGAGCCAGCTCAGACTGCTCCTCTGCCTTTGCCACGCTGTGCTACTGGGCCTGACCATCTGCAGTTCTTTCTTAAAAACCAAGCTTTTAGAAAAGAAGAAACACATACATGCACCACTTTGATAAAGCTAAAAAGTATATATGACTGAAATATTTTGGTCCAGATGAGGTGATGCTGCGACACTCCAGGTGAGATAATGTTCAGTGAGCTTTCTCCTCTCTGTGTCTTTAGCTCTGTCCTCTATTTCTGTCTGCCTTTCCAGTCACTCTACCCCAGGCACTTATGACACCTGGGAATTCTCTGGTCCAGGCATCACAGAGTGCAACTTTCGAAACTTTGTTTCCCTACTGCTTCTGTCTGGATACATGTAAAATTTGATAGCGTTAATCTGGTTATATTTACTGCACTATGCACACACTCGGTGCACTCCTACTTTCTAATCTCTTCCCCAGAGAAGCAGGACTGGGAGAAGTCTCCACATATAATCAAAGATAGGCTTCCAAGACAACACTCTGCCAGGGACAAAGGTTTTCTGGGGGTCACCCTCTCCTCCTTTCACCCTTCCTCCCATATGCTGGCTTAACCTCACCCCATGCTGTCTGAGGTTGGCTGGACTTGGACAGTGTGCAAATATTACAGCAAAAAGACCCTGAAAACTTGGACCAGTCATGAGACATGACTCCAGTCCTGCATTCTCATTAACTCACAGTAAAATATTATGCAGCCCCTAAGTCTCTCTTTGCTTTTGTTGTCTTCTGGGCCAAAAGGAGCATAAGACACTCACCTCATCTCATGGAATGCATGGTAAATACAAATAAAAAGAGACAAAGTACTACCTGATACAGCATCTTATTAATTAGCTTGCAAACTCAAATCCTCTATTATCTTTTATCACAAGTGTCAGCTCATTTTTAAGTCATCACCATTTTCTGCCTATATTTCTTTTTTTATTGTTATTCTGTTACAGTTGTCCCTATATTTCCCCCTTTGCCCACCTCTGCCCAGCCCACATCCCCACTCCCACGGTCAGCCCCCACACCATCGTCCACATCCATGAGCCATTCAGTACATGTTCTTTGACTGACCCCTTCCCCTTCCTCTTACCCTAACCTCCCTCCACACTCCCCTCTGGCTGCCGTCAGTCTGTTCCATGTTTCCGTGCCTCAGGTTCCATTTCTCTCATTAAGTTATTTTCTTCATTAGATTCCTTTATTAATGAGGTTATATGGTCTTTGTCTTTCACCAACTGGTTTATTTCACTTAGCGTAATTGTCTCCACTTCCATCCAGGCTGTCGAAAAAGATAAGACGTTCTTCCTTCTTTCTGCTGCGTAGTGTTCCATTGTGTAAAATGCACCACAGTTGTTTGATCCACTCATTTACTGATGGGCACTTAGGCTGTTTCCAGCACTTGGCTATTGTAAATAATGCTGCTATGGACATGGGGGTGCATGGGTTCTTTGAATTGGTCTTTCCAAATTCTTAGTGTATAATCCCAGCAGTGGAATATCTGGGTCAAAAGGCAATTCCATTTTTAGTTTTCTGAGGAAATTCCATACTGTTTTCCACAGTGGCTGCACCAGTCTGCATTCCCACCAATAGTGCATGAGGGTTCCCTTTTCCCCACATCCTTGCCAGAACTTGTTGTTTGCTGATTTATTAATGATGACCAATCTGACAGGTGTGAGGTGATACCTCATTGTGGTTTTAATTTGTATCTCTCTGATGGTTAGTGATGTTGAGCATCTTTTCATATGTCTTTGGGCCATTTATTTGTATGTCCTCCTTGGAAAAGGGTCTGTTCATGTCCCTTGCTCATTTTTTAATTGAGTTGTTTCTCTTTCTGGTGTTGAGTCATAGGGGTTCTTCATATGTTTTTAGAAATTAAATCCTTGTTTGATGTATCATTGGCAAATATGTTCTCCCATACAGTTGGTTCCTTTTGATTTTGATTATGGTTTCCTTAGCCATGCAGAAGCATTTTAATTTGATACTGCCCCATTTGTTTATTTTTATTTTATTTCCCTTGCCTTGGGAGATATAGCAATAAAAATATTTCTATGTGGGATATCTGAAATTCTACTACCTATTTTTTCTGCTAGGACTTTTATGGTATCATGACTTATATTTAAGTCTTTCACCCATTTTGAGTTTATGCTGGTGTATGGTATAGTTTGGTCCAGTTTCATTTTTTTGCATGTGCCAGTTCCATTCTCCCAACATCATTTATGGAAGAGTCTATCTTTGCTCTATTATATGCTCATGCCCCCTTTGTCAAATATTAATTGGCCATTGAGGCTTGGGTTTATTTTTGGGCTCTCTCTTCTGTTCCATTGATCTATATGTTTGTTCTTATGCCAGTATCAGACTGCTTTGATTACAGTGGCCTTGTAGTATAGTTTGATATCAGGTATTGTGATCCCTCCAACTTTATTCTTCTTTCTCAAGATTGCTGTGGTTATCCAGGGTCTTTTTTGTTTCCATATAAATTTTTGGAGTATTTGTTCTAGGTCAGTGAAATATGCCATTTGTATTTTAACAGAGATTGTGTTGAATCTATAGATTGCTTTGGGTAGTATGGATATTTTAACAATGTTAATTCTTCCAATCCATAAACAGGGCATATGCTTCCATTTATTTGTATTTTCCTCAATTTCCTTCTTCAGTGTTCTATAAGTTTTCCAAGTGCAGGCCTTTTACCTCCTTGGTTAAATTTATTCCTAAGTACTTTATCTTTCTTGTTTCTATAGTAAATGGGATTTTTTTCCTAGTTTCTCTTTCTGACAGTTCAGTGTTAGTGTGCAAAATTGCCATCAATTTCTGAATATTGACTTTTTATCCCGTCACTTTGCCAATTCACTTAATAGGTTGAGTAGTTCCTCCTGTGTTTTCTAAACTAGGACTTACATAAAAATTGTTTCTTTCTCCCACAAACAGATATCTCTGTCTGATTTTTCTGTCTGTTTTTCTCATTTTAGAGTAAGTGCATGGGGGCAGAGCATTAAACTGATTAGTGATAGCAGCAATCTCTCTGCGTTGTGCAGGGTTGTATTGAGAGGTGGTACTCCCTAAGTCACTAGGACACTAACTGTCACACCTCTGAGTGGTGTTAGAACACATCAGAAGTGGCTACTCGTGCTGGAGAGCTGGGAGCTAAAGACTGTCATACCACTATTCTTCCCTATGGTGTCATTCTTGTGCACAAGAAAAACATGAAAGTTATGGAGGGGTAGAAAGTCTCCAGACTGTCTCAGACCTGACAAAATGCATCATCCACAAACACACACAGTTGTTCTCTGCCTATGAACCATCCTCTACTTTGAGGAAAGAATTATGACACTGAACTTGGAGGAGGTTAGCTGAGAGGATACAGCTTTGAGCAGGTCTCAGCAGGTACTTATAGATTTGAACTGCCGTGCTCACTCTCATCCAGACACTTAACCTCCAAAAGGCCAGGTCCAGGAAGCACGAGACTAAACACAGGTGGATTTCATAATAAGTGAGAGGCTGTCCCTGGGATGTTTTAGGGGCCTCCCCAAGCAGGAGACAAGTCTTAGTCAGGCCTATGGGCATTGGGAGACAGCCAGAATGGCATGCACCCATAGTGTGGGTGAGGGACTGGAGAAAAAGATACCCAGTCAAGCTCTCTCGATGGGGGAGCATCCATGGGATGGGGTGTGAACCAGGCTGGGATGGCAAAGGGAACATCACATCCAGAATCTACCAATGTCAGAAACTGTCTAGGGAAGATTCTCAGATTCCAAGAACCTATGTGGAAAACCTCAAACTGAATGACAATGAAGAACTTCTCTATGAGTTGTACGATTCTTTAAGATTTTATCTCTAGGAAGCCTGAGAGTGTTGAATATTAAAGAGATTTAAATGTGACATTTTTATTTGAAACCTCATGAAAGTCAACATTTGGTGTGCAAACTGTAGAGTTTTTACTCAGTTAAAGTGATCTATGAACTGAATATTACAGAATTGTAGTTGGGAGGTAAGCTATATACCCTGTGATACAATAACAGGCTTTGATTATTTAGGAATTTGAGAGTGTAGAGTGCTATTTCTAAGGTTTTAAAGTCAGGAATTTATACCAATTAAACATAACACTTCAGATTAGTGTTACCAAATTTTACATCTATCCAAATAGAATCAGGAGGGAAGCAAAGTTTCTGAAGTTGTGGCTTGTGGCACCTGGGTCCAAGAGCTGGAAGTGCCTGGGGCAGAATGACTGGGAAGACAGAGAATGGCCCAGGAGGGAGCTGAGAATGCAGGAAGGAGGAAGCTCGCTGAACAGCATGTCGCTTGGAGTGCCACTGGCATCACTCTGTGCATGCTGAGACACTTTAAAGATGTTCGTTTTTTTAGTTTCATTAAGTAATGCATTTGTGTGTTTCATTTATGTATTTTAGGAGGGCAGTGGGAGTCCTCATTCTTCCCCGGTCTCACACCCCTCAAAGACAAGTAGCCCATCATGTTCAGACAGTTCTCCTGCAATTGATGTCACTATTTCTATAGTACATACTTGTTAAGGAATATTGATGTTTTTTCAATTTTAGGTTTTCTTTGGAAAATGAGGATTTACCTTTTCTGCTTATCCCCACTACCCTTTCCCCCATCCAATTCGTACACAAATTTTACTTAAACCAATTGCATTAGTTTGCTGTAACAAAGTAACACAGATTGGGGTCTTAACAACAGAAAATTACTGTCTCACAGTTTCTGGAGGCCAGAAGTCTGGGATCAAGGTGTCAGCAAAGTTGGCTTCTTCTGCGGTATGAGGAGAATCTGTTCTGTGCTTCTCCTCTGGCTTCTGGTGATTTGTTGGCAGTCCTCAGCATTCCTTGGCTTGTAGAAGCACCATCTCAATCTCTGACTTCTAATGTCTTCCCCATAGAAGTAGGATTGGGAAAAGTCCCTGCATGCAATCAAAGATAGGCTTCCAAGGCAATGCTGCCCAAATTTCCCCTTCTTATAAGGACATCCATTATATTGGATTAGGGCCCACCCTATTAACCTCATTTTATCTGGACTACCGTTGCAAAGGCCCTATGTCCAAACAAGGTTTCCTACTAGGGGTTAGGACCTCAATATATGAATTTTAAGGGGACAAAATTCAAACCACAACACAAGTATTTGCTGTTTGTTTTATAATTCTGTAATATAATTCACAGATTAACCACGTATCATACACTATGATTAAATCTCTCCTTTTTCCTCTAAAGTTAATAATTACCTTGCTTGGTTCACTTACTTAATTGCCTGTGTATCTATAGGTTTGCGCCCAAATTCTCTGGCAGAGTTTACTCTCCATTCAGTCAAGCATGTCAGGAAATCATTCAGAGTCATTTTTTTTTTCTCGGTGAAGCAGGTGTCTTATTGCCCTCACAGATGTTGTTGACTTCTGAGTTTTCTTCACAGCTTTTGCACTGGCCCTTCCTTCTCCAACTTTCTGGGAATTTCCTCTTTCCCATGTTGGCTCACCTACTTCTTTGTCCCATATCTTTCTTTTTCACTATGGATTTTTCCACTATGGATATAACTGAATTAACAACCAAGCATGCCTGGATATTCTGAAGCCATTTCTCCCCTGACATCTAATTTCCAGTGTTGTTGTTGAAGTCGGATTCTCAATTCAGGGATGGGACCTCTCAAGCTGAAAGCTCTTAGGATCTGCTTTTTGAGAGATCATAGAGCATTTAAAAGAGTGGGCTATGGAGCTAGAATGTTAGGGTTTGAATCTCAACCTTCTGCTTATTACTCATATGATTTTTGGCAATGTTTTTAACACCCCTGTGTCTCACTCTCCCCATCCATAAAAGAAAAGTAGTCATAAGGTCATTTTAAAAGTCAGTTGAAAGAGTTTAATGACCCTATTACTTTTAAGCAATTCTCCGCTGGTTTTATAATGCCACCATCTCACATCATGACTATAGGAAATGGTACTGGCATAGTTGCCCTTTCTGGGATGCTGCTCTTGAGTCTGTTGCTCTTTCTTAACACACGTTTAAGGCGAACATGCTGTGCTCTGCTAATTCAGGGATTGCCACCTTTCAACATCAGGCGGGCCCCTCACCTTTGTTATCGCCTCTCTTTTTTAACTTGTGTGTTATAGTCTTTTACTGACATAATAGTAGAGTCTGAGTAAGGAGAAAGCAGAAATAAATGCATGTATTTAGTGGATCATATAGGAATGAAGATAATTTTTGTCAAATTATATCATTAAGTCTATATAAATATAGTATTAGTTAATTAAATATATAATTATCATAATGAAATTATAATTCTGTGATGAAATGAAAGAATAAACAGAGATCTCTTAGGTAGGTCTCTGTAAAACCCATAAATATATACAAAATTAGTGTAAGTAAATAATTATAGAATGAGGTCTGTAATGTATATCAACATCTCAAAGAAGTTCCTTATTTAAAAACAACCACCACCACCGTCACAACAAAATCCTAACTGTTAGACGCCTTGATTTGATTGGAATAGTGTCAATTGGAATAGAGTCAGGGCAGGTGAAAGGTCCTACTTCTTAAATAAAGAAATTTATTTTCTGTACTTAAAAAGATTTTTAAGAATACATGTGTATATCTTACACATTTCACTTTAAAGTATACCTATAATTATCATACCCATGAAGTTTCACATAGTTTTAAATCTCAGTGAAAGCAACATACATAAATCATGGACCAAAGCACAGGGGATATAGGGAAATCTTTTGGAAAATGAAAAATACAAAAATTACTTGGACGTTTTATAAGAATGTTGCTTTGCTTTTATGTCAAACTTTTATGATTAAGACAAGAGATATTTTTTGAGAGAATCCTGAAAATCCCAAATAGTAAAATTATAAATTGTCCATTGAGGTAAGATATTTTCACAAGAAGTGTGTACTTCGGAATATTACATTAGTTTTGTTTCTTAAAATGCCTGAGTTACAAAGGAAATTGTCATTTTGCTCTTATAAAAAATTAAATCATCAATTTTTAGCCTAATCATCAAAAAATAGCCTAAGCTGTATCAAAATGTGCAAATATCTGGAAAAATATGAGAAACAATCAATATGTTAAATATTTAAAAGTTACAATTAAAAATTTATCCAGGACCTGTTTGAAGGGGAAAGCAAAGAATATAAAAAGACAACAAAGCAATGAAAATATTATTACTAGAGAGCTTAAATTGTTTTTTACACTACTGAATGGAGACATACAATTCAAGATAACCATATGATCTACTACATGATTCAGCAATCCCATTCCTTTGTATATACCCCAAGGAAATGAAAACAGGACTTTGAAGCAATATCTGCACTCCCAAGTTTATTGCAGCATAATTCACAATAAGCAAGGAAATACTGGAAAAAGATATGTGTGTATATATATATATATATATATATATATATACACACACATACATACAGAATACACACATACATACATAGTAGACTATCATTCAGCCCTGGGAAAGTAAGAGATCCTGCCATTTGCAACATCATAGTTGGATCTTGAAGGCATTATGCTAAGTAAAATAAGTCAGACAGAAAAAGATAAAAGCTGCATGGTATCATCTACATGTGGAATGTAAAATTTAAAACAAAGTTAAACTCAGAAACAAAAAGTATAAAACTAGTTGCCAGAGGAGGTTGGGTGGAGGGAAATAGGAAGAGGTTAGTAAATGTGTACAAACTTCCAGATGAATTAAGTTTGAGGACCTAATGGATAACATGGTGACTATAGCAGATTACACTGTGTTGTATAATTTAAATTTGCTGAGGGTAGAACTTAAATGTTCTCTCTTTCACACACACATAAAAGATAAATATGTGAGGTGGTGGACATGCAAAGTAACTAGATGAAGGAATCTTTTCACAACGTGCATGTGTGTGTATACATATATGCATGCATATATATATAAAATCATCACAACATACGCTTTAAATTAGAGAGCATCTAACATATAGATTAATACTAATCATGCTCAGCACTGGCAGAGCTATAGAGAGATGGGCAATAAGAATTGGAACTCTTTGTAAAATTATTTGAAAGTATGTGGCAAGAATTCCTAAAAGAGTTTTTCCTTTGAGCAAGTCATTTTAATTCCTGAAGACAAAATATGTAAGGTTATGGTTGAGAAAATATCTCAGTCTTGATAAAGATGGTCTTGGCAATGTTGCATATAAAGTTAAATATTATAAGTAATATATTCAGATTCAACAGTAGAATGTAATGTAAAACAAAATGTGAAAATTCAAATAACATTTGTAAATATTGAGAATACAGACAATGATACTATAATTTTAAATGGTAAAAAAGATTCAAAATTTGATGTACATCATCTTTTTTAAGTTTTTAGGAATTACTGGCTAGAAAAATAACAAAATATTATTAGTAATTCCTTCTGGGTAAGGAGATTATATATGTACTATTAGTTTTTCCCTTATATTTTCTGTATATTCTAAACTTTTCTAAGTAAGCATGTTTCACTTTTATAATCAGGAAAAAAGGAAACAAAAATTGGATATTTAATTGTTCCTTAATAGTGACTTTCATTATAATTAAGGTTTTATAACTCTCCTGCATTCCCAAAACTCATTGTGGTACATGCTTAATTCAATGGCTGTCAAATACTCACAGTGATGTTTGTGCTCTCCATAATCACCTTTTATTTATTTATTATGTAAGTTTCAGGTGCACAACATTATAATTCAACATCTGTATACACTACAAAGTGATCAAATGAAGAAAGACAAATAACATGATTTCATGCCCATGTGGAATCTAAAAAAGCCAAATGTACAAATAATACAAAATAATCCATATCGCTTTTACAATTTTATTTTTTAATTATAGTTGATATACAATTCTTTTTAGTATTAGGTGTATAACATAGTGATTAAACATTTAATAGAGCTTACAAAGTGATCAACACGATTAAGCCTAGCAACCATCTGTCACTCTATGCTGTTGTTACAATATTATTGACTATATTTCCTATGCTGTACATCACATCCCCCTTGTAATCACTTTTGATTGATACCGGACACAGAGGCCTCTGTCTGCTGCTTCAGGAGGAAGAATGACTCTGGCGAACCTGTCATCTTGTCAAATTCTTACAGTATTATATATTTTTAATATCAAGCTGGTCTCCCAAAAGGAAAAGATGAAAATGGAAATTTACCTTTAAAAACTACTTGTGGAGAAACGAACTGGAGAGGGGATACTGAGACTGCAGGGCTTCCATAAGCACTGCCCTGCTGGCTCTCAGAAAAAGGGTCTCACTGGCTTGCTGGACAGCAGAAGGCTTTGTAATTGTGCAGGTAAAGTGGTGGTGATGGCAGGCTCCTAGCGTTCTCCTCTGTTAGAAGATCATTTTGTGATTTTCTTTTAGAGTAGGGAACCCATGCTTTCCGATCTGTACTTGTTTTCAACATCATGTATATATGTTTACATGATTTCCCCATTTTCTCGTATTTTTATTCTAGAATGAGGATCAAGAAAAAGTAAAGTCGGCACCAGGGTATTGATTCGCCACTGCCTACACTGTATTTAAGCAGAGAGGTACATTGGACTCCTTATTTGAAAGGATGTGACTACATATTTGTAGGAAGAGATGTCAAAAGAAGGTTCCAGGGTGAGCCATTCAGAATCCAGCTTGGAAAGGTTTTTTTTTAAAAAAACACCCAATGTTTTGTAATCTAGACATTTGATTACGAAAGTGATGATGGGAGAAGTAAGTAATGAAACAGGATGAGGAGGCACACCAGAGTCCAGCAGCAATGGGGTAACTGCTGCCAACCAAAGTTTTAAGAACAGAAAAGCAAATAAATAAATATACCTTGTCAGTGGGTAAGAAAGCTCGGTATAATAAAAATGTCAATCCTCCCTAAATTGATTGTGGATTCATTGCAAGCATAATCATAATCACCAGGGAAATTTCTTTGGAAATTGAGGCTGACTCTAAAGTTTATAGGGAAATACAGCTTAGTCAAAATAATCTTGTAAAGGAACAGAGTTGGAAGATTTATAATTGTTGACTTTATGAGTTACTAAAAGGTTATCATAACTAAGAGAGTGTTGTGTGAGCATAAGTAAAGAAGATCAATGAAATGAATAAAAAGTCTAGAAATAGGCTTTCACATACATGATTAATTGATTTCTCATAAAGGTATCAAGCAATTTAATGAGAAAATTAGTGTCTTTTGAACAACGATGCTGGCTTAATTGGATATCTGCATGGAGGAAGGAAACAGAAGCGAGGTCAAATATCTTGCAGGGTTCAAGTGGGATGATAACTAATAAAGGAAGGTCCCTGGATTTACCGTGGAGAGGAGGCACTGCTGAAGTGCTTCCAAGGGCAGAATGCAGTCTGAGGCTTGGGAGGGTGGAGGTGACAATGAAGGTCAGAGAGGCTACTGTCGGGAAGTGAAATGTGAAGCAAAGGCTAGGGATAGAAAAGTAGATTGGGACTCAGGAAATGGGGAGAAGGAAGGACGGGCTATCTCTTCATGTGAGATCTGAACATGTGTAAGATAAAGGGGGAATTGGAGGCAGGAGGAAGATTGCTGACAACTCTGAGCCCAAGCAGAAAGGAATGGATTGCGTCTATGGCACAGGATGCAAGGCTTACAAATATGTAAGACCACACGTGCCTCAGAGTCAACAGAGAAAGAGGAGCAAACGGGAGAAAAGCTGTAGACAGGTTTCCATGAAGGAGAGAGAGAGTGTCTGTTGGCCTTAATTCCCTCTGTGGATGTGGATGAGGATGAACGGAGCACAGGAGTGAAACCAAGAACCACCAGGATAGCATCCTAAGTACTGTAGGAAGCCCTCCTGTATTGGGAACCATGGATTTTTTCCTTGGCCCTATGAGTGTCCATTTGTCCAGTACCCTTTGGTGAAAAGACTATCCTTCCTATATCTTGTAGGATTTTACTTTTAGATGAGTTTGGGGGAAAACTGGAATCTTTACCATCTTGGATCTTCCCATCCTTGAACAAAATATATCTTTACATTTATGTAGATCTTCTTTGATTTCTTTCGTCAGCATGTTATAATTTTAAGTATACAGATTCTGTATGTGTTGAAGTGTATATCTTACTAGTTACTTTTTAATTTTTATTTTTATTGACATATAACATTATATTCATTTTAGATGCACAACGTAATGATTCAATATTTGTTTACGTAGCAAAATGATCACCACAGTAAGTCTAGTTAACACTCATCACCATACATAGTTATAAAACGCTTTTTCTTGTAACAAAAAATTTTAAGATCTGCTCTCTAAGCAACTTTCAAACATACAATACACTATTATTAACTGTAGTCATCAAGCTGTACATTATATCCCCTGACTTATTACATCCCCCAAGTTATTTATTTTATAACCGGAAGTTGTACCTTCGCCTCCTTCATCCATTTCACGGCTCCCCCCACCAATTCCTTCCTCTGTCTCTCTATCTGTGAGCTTGGTTTTCCAGGTCCATCCATGTTGTCACACATGGCAAGATTTCATTCGTTTTTATGGCCAAATAATATTCCATTGTGTATATATACCACATTTTATTTTTAGTTATTTTTTAATTAAAGAAAGTTGGCAATTTTTTAAAAAGTTACATTAAAACTATATCAATTCCAAAAGTATTCAGTCAAAACTGTGACAATATCAAAGCCTCAATTCTCTGGCTTGAGTGTTCAAAGTTATCAGTGTTTGTTTTCAGTACTAGGGTTTGGCCTTTAAAATTAGATAATTTTGAGCTATGAGTTCTGTATCTGTGTCTTTCCATTTATCATCTGTCTGTATACCTACCTTTATTCATCCATCTCTCCATACAACTGTCTATTTTTAACTTTAACCTTTAAAGCGCTTGAACCCGCAGCTCTGGATAAATGCAGATGTCATCCACACTGTTTACTTGTCTTCTCTGTCTTGTCCTGCTTCCCCTTCCTTTAGACCTCATCTGAATTATTACTGTGCACATTCTTTAGAAATATGCACTTAATTGGAAGCTAAAGGTCATTCACCTCCACATTTTGACAGCAGGGACCTTAGCAAAGTCAATGTTTATGCTCTTGGAGGTCATAGAAAGCCCTGACCCGTGATACAACATCTCTGTCATGTTCAAGAGTATGAACATGGTAGAAATGACATTTTTAATTTAAATATTTAGAGGTTCACAGAGCCTTCAGTCAGTCGGTGACCCACTCAGGTGAGAAGATTTATTTTAACTAACATAAGCTTAACTAAAGATAATAGAAACTGATTTTTAAAATTATATGACCCATTCCTCTTGGTCACGATTTCTTGAGTCCTGGTAGAAACTTTATAAAACAAAAGACATGATTCCATCACTGAAGATCTACACACATGAAGCAATTGAAGATTTATTGCAGAGGTGCAAAGAAAAGTAAGAGTAAAAATAGATTAATTAATATTCAATGGAATTAAGAGGAAGAAAAAGCATAATAGAGAAACCTGAAAACACTTCTATGCAAAGTAGTTTTTCTATCATTCAGGATAAAAATATTCTTATTCATATTACTTTAATATACCCCATATCATGAACTTTTATAGTTCATGATAATGTATTATAATATTTCAGGAGATACCTGTTGCTATAGCCACTGTCATGTCCAGTACCAGACAGGATATAATTTTTACAGTTTAAAAGAAATTTAATTTTAAAATGAATTATTTAACTTCCTCTTATCACAACTACCTCTGTTAAATGTCTTGACACTTTAGGAAATGGACTGAGTTCTGGAAAAATGTAGTTTCTCAAAATATACACTGTGTGCATGTCTGTCTGTGTGTGTGTGTGTGTTGTTTTTCCAGGTTCAAAGCTAAACTATATTAAACTGGCACATGTATAAAGTGTCCTGTTCCCAAAGAACTAAGAAATATTTAGATGGCTTCTAATTTGAAAACATTATTTTATAACTAGTAACTCTTTAATGTTCAGAGGTTACATACATACTCTTCTCAATTTCTTAATTACAAACTTATGACCACTTATCAAATGAGCTCTTCAAATATAAGATGAATCTTTTTAGTAAATAAACTTACCCTGCACCTGTACCCCTACTACAACACAATGTCTGGAATGGAGTCAGGGGAGACGCAGTAGGATGAATGATTTCTGTGTGCTGGCCTTGTGAGTCCCTCAGGGCCAGCAGGATGTCACTAATTTTGGTTTCCAAACCCCCTCACAGAACTACAGCTGACAGAAGGTACTAACCTCATATCTGTTGACAGAGCCAACATGAACTAGTAGAAACAAGCAGTCACTGGAGTCAGGAAAACATACACAAATGACTACAAATAAGGAAGGAGTCTTTAAGTACCAGAAGACAAGCACAGAATGGTAGCATATTCATAGAAGGTACAACAAGAAGCAACTGAGGGTCAGGAAGAGTTTGATGGAGGAAGTGGTAATTTTACTTAATTTTGAATGCGTTATCCAAAATAAAACAATAGGCCCTAGCAACACTGGATGGAAGGATTAGAGAAAAGAGAGCTTCAGTAATGGCTCCACCTGAGATAAATTCATCAGAGGGCCAAGAGCCAGGAGAGCCACGCCATGAGGGGAGACAATAATAAAAGGCAACTAGATTAAGCAGCTTCGAGATGTAATATCCACAGGGAACTGGTGGTCAGGTTAATTTGATAGCAAAGGTTGTCCATTTTCCTTCAATGTGTGTTTCTTGAGCATCCACTGCACTTCAATCCCGGGAAATGAGATGGAGACAGGAGGCATTCTGTTCTGCCCATAGCAATCCAGGCAAGATGAGGGAGAGGTGGAGAGGGAGGCGACTTAGTGTGCCGGAAGTATATTTTAGAAACAATTGGCAGATCTTAGTAATAATAAACATGAGAGAGTAGGGGTAGTTTTGGGTGTGGGGCCTGAGCAGCTGGCGGTGCCATTTGCTGAGGAGGAAGAGTCTGGAAAAGGACCATTTGGGGGCAGGAAAAGAGAATAACAACAATCCTGGAAATAGCCCTCGTATCCGCTAAGGCCTGCTTGTCAAGGCTGTTCTAAGCACCCCGCATGTATTGTCTTCCCACAACCTCAGTTACAACCTCCTCCATGCTACAAAAGAAAAAATTGAGGCATAATAAGGATAAGCAGTCTGCCTAAAATTACACAGCCAATGAATAGCAGAACCAGGCGTCATTCCAGGATATCTGAGTTTGGGAAATGATAACGTTGAGATGTATGTGGGACATGGAATTGGAGAGGCCAACTGGACACTTAGATATGATAAAACTGTATGAACAATCTCCACTGAAATGTGCATGTAAGTATGTATGCACACACATGCACAAATACACACCCCTGCACGTAGAGTCTTGATAATCCACTCATGGACTTCCTAGGGGCCCCTGTACTTGGAGGAGGAGGACCCTGGGTCTGTTCCTCTTCCACAGGTGGGTTGAGATGTCAGGGAGGGTTACAAAATAGTACATCATGTCATCAGAATACTATTTAGAGAATTCCTGCTTAGAATTGGTAGCTGGTTACATGGATATAGTATATTTTATAGAGGCTATATTTAAAAGCCTAGAGTTTTTCACCTAACAAATTGCTGATGAAACATAAAAACTTGGTCAATATTGGAATTTGATGTATTCAAATAAAATAAGATTTTTAGCTATCAATTCAAATACAACATCTGATCAAATAATGAAATATATCAAATATCATGACACATAAGAGAGCCTGTTATTTTATATAAAAATAAGTGTGGTTCAGTCATTTTATCATGGATGCTTATTATAAATTCTTTAAATACTAAATGTTTTTTAACATAATGAAGATTAAATGTCTATGATTCTTATTTGTTTCTTATTCAGCAAGGTAATAGAAGTTAAATCAGTCAGTGTTCTTTTATTCTTTTAGCTATAAGTGATAGCAACCTAAATCACTCTGGTTAGAACCAAAACCAAAGGGAAATACAAAGTAATACAAAACAAAACAAAAAAATCGAAGTCAAGCAACTGAAAAGCAGGGAGCTGGTCTGGACTGGACCTGGGCCTCACACACCGCCATCAGAGTCTGGTCTCACTCCTCCATGCCTTAGCTCTAGGTTTTCGGGCCCACATGTGGGCTTCTAGAAGCTACAAATTTATGACTCTATCAAGTGGTCATTCTGTCTGCCTGCAGTCTCAACATAAAGATAGAGTCTGTTTTCCTGAAAGTTCCGCAAAAGTCTAGGAGTCTCATTTCCTCTGATTGGGTCGTCGAACTTATTCAGCACAACTAGCTAGGAGAATGTGCTGCTTGATTTGCTGCCCCAGGTCTCACATCTACCCCTTCTCCAGTGCCCCTCCAGACCTGGGAGTAAAGTTGGCTCTGTCCTGAAGACCTGGAATGACCATGAAGATGCATAGAAGGTACAAACAGCAGCTTCCACGTGACTCCAGACCTCACCCAAGTCACAGTTACTAGAGCCAGTGCTTCCCATCAACGCGCTTTTATTGATGGTCCACCAGCCCTGCTCTCTACAGGTGTCTATTCTGCCAGAGGCAATGGATGTGAGCACATTACCCACCGGGCTCAGAAGTGCCGCGGTGGGGCGGCGCACACTTGGGCATGTGTCCATGAGCGCCTCCCAGAGAGGAGCTGTCCGAGTGGAGAGAGTCTGCAGAGTTGCCGCGCTCCTGGCTGGTCCTTTTGCATGCTGCCTCGCTCTCAGCGTCTGGGCAACTGTGCTGTTCTCGGCCACGTGTGAGGGGACCTTGCTGACTATTAAAGTTTTTAATGCAGATGCAGCATGAGCCTATTTACATATGTTTACACAGACATGTAACATTTTATATTATAAGGCTTAAGAATGTTCAAATAACTTCAAATCAAAGTTCCATTTTAAGGTGCATTTAAAATATTCTAACGATCACTTTTAAAAGCTTCAAGTATTCATGACAGATATTTCTACTAATTTAGGCCTGTAGTCTGCCTCAAGTATAACTTTTCTTACAGTATGGGTTAATTGCTACATAGAGTCATATTCTCAAACCACACATCCCCACATGTTCCTCATGGGTAGTGTTCTGGAGAACATATTCTACATGCCACATGAGAAGAGAGTAGAAGATGTCAGAAAAGATGGAACAGACTATGGGTACGTGCTGCCTCCCTGAAGTGGGGTCTTAGAGTCAGTAGCATTGAAATTGCTGTGCTGTGAAGTTTTGACCCTATTTCTAATAAGCAGCCATTTGGATACGGCAATAATTTCATTCAGTAGAAGTTAAATGCCATTGTTTGAGCAATTTTGACTGAACTGGCATCTTACTTCCACAGAAGATGAAAAAATCAATTTCAAATAAATATAATTATGCCAGAGTGGAGGAGAAGGGATGCTATCTGAAATATGAGGAATAATATAAATAGCTAATGTAACTTAGGGTTTGCAGATTTACTGTGTGTTGGGCTGTTTATTAGGTGAGCCAGATATTGAGTTTCCAGGAGGAATAATGAGCTTTCCAATGCAATATGCTGAGAGCAGACCCCACATCAGCAGAGATCAGCAGACCACGGCAGGGGCAAGGGGCCGCAGGAAGCACTGAGGCATTGCGTGGTGCAGTTCTTCTGGGGTTTCGCTCCAGCACCCACAGGCATGCTGGGCTCTCTGACCCTGCGCTGCAGAGTCAGGCGAGATTGCATTTCCATTCCCATTTATTTCCTCCTTCTGGAAGCACATTCCCAGCTATCTTGGCAGCTTGTCTGGAGCTCCGTGTGATGGGTTTCTGGACAGAAGCAAAAACTTGGGGGAACTGATGGCTAATTTTAGGCATGACCATTGCCACATTCCCTAGCATTCCTTTCCTCTGTCACTATTTACAAGGCGAGAAATCAAGAAATCCAGGATGACGAAGGAGCAGGAGAAACCGAACAACTGAATTTCACTTGGAGGAGGCTGCTTGACCTTTGCCGAGTCAGAGCTAAAGCAGAGCTGTGCAATGCTATGGAGAGTTCTCATTTCATTGCTGCAGCCTTGCCCATGGCATCGTGACCAATGCAGCTGTAGTGTGATACGGCAAATTTTATGACAAACAGCTGTCTTAATTTGTGGTATTCAGTGTAGTGGGGTATTAGGCTGCGGTACTTCATTGCGGTGTTAGGTCTCAGTTGTGTGTTAGGTTATAATATTTTTTTTATATCCCACACATTGCGGTCTTACGATAAGATATTAAAACAGGCATTACAGTGCAGCCTTTAATAGCTCTGCTTTACTTCTCTGGGACATGATTCTGAAAATACTTGAAGTTTCTTAAGCATTCACCACCAAATTTGTTGAAAGAAATTCAAAATACTGCAGGCAGACTCATCACCAACATTCATTCTTTCATTCATTCACTTATTTAACACATTTATTAACTTTTGATCATACATGTATCGAGACCCCAGATGCAAGTAAGCAAACAGGCACATATCTTGTCCCAAGGGAACCCATGTAACTGGGGGGATGACAGTCATATGAAATTGTCATTAAAATGAAATAAAATGGTGGGACAAGTACAAGTAATTTAGGACAATGAAGAGAAGTAGCATTTCGGGCAGCAAAAGTGGGAGCATGGAGAGTATAAGAGAGTTCCTGAGAGGGCATATTTCCTGATCCGAGGGTTTTAAAGGATGAGTAAGAGTTAACCAGGGGCATGAGAGGGGTTTCAGAAAGAGGGGAAATGAGTAGACAAATCAAGCAGACACAGAATGGAACATGTGTCTGGGGAACCATAAGCTGTTTGATGCTGCTGGATCTAATGTCTCCACAGGGAAGAAGGGGTGTGGCTGGGAAGGTAACCAAAGACCAGGTCAGTGAGAGGTGTGTTAGGAGCTTGACTATTTCTATCTTATAAGGAAAACGAAGTCAGCACAAAAAGGGTTTTATAGGTTTTCCAGCAACAGTAAGATAATGCTGTTTTGACAGACTGCTCTGCCCGTGCTGAGGGCTGGAGGGAAGGCAGACAAGCTCAGGGAGAGAAAGACCCATGTGAGGGCGACCGCGAGGGCTGGGGGTTGGAGAGTGGGCAGGTTTGAAAATCCCAGGGGAGGGCAGATCCCTAGGAAATGCAACTTGAAGGATGTAGGAAAGCCTGAGTGCCTCTCAGGCTTCTTGATATGGAACATTCATTGGTTTCTGGTTATAACAGGAATGCTAACTTATTGTTAAGAGTTTGGAAAGTAATAAAGGAAGAAGAATAAAATTAACGTAATTGATAGCAACATTATCAGTATCACCATTATGAATATTTGGTCATATTTGCTTCAAACACACACGAGCTTCGAGGGCCCTCTGGGGGTGGTTCACAATAACCCACCTCATAGCCTCGAACCAGCATTTACCGTCTGTTACTAACATCAAGTGCTCTTAGCACATTGTCCCTGAGCAGTAATAACTTCCCAGCAAATCGGTGGGTAATAACCTGAACGCTTGGAGGAAGACCTGCTCTTTGGCAAATGATCTTTAATAATAAACCAAGGGTAGGGATATTCTAGGAGGCACTCCGTTGAGCTACCGGGTTCAGACTCCCTGCCTGTGTAACTCTACCAGCTTGAGCATTATTGCGGACTGCTCATTACTCCTTTTATTATATCTAAGACACAAGAAACTGTTGAAGTGACTTATTGTTCATAATTAGAAGCTATGATTAAAACTGCTTTAACATTACCCTGGGGCTTCCTGTTCAGCGTGGAATTATTTCAATAAAAGTGTCAGTGGGTGGTTATGTTGGCCTCCTCCCTGGAAACTACTTCTCCATTTATGGAACTTCTCAAGTTTAATGGGGAGATTCCCTCAAGACCCAGCTCTGTTAATTAAATGAAACAAAACCATCTTACACTATTTGGCATTTATTTATAGCACATTCAAAGGAGACAAGAGTGAGAAGAGCCTGCAGTCAGTAACATTTGGGGATCCAACCTTTAAAGGATCTTTTTCTGTTTTGTAATTTCCTTAATATAAATCTTGGGAATTTTTCTAAATTTTTACTTATATATAAAAACGAGCTCATGATCTTGCCTTGACCAGATAGCTCAGTTGGTTATAGCATTGTCTCATCCACTGAAAGGCTGTAGGTTCGATCCCTGGTCAGGGCACATTCCTAGGTTGCAGTTTTGATCCCTGGTCAGGGCGTGGACGGGAGGCAACTGAGGCAACGGATCGCTGTTTCTCTCTCACATTGATGTTCTTTTTATTCTCTCCCTCTCTCTCTCCCTCTCTTTAAAAAAAAATCAATAAATATATCCTTGAGTGAGGATTAAATAAATAAATAAAAATTAAAAATGATCTTATGATCTTAAAAATGAAGTTTCTATATGTTACAAACGCTTTTATTTTTATTTTTAAAATGAGCATAGACCAATGCTATAAACCTTTCAGTATTTTAATAATTTCCCAAAAGAGTGTAAGAAAAATGACATTTCCCAAACTAATGCTGTCTAACATTCCTCTAACTGATTCAGGTCAAAGAATGAAAGGACATGAAGAGCCACCACAAGCTAAGAGAAAGTTCTGGCTATTTAGGTTAGTACTGTGTTTGGTCTGATTCTTTAGTTCTATAATGGATACTTTTATTTGTCAGGGTTTAAAATAATAATCAAAAGGGAACTTGTGGGGGCACTTCCCTTCTATGCACATCTGAGTCATTGTTTATTCCTCATCACCACTGCCCATCAGCGGCACGAGACAATGGGCGCAGCGATTGAACCAATGGGTTGACTCTCCCAGAGAGAGCGTTACTCTCAGCGGGATGCCGGAGGGAGTGAGATGGAAAGTAACGCGATTGTTGTCAGAAGGAGAATGACTGAAATTGCTCCTGAAGGTTTTACTTAGTCTTCTATTCCACTTCTTAGTGACGGAGGAACCATCTCTCCTAATGGCTGGGCAGTTTGTTATTCAGCTGGCACACAAAAAGAGGGACTTGTGTCTCTTCGAGTATTCAAATCCATGAAAACTTATTTGTACAAGAAAGAACAAGAAAAACCCCCACCAAGATTGTTTGTAACCCAAAGAATTCACCACACCAAAAGACAATAATTATAGGGATGTACACGCCTGCCTCTCTCCTAGGCCTCTCCGTTCCAGCCATCTGAGAGCAGGTACCAAGTGGACAGAATGAACTTTATGTGTTCATTGCTTTAAACTAAGGAATCTACCAGTCACTGGGAGAGTTACTTTAAAAGATAAGAGAAGAAAATAGGATGGTTTGAGGCCTATAGGTCTAATCAAAAAAGTGGAGGCTTTGTCCACCTTTCAGAATTAATTTGAATATTGGTACCCATGGTAACCAATTCTGATAAAAAGCTTTAAGAGATTTAATAGTGTAATTCTACAAGAGCTACATTAAAACTCTGAAATCCAGTTATCCAAAATGGGCTTTTACAAACCTTGCTTGATGAAATAATTATATGCAGGACAGGATTTCTGTGGTTCTTAGATACAGAAAAAAACTATGCTCTTCTAATTTTTTTTTTCTGACTTCGGCTTTTAAGATAAAGTCTCTTGAATGGCTTTACAGCTTAGAATTTGATCTCCTTCTGTACCAACAGACCTGCCCTTGCCTGTGCAGAGTTCCTCCCAACAAGCTGGGTGGATTAATTATTTCAAGATTGAGAACAGGCTGTCAGCACAGGTTAGAGCTATATTACAGTGTATGATCTGGTGAACATAGTTATTTTCCACAATAAAAACAATGATAATAATAAAGTTAAAGACAGGCCTATGAAGCCAGTATGCTAAAAATGTGAGCTATTTGATTTTTTAAAAGTCCATTTTGAATTTGCCATGTTGTCAAGCACAGATTTGTTGTTACTGGAGTTTTCTGTCACTGACTATTAAAAAAAATCATACACACAGACAACAGTGGTGATTAGCAGAAGGAAAGGGGGGTGGGATTGAGTTTAAGAAGGTAAATTCAGGATAAAAGGTGACAGGAGACTTGACTTTGGGTGGTAAACACAATACAAATACAGATGATGTATTATAGAGTTGTACACTTGAAATCCATATAATTTTATTAACCAATATCATCCCAATAAATTCAATAAAAATTTAAAAAAGAAACAAACATGACTTCTCTAAAAGATGTATGCTCAACTCCAATTTTCAGAGAATACATAGCAGATATTTAAAAGCTGTATAGATCCAAGAACAAGGATAAATGATCCTATCCCATCTTCCAGGAAAGTTGATTCTCAACATGATAAATGACGTTGTGAAACACATTAAAACAATAAGCCTCATTTTTCTCTGTATTTTGGGTATAATAAGAGGAAAGTGGAGATGAAGCATAGTTTGTAGTAGATGATTTAACTTTAAAATGTCACTGGAAAGGAGGTAGAAACATTTAGCAGTGGTTCTACATTTCCATCTTTTTCCATCAAGGAACAAAGCAGAAGAAATAAGGGCGAGAGGCTTGAAGTCCTGACGTGGGAGAAAATGGAAAGCAGCTACTTCACTTCTCTACATGAGTGTAAGATGGGGATGTGGGCCCAGAAACTCTGCAGTCCTTCAGAAATCACAGGAAACGTGAAGGGTCCTAGAGTGCTAGAGATGAGTAAATGTGGTCCCATTATTTTAATTGAGAGAAAAGTCAGATATTTCCCTACTAGAAATCAGAAGCAAAATTCTCCACAATAAATTCTTGAAGGTTTTACTAAATACATACTAAGTGATTATCAAAAATTGGTGTGGTCCTTAAAAATTGCTCATGACAAAGAAATCTCATCTTTTCTTTAAAGAAGTATCCTAGTTCTTTGTAAAAAAACATATATATATATGTTTATATATATATATATATAAAAGAAACAACATAGGTATCACTTATCCAAACTTTTAAAAAGTCACTCACTGTGAACAAAATCAAGAAACATATGTAGGTTCAAAGCTCATAGAAGACTAGCTGACATCAATAAGAAGAAAGTGTTGGTTAACATGCCAATATAAAGACATGCATATGACTCCTATGTTTTCTCTTACCCCTACTTTCCTCCCATACTCCCACTTCCATCAAAAAAAATTAAGTGCAAACTAAGATAGAAGCTTCCTTCGTCCCCTAACACTGAACATTCACAACTAGGCATGTAAGGCAATTGGGCAGTTTCAATGTGGCTGGTCCAAACTGAGATGTGCCCTATGTAAGTCTCACCAGATTTCAAAGTCTTTGTGTAAATAAAAAAAACGTGAACTATCATATTTTTAAATATTGATTACATGTTGAAATATTTTAGATATGTTAGGTTAAACAAAAGAAAACATATATACATGTACATACAATGGAGTGCTACTCAACCAGGAGAAAAGAGGAAATACTGCCATTTGCAGTAACATGGATGGACCTTGAGAATATCATGTTAAGCAAAATAAGTCAGAGAGAAAAAGCTAAGAACCATGTCATTTCACTCAGATGTGGGATATAAAACTGAAAACAACAAGTGAACAAACGAGAAAAACAAACAAAAACTCATAGACACAGACAACAGTATGATGGTTACCAGAGGAAAGGGGGCGAGGGGTGGTAAAAGGTGTAAAGGGTCAAATATATGGTGACAGAAGATGATTTGACTTTGGGTGGTAAACGCACAATGCAATATGTAGATGATGTATTACAGAAATGTACACTTAAAACCTATATAATTTTGTTAACCAATGTCATCCCAAAATATTTAATAAAAATACATTATTAATTTTACCTGCTTTTAAAAAATTTCTTAATGTGGTTACTAGAAAATTTTAAATGACTTATGTGGCTCATGTGTTCTTCCTAATGGACTCTGCCTGTTGAAGGGCTACTAGACCTGCAGGAAAGAGAGACAGGCTTCCACTCCTACAGCAATGGCCTCTTTGTAGAGCTAGATATGTCAGATTGGCTACTATTATAAACTGTGTTTTAATCTGAAGATTTGTTTCCTCAATATTTTTTTTTTGTTTTACACAGTTCCCAGTTAAAAATATTCTTTCATAAGTATTTAAAAATTTTTCATTATATATACACACACAGACAATACTGTAATCTTAAAGGTAAAGAAACAGATTTCCGGTACTTGCTAAGATCTCCTTGTGCATCTTTCCATTCTCTTCCCACAAAGGCAGTCACTGTTTTGGCCTTTATAAATCTCAGTTCATTCTGATGCCTTGTTTCTTTTGCATTGAATTTGTTTTGTTTTTACTTCATGTAAACGGAATCATACACCATGCAATTTTGTACATCTGGTCTTTTTACTCAATTAATGCATTTAAGAGTTTTCCATATTGTTGCATTTACTAATAGCGTATTTTTACTGCTGCATAATATTCCATTGTGTATTAATTTTGATTTACTGACTTTGGGTGGGTAGCTGAGGTTTTTCTTCTTTTTCACTGTTAAGAGCAGAGATACCATGAACATTCCAGCAAGTGACTTTCAGAATCTATTTACAGTCATCTATATGTATTGAAGAGTAGGATTCCTGAGTCAATTTCAAATTCCTTCCTTGAAAGTTAAACTGCAGAAGTATACTCGAAAAGAAGTAAAAAATCCGAATACCCCCATATCTTTTGAAAAAATTGAATTTGTCCTTAAAAACCTTCCCTGAAAGAAAATTCCATCTCAAATGGCTTCATTGCTAAAATCTATCAAACATTTAGAAACTTTGGAAAATATTATGGGATCTACAAATAAAGTTACTATAGACATTTCAGCAAGGTAGCAGGATAGAAAATGAGTACCCAAAAAACAATAGTATTTGTATATATTAGCAACAAAAATATAAATTTAAATTTAAAAATATAAAATTTAACTAAACTTTAAAACACCATTTATAGTAGTGTTGAAAATATGAAGTACTGAGAAATAAAATTGACTGAAGTAATATAAGACTTGCACATTAAAAACTATAAAGTGTCATTGAGCCCCAGCCAGTGTGCCTTAGTTGGTGAGAGTGTCGTCATGAAAACGGAAGGTTGTAGGTTTGATTCCTGGTCAGAGCACATGCCTGGGTTGTGGATTCCATCTCCATTTGGAGCATATGCAGGGGGCAATCAATCAATGTTTCTCTCTCACATCAATGTTTCTCTCTTTCCTTTCCCCTCTCTAGAAGCAATGAAAGAATATCCTTGTGTGAGGATAAAAAAAGATAAAAATTAAAAAAATAAAGTGTTATGAGAGGGGTTACAGAAGTCTTAAATAAAAGGAGAGGCATACCTATGCATGGGTGGCCAGCTTTGGTGATGTGGGAGCTGACCAAGGGAAAAGATATGACCATGAGAGGGCAGTAACACACAACAAGCTTTACTGTGTGGTGTTTGGACAGGGTTGTATGAGGAGATGTCCCTATCAGCAGCAGACCACCCACTGACTTGACGTTACTGGGACCACCATCCAGAATGCAGGGCGGGCAAGGGAACTCCAGCTGAGAGGGATCAGAGAGGTGGCTCATGTGTCTAGGTAATGTCACCCAGCAACACAGCAGGGAATTTCTGGATTGGAAAGCTCTAAAAGGTACTAGGTGCTTGGGGTCTTATAACAACAAGGTTCTCTCTCATCAATGGCCAACAGATGTGAGGTGAGGTTTCCTTAGATGTGCAAAACAGGCAGGCTTTAAATAGCTTGTTTGCTGTTTGGAGCTATTTTCAAATAATGATCTGTATAAAAGTTTGTGTTTGTTGCTGAGCTAACAGTTCTCAGCCTGCAGTGAAGGAATAAACAATCTAGGACCCAACACCTGGAGGTCATTTTTGGTTCATTTATGTAACAAAGACCCAATATGATGAAGCTGCCTATTCACCCACGTTATTCTATAGATTTAGCATAATCTCTATCGAAATTCCTACATAAACTTATTGTAGGTATAAAATTCATATAGAAATACAAGGGACCTAGAATAGTTATAATAAACATGAGAAAGAAGAATAAGCTAGAAGACTTAAATCACCTGATCTCAAGTCTTGTGATAAAACTAAGGTAATCGGGATAATATGGTGTTTGTATAAATATTAATAAATCAATGGCACAGAATGGAGTCCAGAAATAGACCCATATATATGCATAATATAAACATAAATTGTATTTTATGGAAGTAAAATACAAAGCTTTTTAAAATAACGGTGGTGAAATAATATGATATCTGTATGGCAAATGATTGATTTCAATCCATCCTTTACCATACAAACACAATGAACTCAAAATAGATCAGTGGTTAAAATGTAAAACCTTAAACTCTAAAGCTTTTAGAAGAAAATATTGGAGAAAATCTCTGTGACCTTGGGTTCAGCAAGAGTTTGGTTAGATCAACCCCAAAAGTATGATCATTAAAAAATAAATAAATAAATGAACCTGTTCTGCTTTTGAAAGATATTTTTAAGGGAAATGAAATATAAGAATCAGAACGAGAAAAAGTATTTACAAATCACATATCTGAAAAAGGTTTATGTATAGACTATACAGAAAACTCTCAAAATTCAATGATAAAATAAGTAGTACAAAAATAACACAATTAACTCCTCACCAAAGAATACATACAGATGTAAAATCAGTACATGAAGAACATTATTAGTCATTAAAGAAATGTCAATTAAAATCATAACATACCATTATAAACCTCTTAGTAAGAATGGTGAAATACCATTCCAAGTATAACTAAGGAGGTGGAAAAAAGTAAACTTTCACGAGTTGTTGTTTGAGGTGTAAGATGGTACAAACACTTTGGAAAAACAGCTCATCAGTTCCTTACAATGTTAACCATATATCTATCACATGATTCAAAAATTCTACTTCTAGGTATTTGTTCAAGCAAAATAAAAGTACATTCCCCTTGAGATTTATGCATGAGTGCTTGTAGCAGTTTTGTTTGTAATAGCCCCAAGTTGCAAACCATTAAAACATGTATCAGCACGTGACTAGATAAACAACTTGTGCTTTAAGTGTGTAATAGAATACTGCTCATCAAATTTAAAAAATTGATTTTTAATACTTGTAGTACATGGATGAATCTTACAATATTATGCAGAATGAAAGAAGTTGACAAAAAGTTACAGAGTATCATTTAATTTGTATAAAATTATAGAAAATACAAACCCCTCTCCTCCTAAAAAATCATATGTTGAAAACCTAATGCCCACAAGATGGTATTAGGAAGTGGGCCTTTGAGGGTGATTAAATCATGAGGATGGAGCCCACATAGCTGAAATTAGTCCCCTTGTAAAAGAGACCCCAGAACACTCCCTCACCCCTTCTGCCACATGAGAAGTCTGCAACCCAGAAGAGAGCCCTTACCTGGCCATGCTTGCACCCTGATCTCAGGCCTCCAGCCTCCAGCCTCCAGAATTGAGAAGAGTACATTTCTGTTGCATAAGCCCCTCAGTCTGTGGTATTTTGTTTTAGTATCCTGAATGGCCTGAGACAGTAATGTAAACTGATAGAAAATAGACCAGTGGCTGCCATTGGACGGGGGCTGGAGAAGAAAGACATGGGAGAGGCACTACAAAGGGGTGTGAGGAAGCCCAGGGAAGTGGATACACTCATTACATTGATTACAGTGATGATTTCACGGGTATCAAAATTTATCAAAGGTACACCTTAAGAATGTGCAGTTACTGTACATCAATTAGGTCTCAATAAAGTTGTTTTTAAAAATCGTATACCGTTATTGGTTTTTGTTTAGTAGCCCTCCTCCTGACCCATGACCCCCTGGGGCCCTGCTGAGTACAGCTGCGATAGCCTGCCTGCTTCTCCGATGACTCTTGTTCCCCACAGCTGGGCACCATAGGAACTCCTGCCTTGCAGTGGCTGAAATACCATTTACAACGGTCAGTGAGGAGGTGGAAGAGTCAGTCCATTCCACGTGAGTCAGCTCTCCTGCAAACCCTGTGAGCTCAAGCAGACACACGGAGCTGTCTGCTGCCCTGCTTCTAGTGCAGGATAAATAGTTATATCCTGTCTCAGACCTAGCCTGCTTCGGCACCTGAGTTCAAACTTCATTTGTCACTTAGGAGCATGATTCTCTGTGGCCATGGAATCATTTTTTCACAAGAGATGACCCCATCCCCTTAAGCTGGCAGGAACATTCTGATATAATTGAGGTGTTGTCACAGCTATAGTTGTGACTTGGCTGACACCTGAAGAACAGCCCAGAGTAACCATTGAGACAAAGCAGAGATGGTCTCACATCTTCTGGTTGTTGTGAAAATGCCACAGAGGTTTGGAGAGAGCTTGGGGTAGACCTGGAGTATTCACATTAGTAAATCTTCACTCTGTGGGCTTGGCCATCCCAAGAGTCTCAGCTACTGCGTTCCCTCCTTGCATATGGTGATTTAAGTGCAAAGGTCTAGAGAAGGCCTAGTTCTGGGAAAGGATCAGGACTCCGTACAACAGCTGGAGAAGAGCAGGCTGGTTGGCTTAGACAAGCGGAAGAATGAGCTCCCTACCTACCTCTTCTCGCCAAGTTCAGAGAAAATCATGTATTGTGAAGAAAATGGAAACAATGAAGAACAAGCAAGAAGAGAACCCAGAATTCTGAAGTGATACACACTGGAATACCACTTGGCCATAAAAAGAAGAAAATTTTACCCTTTGTGACAATATGGGTGGACCTGGAGAACATTACGTTAAGTGAAATAAGCCAGTCATATAAGGAATCTAATGAACAAACTGAACTAACAACCAAAGGAAAGACAGACTGGTAGATGGAGAGCAGATAACAGCTAGTGGGGGAGGGGTTTAGGGGGTGGATGGATTGAACAAAAAGGAAAAAGGACTCACGGACATGGACAACAGTGTGGTGATTGCTGGGGGGAGAGGGGTATAAGGGGACTAAATGGTAATGGCAAAAAGTACAATAAAGATTAAATTTTAAAAAAGAGAATAAAGTGAGCTCAGGTACCTTTCTTGGGAAGCTAGAGCAAGTGGTTTTGGACAGGTATTCTTAACTGCAGTGTTAACAGTAACACAGATACAGTTGGACTCCAGCATTACTGAGGCTCCAATTCTGATACTCAGGAAGTTTAACTGGTGTCTCATCAGGATTCAGAGAACAAATAAGTCAGATGTTTTTCTGAGGGCCTTCAGATGAGTACTATTTAATACTGATTGTCCGGTGGTCATGCCCATCACATAGTCAGTGGCCAGCAGGGCTGTTGGGCAGTCACCAGATTTCCCCTAACCTCCCTGTTATGTATACGTGGTGGAGATGCTCCAATGCAGTTCTAGTTTGGAGCATTTCCCCTAAATTGAGTGAATTGCTCTGAGGAATCCCAGCCTTCTGATCTCCTAAGATGTGGGACAGTGGCCCTGGTCCCAGTTCCTAGAGTGGTTTGGTGTAAACCTCAGCCCCCCTGCGGATCATCTTTTTTCAAAATCTTTTAATGTTGATATTTTGACCTTTTCTTGTGAATCACAAATGTTTTTAATGGCATCAAAAATGGTGAATACTTTCCAGGAGGATTGCAATTTACGTTGTTGTTCCATTTGTCAAGCACAGGCAGAGTAGATTTAGCATAATTATTAAAGACTTTGGGATTTTGAGAATGGCAAATGAACATTGGCTTCAACTTAAAGTCACCAGCTGCAGTAGCCTCTAACAAAAGAGTCAACCTGTCCTTTAAAGCTTTGAAGCCAGCCAGATATGACTTTTTTCCTCTGTGAAAGTCCTAGATGGCATGTCCTTCCAATCTAAGGCTGTTTGTCCACGCTGAGAATTTGTTTAGTGTAACCACCTTCATTAGTGATCTTAGCTAGATCTTCTAGATAGCTTGCTGCAGCTTTTACCTTAGTGCTTTTGCTTCACTTTGTGCTTTTATGGGGGTGACTTCTTTCCGTAAAACTTATGAGCCAAACCCTGCTAGCTTCAAACTTTTCTTCTGCAGCTGCCTCACCTCTTGTGGCCTTCATGGAATTCGAGCGAGTTATGGTTTTGCTCTGGATTAGAAAGTGTTAAGGCTTGATTGTTAAGGCTTCTATTCAGGCCACTAAAACTGTCTCCCTATCAGTAATAAGACTGTTTTGCTTTCTTATCATTTGTGAGTTCATAGGAATGGTAGTTTTAATTTTTTTCAAGAACGTTTCCTTTGTTTCCCAACTTGGTTAACTGGTGCAAGATGCCTAACTTTGGCTTATCTTGGCTTTTGACTTGTCTTTCTCACTTAGCTTAATTATTTCTAGTTGTGGGGGTTTTTTTCTGTTTTTTTGTTTTTGTTTTTGTTTTTTTTTACTTAAAGTGAGAGATGTGTGACTCTTCCTTTCACTTGAATACTTCTAGGTCACTGTGGGGTTATTAGTTAGCCAAATTTTAGGGGAGAGAGAGAGAGAGAAGGTGGAATGGTAGGTTGGTGGAACAGTTAGAGCATGCACATTTATTGATTGAGTTCTCTGTCTTACACGGGTCCAGTTTGTGGAGTTCCCCCCCAAAAATTACAATACTAACATCAAAGATCACTGATTATAGATCACCCTAACAAATATGACAATAACGAAAAGTTTTGAGATATTGTGAGAATTACTAAAATGTAAGACAGAGACACCAAGCGAGCAAATGCTGTTGGAAAAATGGTGCCAATATACTTGCTTGATGCAGAGTTAACACAAACCTTCAATTTGTGAAAAATACAGTATCTGCAAGGTGCAATGAAGTGAAGTTCAATAAGATGAGGTATACCTATATTGTTATTAGTGTACCTTTATTAAATCTCCCTTTCTCTTTTAAAGGCACAAACATACCTTTCCAGTGCTTTTTATTCCTTCCTGAGATCCTGTCCTTCTCTTTCATATGCACCTTTCAGATTATAGGATCTCTTTTATTATTTCTTAAAGTGTTGGCCTGCTGGTGACCATGTCTCTCAACTTTTTTTTTTACATACATGTACTTATTAGCATACTTTCTAAACTTAATCTTTATTATTTTCTATCATCTGATCTGGGTTGTTTCTCCTCTCCAAAATACTGATTCTTTAGCGTACCATGTAACTACAAAGAAATAATTTTAGACTCTGTTAAAGATAACAAAGATGTATGTCTCCTTGAAACCAGATTTCTAAATGTACTGATTTAACAGAAAGTAATGAAGTATTTTAATAGATAAGAATCATTCTACCGTGCAATTCTTGTTTCTCCCATCAACCGTCCTCCCTCTGCCTCATTTTTTCCTTCCTTTTATCTCTCCACATTCCCTTTCTAATCTTTTGTCTTTCTGTGGACCCCCAAATTCCCAACCCACATTATTTATTTATTTCTGCTCCATAGGGCTCGATACTGGACTTGCTCAGGGCATGAGTCAGCCCTGGGTTAAGGGAACGCAGAAGCAGCAGCTAACTATCTTATTAAGATTAGATAAATATTTTACCAAATGGCAGCCAAAGGAAAATGTAGGTACTATCAACAGAGGGGAAATGGATGCATCTCTCACCTTTAATTTATTTGATAATGTCTTTATTTTTCCTTCAAGTCTAAGGATATTTTGTCTCGACATGGAAATGTAGAACTTTTTTCTTACTCGTTAAAGATGCTTCCTGACTTCCACTGTTTCAGTTGGAAATGCATCCATCATCCTGATTCTTGCTCCTGTGGGAGTGACGAGGCTTTCCCTGGCTCTGTTTAAGGTTTTCCCTGTAGTTTCGTTTTTTATCTATTTGTCTATGATGAGCCTTGACGGGATTTCTTGGCATTCATCTTTCCTTGGTTTCTCTGAGCTTTTGAATAAATAGGTTAATGTCTTTCAATAGTTTTGCATAATTTCATCTCTTATGTCTTCAAATATTGCTTCTGCTCCCTTCTTCCTTTCTCTTTTCATGGAATTCCCATTATACATGTAATTAATGATACAATTTACAATCTTAAAGACATTTATAAATGTCATACATTTATATGATTTTGTAACATATATATTTTCTGTTACCCATGGTGGGCAAAATGGCCCACCATTTGGTTATTCTACTCTATAATCCAAAGAGAAAATCCTTTTTATATTAAACTGAAATAGTCTTTTATCTTATTTGCTTCCCTAATGCCCTGATTGAGTAGACCATATTGGATAATCTCTTTAAAATGCCAACCTTTAGGGTTGTTTCATAGCCCACAGAAAAATTTCTAAGGTCAGCAGAATAATACCAAATGCCTCTCCATCTATTCTAGAATGTATTAAAAAAAAACCCAGAAGTAAAGTTCTTTGAACATATTTTTAAGTTTAGTACTTTTCAAGTTATTCTAAAATAAACTTCAACATTTTAAGAAGAAAACAAATTATTATTAATTATGAGTGTCATGACCACTAGTGTTGGTATCTTTTTAATACACTTAACATATAGTTATTAAAACTAGTATATATTTTTGATGCATCTTGAATGCTGTAAAGTGAGAAATGCCTGAAAATATTTCAAAAAATCTCTGGTAATATGGTTTTCGGAAATGTCATGGTGTTGCTACTTTTATGTTTGTAACAAATAGTCCATCATATCATTGTTATTGAACTTCTTAGACAAAGCCTCTTTTGGAAACAGAACATTGAAGCAAGGCTATCAAGGCAGAAAAAATAATATATTTTGCAAAGTCTCATTTTTAGGAAATAGTACCAATAAAACTTGTCTATTTCTCATTGTATTTTAATGCATTTTTCCCTGTAATTACCTGTTGCTTTTATAGGCAGGGAACAATAACAGGGTTTTTTCCTTGTCAATTTAGTAACTGTGTTTTTCCCTGTAATCACATAAAGAAATGCTAGTCCCATTATATGAAAGCTAAGAGTTCCAAAGTTCTCTTTACTTAAAATTATTACTTTTGAGTTATTGGTGTGATTAAGTTGATGCATTTCTTTCCCACAGTGAACATCCTTTGAACTGTGCGCAGGTCAGCTGTGATTGGTAGGAATATAATGGTGATTTCAGATGTAAGTAGATATTAAATGAAAATACAAAAAGTTCTCAAATTTGATCATTTTAAAGAACAACATTTATACTTTTTTTTATCATTACCAGTATAATACATTCTAATTCAAGGAAGTTGGAAAACACAGGGAGGTACAAAAAAATATATTAATTACAAAAATCACATGTAATTCCACCATCCAAAGATAACTCCCATAGTATTATAGTATGTACCTTTGCATGGTATACAAATATAGACACATATATATTTTTGGTATCATTCTCTAGTTATATTTTATAGCTACTTTTTTCTCTCTTTGCAATTTATTGGGAGTATTTTTATATTTCAATAGGTCTTTTTCTTACTTATAATAACTATTTGAAATTCATCATATGCACATAGTACATTTGTTAAACCAATTATTTACTTTGAAATGCTACCTTTTTCCTGTTATGAAATCAAGCATTTCTCTAAGTAACAAAACAAAAATAATTGATTAGAGGAAGTATATTCTAAAAAAGAGTCTCCATTGTCAAAATTCCAATAAAAATAACAGACAGAAATAAAACAATAAAAAGTTAGTGTTAATATCTAAACCAGTGATTCTCAATCAGGGACAATGGTGATTTTCCTGGGGGACATATGGCAGTAATTGGAGACATTTTTTATTGTCACACCTGGTGGGGTGTTATTGCTTCTAGGGGTAGAGGAAAGGAATTCTACTAAACACTGACAATGTACAGGACATATCCCACGACCAAGAATGACCTTGTTCATAATGTTATCAGGCTGTGAAACCATACCTTGTTCACATCTAGAGAGAGTGGTTCATGTCTGTGTAATAACATGAAACTATGACACACATAGTTCTTGAGCAGTACACTGCTAGAAATCCCCCACCAATTTAATCAATCCTGATCTATACCAGTTGGGGTGAAGGGTAGTTAATAGGGGTGCTGAAAGTGGTGGATTTCTATAAAGAAAGACAAGCCCCTGGGGGCAGCTTATCAGATTGGAGCTGAGAGAGGATCACGTCTTGAAGGACTCTTCCCTGAGTAGATGAGGGAGCCATGTCCCTCACCTAACACAACACCTGAAAAGAAAATGGGATAGAAAACTGAAATAAAATCAATTATAACTCTGATTTAGGATCAGCAAGATTTTAATACTGTAGGTTTTGAACTTCATGTGTGTTTACAATTTCCATTACAGATTACTGTATTTGCTTACAACAGTCTGTTTGTCATGAAGTGGAGGTATTCTAATCAAGACATTTAAAGATTTCAGTTTTGTGCAAATGTTGCTGCTCTTTTCCTGACCATCTGTCTAGCCCCTACTCCTCATTTTATTCTCAGTTTCCAAAACCTGTTCTTCATCTGCATGGAGTTTGTACCTGTAATCACACAAATCCAGCTTGTACTATTCTCCCCTTGACTTTTAGAGCAGTAATGACTTACTCTTAATGCTTTCCTTTCAATGTAATTTTCCACGCAAAACTAGAATAATCATTTTCAAATGCAAATAAGATGTTATCTTTCTGCCCAAAATACACTGATGTTTCATACATTGCTCCTGTGGAATATCTATTAAGACCCTCCAGGTGGGCTTGACTTCTGGGCAAGATAGAGGAATAGGTAAACATGCCTCACCTCCTTGTACAGCCACAGAAAGAATTATAACTAGACCTCAAAACAAATGACACTTAGAACTCTCAGAAAATCAAGATGTATGGAAGTTGGATAACCAAGAATAAGAAGTCACATTCATCCAGAAGGGTAGGAGAGGTGGGGATGTGGAGAGAGGCAGAGAGGAGCAGAGATGCCTTGAGGCATGGAGGGGTGGGGCCGGGGAATGGGCTGTCCCATATTCACATGTGGTGAATAAAAATCAGGAAAGGTACATTGAGAGTGATTGATTCCAGTTCCAGACCAGAATGCACAGCCCAGGGTTCCAGTAGCAGGAAGATAAATCCCAATTACTTCTGGCTGTGAAAATCAGTGGTGGTTTGGGCAGTAGAAGAAACTGCTAGGTTTTCAGATGACTCCACTTAAAGGACCAGCACAGACTCAGAACATATGCAAAGTTACCTCTTCTGGGAGTTAGCACCAGGGCAACAGCTAGAATGGCACCAGTTACATATAGAGAGAAAGTGAAATGACTAGAAACAGGGTGAGTTCTAGGCAAACCTCCAGGAGCCAGGCAGTAGCATGGTCTCTCTCTGAGCCCTCCCTCCACACAGAGCCACAGAGTGGTGAAGCAGCTTGCCCCACCATGGTGATTACCTAAAGCTCCACCCCACACAGTTTATAGGAACCTTTTCTATAATAGGCCACCATACTAAGACAAGGAGTCAAAGCAGCTCAACTTAGTACACAGAAACACACAGGGAGGCTGTCAAATTGAGGAAACAAAAAAATATTGCCCAAATAGAACAGAAAAGAACTCCAGGAAAAGAACTAAACAATATGGAGATAACCAATCTATCAGATCCAGAGTTCAAAACACTGGTGATCGAGATGCTCAAAGAACTCATTGAGTATGACAATAACATAAAAAAGACCCAGAAATAAGTGAAAGTTACATTCCGTGAAATAAACAAAAATCTATATGAAACCAACAGTGGAGGGGAGAAACCTGGGATTCAAATCAACAATTTTGAACATAAGGAAGAAATAAGCATTCAACCAAAACAGCAAAACGAAAAAAGAATTCACAAAAATGAGGATAATCTAAGGAGCCCCCAGGACATCTCCAAACTTACCAACATCCAAATCATAGGGATGCCAGAAGGAGAAGAGGAAGAGCAAGAAGTTAAAAACTTATTTGAAAAGATAATAAAAGAGAACTTCCCTAATTTGGTGAATGAAATAGACATACAAGTCCAGGAAGCACCCAGAGTCCTAAACGAGTTGGACCCAAAGAGGACCAACTACACCAAGGTACGTCATAATGAAAATGCCAAAGGTTAAAGATAGCTAGAATCTTAAAAGCAGCAAGAGAAAAGCAGAGGGTTACCTACAAAGGAGTTCCCATAAGACCATCAGCTGGTTTCTTAAAAGAAACTTTGCAAGCTTGAAAGGACTGGAAAGAAGTATTCAAAGTGATGAAAAACAAGGACCTACAACCTAGATTACTCTATCCAGCAAGACTATTATTTTGAATGGAAGGGCAGATAAAGTGCTTCCCAGACAAGCTAAAGCTACAGGAATTCATCATCACCAAGCTATTATTACATGAAATGTTAAAGGGACTTAAGAAAAAGAAGACCAAAACTTTGAACATTAAAATGGCAACAAATTCACGACTGTCAAAAACTGAATCTAAAAAAACAAACTAAGCAAACAACCAGGACAGGAATAGAATCACAGAATGGAGATCATCTGGGGGGTTGTCAGCAGGGATGGGGAAGGGAGAGAGTGAGGGAAAAGGTGCAGGAATTAAGAAGTATAATTGGTAGGTACAAAATGGACATAAGGGTGTTAAAAATAGTATAAGAAATGGAAAAACCAAAAAATATATGTGCATGAGCCATGGTCACCAGCTAAGGGGAGGTTGTTGAAGGAAATGGGAATACTGGGTGGAGAGGGTAAAGAGGAAAAAATTGGGGGAACTGTAATAACATAATCAATAAAATGTATTTATAAAAAACCCTCCAGTTGGCTGGCAAGGCCTGGTACTCTGCTCTCTGCACACTTCTGCAGTATCAAATCCTATTAGTTTCCCTCTGAACTTCTGCCACCCAGGTCTTCATTCAGCTCCTCAAAACTGATATGACTCATTCTTGCCACCAGATGTTCACACACACACTCTTGGCCCTGACACTCCTGGCTTGCTGTGCACTTAACTCTTATGTTTCAGTCTTCAGGTAAGCCATCTCTGACATGCTATCCTACAGGGTCATGATTCTCTGTTACATGCACTTACATAAGACTTTGTTTCTGCAGGGCAGATATCTGTATTTGTGATATACACTTAGAGCGATAAGAAGCATTTATGTAGTTTAGAAAGCTAGTGCTTCTGACTGGTAACAGTTGATTGTTATGATTCTAGATAAAATGGTTATTCCATACTCTAAAAATAAGGGGGGGGGGTCTGGAGTGAATGATCAGCATTCTCAATATGCTAGATGGTTAATTTTGAATTGACCTTTTGAAGCTTGTTTTACATACTTCTAATGAAAGTATTATTAAGCAAATGGGGAGTATCTAAGAGAATAGTGAAATACTAATAGTGTAATCGAACAAAGGTCTGGCTACCTGATGCTTTGAAAGCCAATACTTGAGAGGCAGCAGCTGATGCAAAGGTAAGTGGTTTTTTTCAGGTGCCGGCCACCTGAAAGATGCGGGGGGTCTCATCTCAAAGCCCATCTTAACATCTCAGTGCAGGCAGTGTTTGTTCAAAGAGGGGGAGGGACAGGAGAACAAAGAGATCAGAGAGGAGGCTGTGGACGTGCAGGCAGTGTCCTGGCTGGTCCCGATATGGATCTTTAATGTCAGCTTCCTGGAGCTGGTCATTGCCAGCCACATTCCTGAAGCTAGGCGATCTGAGTCACCTGAAGCCGTGGTCAAGGCTGTTTCTTGTACAAGAAGGAATTGGAACTACTGGTGCCTGCGATATGCTTACAAAGGAACTGCCAGTATGTGAGCTCTTTGTATCAGTTTGTTACTACATTTTATTCTAATTCTATTTCATGGTAGGTCAGAGTAGTATAAAGTTGTATTTCCTGTTACAATAATACCTTTAGACTGGTTAGGCTTTATTTCTACATTGGTATAGAGAATAAGAATATAATATAACTGGAACTTTAAAACATTACCTTACTAAAAGCTTTTAGTGAGTTAATATTACCCCTAGGACTTTTGAGTTTGCTACCAAAGGCGTTTCCAGTAACTGTCCTAGTCTGCCATGAAGAATTAAACAACAAGAGACCAATATACACATAGAGGCTATCTTTAGGTCATTTATTTAAAATCATTACAAATATGTTCTTTCTCTTTTATCTTTCCTCTTCTTTCTTAAATGATAGAATATTATAATAATAGGTTTATAATACCTATAATAGTAACACGCACAGAAAAAGAAAGAAGACACACACACACACACACACACACACAGATCTTCCTGGAATGAACTTATTATAAATCTGAAGTAAATTCTGATAAGTAAACCCTAGATCAATTATTAAGAAAGTAAGTAAACAATTATTAAGGAATTAAATTATTGCCCTAAAAAATTCACCTAGTTATAAAGACAACAGTGAATGAGAAATAGAGGAACAAAAAAAGACTTGATATGTAGAAAACAAAAAGTAAAATGACAAATAGAATCCAGAAATATCAATAACAACATTAAATGTGAATCAATAAAACAATCAAATCAAATGGCAGAGATTGCAATATTATATTAGATTAAAAAAATAAGGTCTAGTTACATGCTGTCTACAGGAGACACACTTCAATTTAAAGATAAAAATAGCTTGGAAGTGCAAACAGCAGCAAGAAATCTGGAGTATCAGACAATATAAACATTAAAGCAAACAAAAAGTTACCGGAGGTAAAGAAGAATATTTTGTAATGATAAAAGAGTCAAATCCAACAGGAAGACATGACCATGGTAAACATATGTGCACATTACAGCAAAGCCACCAAAATATATGAAACAAAAACTACAAAATTAAAGTATGAAAAGTAATTTAACAGTAATAGTTAGAAACTTTAATATTTCATTTTTAATTGGTTGTTAGAAAAAAAATAGGCAGGAGGTCACCTAGGAAATAGAAGAACACTACAAACCAAATATGCGTATCACACATGTATGGAACATCCTACCCAAATACAGAAAAAATATAAATTTTTCAAAGGGCACATGGAAAATTCTCTGAGACAGGCCATGTTAAGCCATAAAGCAAACTAAATACATTTATGAGAGCGAAGTCATGCAAAATATATTCTCCAAAGAAAACTTGTTATTAGAAACCAATAATAGAAAGATATTAGGGAAATTCATATTTATGTGGAAATTTAAATGACACACAATTAACCAATGGATCAAAAAAGAAATTACAAGATAAATTAGAAAATATATTAAAATAAATGCAAACAAAGATACAACATACCCAAATGTGTAGAGTGCTGCTAAAGTAGTTCTTAGGATGAAAATTATAACTGGAAATCTTTATATTTTAAAAATAAAGAAAGATCTCAAACCAATAACAAATATTCCACCTATGACACTTGAAAAAGAAGAGAAACCATAAGTAAAGCTAATAGAAAATGAAATAAGAAATTACTGAAATAGAGAATATAAAAATAAAATTAATGAAAGAAAAAGTTGGTTCTTTGGAAAATTAACAAATTGACAAATGTTAGATTATACTAAAATCAGGGAGGAAAGAGGCACATCGTCACCAATCCTCCAGAAATCAAAAGACTTGTAAGGAAGAACTATGACCAATTGAATGCTAAAAAATTAGATAGCTAGAGGAAATGGGTAAATTACTAGAATGATACAAACTATCAAAAATGACTTGAGAAAGATTTCTAAATATTAATAGACCTATAAAAAGAGATTACATTAATCTTTCTCTAGTATCATGTTTTTCAAAACTCAGTCACTCTCTACTATGCCGCTTACTTACTTCATTGTCTTCTTAAATTCACACTCTTGCTTTAATAAATGTACCTTACAATAAAAATATCATTACCAAACATAGAAAGCCAGTATCACATGGTATATAAATATAGCAAATGCAAAAGTAAGTTAAACAGAAGTGAAGTAGTGTAATTACATTCTCCGAAGTGCTCTTGCCTGCTGGAGGCAGAGCCAGTTTCACTCCCTAGGACACCACACGAAAGGGCAGAAGCCAGGCTAGCCATGCTCCCTCAACAATTCATGTCAGTCAGACGAGGGGCCTACGTGTCAGGGCCTGTAAAGATAATGTGGCTGCCCCTTTTCAAGCACATGGCTTGGAGAAAGAATCTTAGATCGAAGGGGTTCTTCTTCAAAGAATCAGGCATGATGAGAAGGTAAATCTGATGATGCTCATTGGAAAAACTAAACACTGCAGATAAAATGTTGAGCCGTGATAATTCCTCTGTTGGCTTCTGTTCAACTTCCTCATGGTGTCCCGGCTTCCACAAACTCTGAACCTAGACGTGGATAGGCTTCTGCTGTTGTTTGACTTGGCAGATTTAGAGACAGAGGTTGCTGTTGCTGGGGCAGCAAGTAGAATTGGCCAGTCGTGACTGAGTCGAGTGCTAAAGATCTCACCTGTCTCCTAGTGATGCAATTAAATAAGAATAATGAAAGAAGGAAGGTAGTTTGTAGGGGAAAAGAGATTGTGCTTTGTACATTCTCCTCATAAACTAACATTTGTTGATGATGCAGAGTAGTGGGTTAATGAGGACACTTTTTAAAGAATATTAGGCCAATCTGATGGAAACTAGGAGACAAAACAGTTCCTATCAGGCTAATGGGGACAGTTCTTCTGATTAACCTTTATTTTTCATTTAGCTAATGGATTCTAGATCACTCATTGGTATCTACTCAAGCTGAAAAGGCTACAGATACATTCCCAAAAGCTCTGCATGGTAAAAATAGAGTTCCCTTTGTTGGCACTTTGTTAGGGGCTGAACTATATCCCCTCAAAAAAGGTATTTTGAAGTTTTAATCTCTAGTACTTATGAATATGATCTAATTTGTAAATAAGATCATTATAGATATAAGCAAGATGAGTTTATTAGGGTGGATCCCGGGCCAGTATGAGTGATGTCCTTATAAGAAGGAAATTTAAACACATGGCACACAGGGGAAAACACCACATGAAGACACAGAAACACAAGGAAGAAAATCATCTGAAGATGGCAGTAGGGATTGGAGTGACGTTGTTACAAGCCAAAGAATGCCTAGCCTACCAAAGCTGGAGCAGGCAAGGAAGGGTCCTCCCCTGAAGCCTTTGGTAGGAACCTGTCACTTGTAACACCTTTCTTTGGATTTCTTGCTTCCAGAGCTGAGAAAATAATTTTTTTAGTATAAATTTTGTTATTGCTTTAGACCATCCAGTTCGTAGTACTTTGTTATGGTAACCACAAAAAACTGATACAGACTCCCATGTCCAATGTCTTATTGTCTTGCATTTACTTGGGGGCCTGATGCCTTCCAGGCCAGTGTTTCTTTGGAGAAGCTGAAATAGGCTTAAATGTGAGAGCCGGTTTTCCAGTGTTCAGGTTAGGTAGTAAGCTTCCTCCTCGATCCAATCAGCTAGATTTACACATATTTTATTTTCCAGTGCATGGTACTGTTGTCTAATGAACTTCAGCTAATCCCTGAGGACAACCTTATTGCATATTTCTTGCTCAGTGTTCACAGAGCCCATGCTTGCTTATCTGGAGTAAACATTTAAGTTACATCTTCCAGCCTCCCTTGTAGTTGGGTTTGATTTGACAATAGCATTTTGGAACAGGAGTGATGGGTGCTACTCATGATGTTCATTCCTCTAGCTGATGGGGATGGAGATAAGAAAACCACCCTCAAAAGTTATTTGTGCAATATAGCAGGGCTCCATCATGTGAGATCCTGATATGACCATGGGAAAAGCTATGGGTATTCGACAAATAAATATGTAATCATGGGCCGTCAGCTCAGATGTGGGAGATGGAGAGGTGCTGACCACCACACTGATTCTACTCTGTCAGCAGAAACTTCATTGCTCCTGAATAGTCTTGTCAAAAAATTGCCAATTACTTGAGATACCAAACCTTCGATCTTCTTTAGCCAATCTTAATTCTTTCTTTTGAAGTGTACAACGGCTATGTCCCAAGGTCAAAATATCTAACTCTAAATAAGGTCAAAGCAAGTACTCCCCAAGTTTTCTTTTTGCCCCTTGTTTCATTTACTTGTTAAAATTCCTTTCCTTTAAAAAACACAAAGAGAGGGGTCTGTCCACACCATGATAGAGCTTCTTATACCCTATATTTCTAAAAATGATTGAGATTATTTAAAAATATAAACAATGATGGAAAATAAGAAAGGATCAATTGTCTCTAAAAACTATGAGAACTTCTTCAGTGTAAAATAGACAAGAATTGTTTTGAAATAGAAAGCTTTAACCCAAAACACAAGAAACTGTGGGAAAAGCATCAAATATATGCCATGATTAAAGGTGATACATAGGAAGGCAGGAGAGGCTCAAGAAGCCAATGGGTTGACTGCTCAAATGCCTGCCTCACACCGTGGCCAGATAGGGAAGGAACCACCTGAATGGTATGAAGACTTGGGTCCAAAAGCAGGAAAGTGTACAGTTAAAGGGGCCTAGGATGAAAGGGAAGAAGGCAAGGTGGCAACATGTCACACCTGGAAACACATCAGAGAACTTCTCTACTCTCATAGAAAAGAAGATGGGACAATAGAACTCCCTGCCCTCCCCTAAGGAACCTACAAATGAATACAACAGGGTTTCTCTGATACAAAGAGAAAGAAATTCTATACTGCTGTGCAAATTAAGAGCTAACAATGCCAACTAAGGGAAAGACTTTTACCCATTGAAATGCAATTAGCCGAGTATCAGGCTGAAGCTCCTAAGAAATTTGATATGTTGAGCCTTTAAAGAGATGAGGAGGATCTTGCAAGAATAAAAACAGCATGAAAATTACAAGCTTTTTCATTCAAATTGAAGTTTCAAAGATCAGCTGAATAATGTAATGAATGCAGTTGAAGAATAAATTAGCCAACCAGAAGATTAGGATGAGAAATTCTTCCATAAAGTAACACTACAGGATGGAGACAATTAAAAGAAGAAGAAAAAAACTTAAACATCATGAATAGACGTAGAGAGTCTATTGTTAGTCCACTGTGACTTGAGTGGGAGAGGACAGCAGGAACATAAGGATAGCAGGATTAGGGAATTAGTAGAGAAATATCACCCAACAATGAAGATAAGACACAATCCTCAAAGAATGCTCAGCATTTACCAATAAGTACTTTTAAAAAAACTGACACCTAGACACATGAAATTTCAGACCAAATCCAAATCCTTCCAATGTCGATACAAAAATGACAAACTGCAATAATATAAAAGCTATCAAGTCAAGGTCTGAATTCTTATAAGTAACATCAAACATAAGAAGACAATGAAAAATATACCAAAATTGAGCAATAACTGAGATTAGATTTCTATGTCCAAATTGTAAAGATATTATAAGGGTGGATATAGAAGTTTTCATATATCCGAAACCTCTAAGTTCAGTCACTGATATAATAAAGGCCATGTTAACTGACCATAATAAATTGCGGAGAAAGATACAACATGTGCCAAATTAACTGACCAAAGTACAAAAATATCAGAAACTGAAAACAAACAAAAGTATGTATATATAGCCCACAAATTACCTGAGGGAAAATAGATGTCTAAATAAACTTAAGATTAAAAATAGAAATAAAACTGAAAACTATTCATAACCGAATGACAATAACTTATTGAAAGAGTAAGATGAAATTAAAGTGGTGTTCAGAGGAAAATTTGTAGTGGTGAATGCATTGATAAAAAATTAATAAGCACAAGAGTATATGAAATATTTTCAAGCCAAGGAATTTTAAAAAGTAATAAAGTAATATTAAAGTAAAGCTAACAGAAGGAATTAATAGAGACAAAAGCAGAAATTAATAAAATGAAAAACAAAATAAAAGTATACTTGGTTAATAAAAGAAAGCTTTTTTTGAGACTAGTGAGATGGATGAAACTTTGTTGTATATGATAAAGGAGAAAGAGAAGAAGGAAGATCAAAGAGTCTTAAATATAATATGGCATTGACAGGTTTGTTTTATATTAGATTGGTCTTGTCTGTTAAGCACCATTGTAAAAGAGACCATTTGCTAGTGCCTGAGATTTGCGACTATGTGACTTGAGAGCTCTGTCAGCTGGAAAATGACCTGCCAGTGTGAGAATGGAAAATAAGAAAGACTAGAGAGAGGCAAAGAAGTTGCTGATAAAATAAAAATGTTTTCTGTTTGCACTACACAAATTCAACTTCTTTCAGTGAACTGGGTTTTGTAGTAAATGGAACAAATGATCAAAGTCTCCAATGGTCGAACTGTCTTATCCATGAGAATCTCTCAGCCCCTTTTCACCAGTAGACATAGTTGTACATGGGGCTGCCCACCGTTTCCAAGTTTCCCTTGCAGCAAAATGTGGATCACCTTGACCTCATTCAATGGAATATGAGAATAGGCTTGTACAGAGGTGGGCAAAAGTAGGTTTACAGTTGTGAGCACAGGAAACACAGTTTATTCTTGTATTATTGTTTATTAATTATTGTGTTATTTCTTGTATTCTGACTGTATTCTACTCTTGCCCTCCCTTGTATGTATGTGCCTTCTAGGACAGTGAGTGAAGGTCAGGTCATGTCTCCTTCATTCTCTTTCTTCACGTTCTTACCAGCCCGATGAAGGTCTTGCCATTTGATAAAAGTTTGGCTAAAACACCTAAGAAAAAGCCAATTTGGAAAGCTCATATTGAATGGGAACAGATCTTCTAATAATCCAGAACACTCACCTTAAGATTGCTATGTGAGAGTGAAATAAAGTTATTCCTTTTTAAGCCACTAAGGGGGTCTATTGATTATAGCAATTTAACATATCCTAATAACTACACATACCATAAAAATATATGTATATTTATAAACAGTAAAAAAGACTTGGTATAGGGATCATTTTCACCAAATACATTAGAAGGGTTTTGTGTATATATGTTTATAGATCGTTATTTGATTTTATAAGATTGACCTTTTTTGCATTTTTTGTTTTTTTATAATAGCTATAATTAACATGAGCTACTTTTAATAAGAAAAATATATTTTGAAATATAAGTATGCTTCATATATATAACATTAAGAATTTTAACAAGAAGTGTTAAAAAAAATTAGTGGCCAGTCTGAATAAAAAAAGTAGTATAAGAAATGACCTCCGAATATAAGCATATAGAGGTGATAATATGATAGATCATCTTAAATAAAAGAAAATGCTTTCCTAGCATGTTATTAATATGATTAATGACTAATATAAGGTCGTTGCTTTATAATTTTCAGAGGGTATGCCTACATATTACATTACATATTGTACGTATCATAGATAATTATGTAACTCAGGTTATTATCACAGATATGGTATTCGCCATGCTACTGAAAATTTTGTCAACTAGTAATTTTACCATTAAACTTGGTCCTTGCCCAATAAATTCTTAACATTAAAAATTCTTCTAAATCTTTAAAAATATGGCATTTTTGAAATGAAATAAGTTATGTACTTTGGAGATAATACTAGAATTTCCCATTAAAAAATTAGAGATTATAAAGCTTAATTTTATATATTGCAGGAAAATACACACTTAAGGTGTTCTGGAGGAAATTTCTGGGAGGTGGGAGTCTGGTCTGAAAAGCTTGGGTCAAATCCTGACTGGTGTGTCCTTGTGGGCAGCCTCAAACAAGGATGAAATCCAGCTACACCTCAGATGTCTCACCTGGAAAGTGAGAATAATACTTCCTTCCAGAAATGTATGACAATTAACCATAAATAACAATTGAATTTAAACCCTTGTTTTTAAAAATTATTTATTTATTTTATTTTTAGACAGAGGGTTAGGGAAGGTGAAAGAAAGGGAGATCAATGTGTAGTTGCCTCTCACGCTCCCTGCATTAGATACCTGGCCAGCAACCCAGACAGGTGCCCTCACTGGGGAATCGAACCAGCAACCCTTTGGTTGGCAGGCTGACATTCAATCCACTGAGCTACACTAGCCAGGGCAGAATTTAAACTGTCTCAGTTGTCATGGGGAGAAAAGTTATTATAACATGATAGAGTTTAAATGATTTTAATAACAATTTCTGAAAACAGTATTTCTCTCCTGATTCTCCAGGCTTTGTTTTACACTATCCCAGTGTCTTTTACTCCTTCATTTTGAATAAAAATAGGAAAGTTTGACCCTGCACTAATTATAAATTTTGGAGAATTTTTTACAAGTTCTTTTTGTAGATTATCTCACCAAGACTCTGAAGAAGTAGTAAGTATAGCCTTCAATTAGATTCTAAGATTGCTCAGATGTTTTAAATACATCTTTTATTTATACCTTTTTTCCTTATCTAAGAAAACAAGTTAGTTTCTACACACCTATATGCTACTTGATCCTGAGGTGACCATTCACCAAGTTGGATGTACGTTGATAGTATTGCTTTCTTTGTGGGTTGGATACCAGATGCAATAAATAACATTTTATTTTGTCTTTTGCTCTCCACTGCTTGGACACCCAGATGAAGAACAAACCACAGTTTACTGCATGTTAGGAAACTTTTAATAAGGATTCTCACCAGCTCCAGGGGAAACTTGCCTTTTTTTGACTCCTGAATTTTCCAAAATGACAGACAAGATTGGACAGGTTTCAGAAAATGTCTAAAGAAGAGAATTAAAACCCCAACCTTTAATGAATAGAAGATGAAATTTATCTGTATTGTTTTCTCTGGTATTAATGATTTTAGAATAAATTCTATTTCATAGACAGTAAGTTGTTTTTTTTTAAATTAAATAAGAGTGTCTAATTACCATTGATTCTGTGAATAACCAAAAGAAATTCACTGAGGTAAAACAGTGAGGGGAAACCATATAAACTAGAATCTTGGTGAAACCAAAATATAATAATTAAAAGATTCTTAGGAAAAGAATAAACTATTTTCTAACATTACATTGGTATAATTACATCTACACTATACTTATAAGTCACTGTTATATTATTTTAGAGATTATTTTTCCCTTTGCAATGTGTGTTTTCACTTGTATCTCAAGCATTGATATTTTTCTTGATTGTCTACCTTTTTAACATTATGGGGATATAGTTCAGTACAGAATAGTGTTAATTCTTAAAGAGGTGACAATCAAAACAAGAAATCTATGCATCACTAATAATTTCACATCCCATATAATTGTTCTTTCACCAATATACAGGTGAATGCTGGAGCATGTTTTCATTGAGAAAGGTTGTTGAAAGAGCCCAGTGCAATCAAGGAGTTTTCTGGAGGAGACAGGAAGGCAGGTGTGTCAGGAAGGCAGAGGGTAAACAGTTGCCCAGCAATAACTTTGTGAGGAAATCAGGCTACAATAATGTACTACAGAGACGGAGGTGTCCTGGTTGACATGATAGAATAGCAACACAGATGTCATAATGCACTAGCGCTTCCCCAGAGCACAAAGTAATCACCGATTAGTCATCAGTGTGCCATATGTCTTGTAGAGCCTGTGTGTAATTAATCAACATGGCAGATTTAAGCAACAATGGAATAGAGTGTGAGTTTCAAAGCAGAAATGGGTGCACCCCATACACAATCTCATTCATTCTCTGTGCCTAATTTCTCACGTTCTCAAGAGAACAATATATAGTACTTGCATGGGCATGGGAAATAGACCTGTAGAATCTTGACAGACTCAGGGGATTAACTCCACTAATGAGAGCTTCGTGTTCCTTTCCCCTCTGACCCTGGAGAAGTGAAATCTGTGTGCCTCCAAGTTGGGGATGATGGAAAACGTGACATCCTATTACTACCTGCCAAACCAGCAGGCCTTCGGGACATTCCAAGCCCTTATATCAGAAAAGTTGTTCTTCTCTTACAATTAGTTGAGGTGCTTTGCACTAGCCAAAAGAATATTCTTCTTAATAGATTTTTTAAATGTCAAAAAAGGAACCAAAAGAAATGTTGGGTTTGCTGTTATGTTTCCCAGTTGAACCAGCTGAACGAAATAGTCATGGGGGAAAATTGCTTTCTATGAACAATTGTATCCACTTGTTCTGATAAAAGTAATATATAACCAGAGAAGTATTCAGAGAGAGAGAGAGGGAGAGAGAAAGTGTTAAAGGCTCATCTGGCCATCCTATGGTCCAGGAATTCCACATCTATATTAGATAAACAGGAATTTGTCCTATGTTTAAAGACAGATGGAAGGAAGAGAGTCTACCATTTCCTATTTTAATGTATTAATGTAATATCTGGTCACCCTCAAAATAGGTTTTATTCTCCTAACTTTTATATGTAGATATATAGAAACACATGTGATATAAAAACATGTAAACATATATAGTATGCTTGTATATTGTACATAAAAGTATCTAATACACATATTAGATAAATAGATAGATAATAATTAGATAGATACAGGTAGAGGTACTAATTGTATTTACTATCTCCTCAACCTTTTTTTTCTTAAAGCTAAATTATTTCTTCCTCAAAAATCCTAAAGTCATGAATAATTTTTTTTCTATAAAGTCATGAATAATTTTTTTTTCCTAAAGTCATGAATCATTTTTATATCTATCAAAATCTTTTAAGCTGTGGAATCCTGATTCACTCACATCTCTCAAAGTCTGACTTCAGAGATATGATCATGTTACATAAAAACAATAATGCAAGAATAACACCATTTATGGAATAATTCTGTATTATCGTGAGGAGTCTTGCTATTACACCACAGCATCCTGGGCTCCACTTCCAAAGGCACTATTTGTGGCTTGCTTAATCCTGATCTCTGTTTTTAAAAGCACTACCTGTAGGGTATTGTGCTCAGTGAAATAAGTCAGGCAACGAAAGACAAGTACTACATGGCTTCACTTATATGTGGAATCTAAAAACAAAATAAAACAAACAACAAAACAAAAGCTGACTCACAGAAAAAGAGAGCAAAAAGATGGTTGCTGGAAGAAAAGGGATGAGGAGGTGGGTGAAAAGGGGCAGGGGGGTATATTCAATAATATTGTGATAAGTTTACACAGTGACAGTTACGAGAATTAGTGGGGTAATCACATTGTAAGGTATAAAAATGTTGAATCACTGTTACACACCTAAAACTTATAAAAACAATATAAGATTATATACCAACTATACTTAAATTAAAAAAAATTATATTTTTTTAAAAAGCACTTTCTTGTTTCTGGGTATTTTCATTTTCTCTGTGCAAAATAATTTTTTGTGTGTGCTTAAATGAGTCAATGCCTATAAAGTGCTTCTGAGAGTGACTGTCTATGAGAAATGGATGTAACTTCTATCGTAATTATCACTGTGGTTGTGTACAGAGTAATCTTTCCAAATTTTGATATGTTTTTATTCTTATGTTATCCTTTAATGACCTACTCCTTGATCATCAACCTCCTTTATCCTCCCCCACACAGTGAAATTCACAAAGTAAGTTAATTGCATTATTATTTATATTCTATCTTTAAGAAGGATCTAAGTTAAAACCCTATGGAATTCCAATTAAATTCCTTAAACAATTCTTCATTCAACTATACACTTACCTAATTTTTGTTGTTATGTTGTGTTAGATTTTAGAACATTCTGTGTTGCGAGAATAGAGGTATTGATTACAAACAATCTGATTAGTTTTAGATAACAGAACATATATTATTCATAAATATTTTTGAAATTATAGTCACCTAAAGGCATATAAAATTAATAATGAATAATTTAAATGATTTTCAGATAAATAATAAACATTTTTTACTTTTTTTGACAGTTTTTCAATTTTTGGTGGAAGTTTTAGAGTTATTAATTGTAGGAGATGAAATTGCTAATGTTACTCTTAATTAATCACCTTTGCTTTATAATTGGATATTTTAAATATCATTTATACAAGAATGGGCACTTAGTATGTCTTCATCCACCAGGTAGCCTTTGAATGCCTAATTTGGATCTCTTTTTTTCTCTTAGAAATAAAATGTATTTTTATAATTCTCCATTTATAATGTGCATAGCGTACCAGACATAATTTCCCAGAATATTTTTAACTAATGAATACCAATTGTTTTGAGCTTCAATAATATAATTGTTGTTGTTTCTGAAGATATTTGTCACTTCAATTTACATTTGGCTCCTGTACTAACAAGTTCAGTTATACTGGTTGGGGAAATGTCCACCAATATTAATACCATTTTGCACACCTTTGGATTCACATTATATGGCACTGTGCACATTATGAGAACTTCACTGAGGCAACTTGATGCATTTAAGAGTTATTTACTAGTCACGATAAGACAGGTAAGCCCTACTCTGCACCTGGAATTGACAAAAGCAGGCTCTCCCTGGACCTGGAAGTGCAGCTGCCATAAATGCAGTAAATGTAGCCTAGGAGAATCTGAGAGCGCAGTACAGTGTTCCTTGTAAGTGGCTTCAGAATGATGAGGGTCATTCTTGTTAGAGATCGTCAAACTCAGGATTTTTTTCTCTACTGTCAAAACTGGTTGTGCTCATTTTGGAGTGACAATTACAGCTAGCATGCACTAAATATGATTAGAGTGAACTGCTTATTTTAAGTCTAAGAAGATCATAATTTTAGGTTGGACAGCTCAGAGAGCAGCGAAAGTTACGATGTTAGCCCTATGGCATGGGAATGGCCATCTTGGTATAATACAGTGTAAAACACGTGCTGGCAAGAAGCTCAGATGGGGAGATGTCACAACCAGGGTGCTGGCCCAAGAGGAGCCCTGAGAAACTTGGGAAAGTCTACTCTGTGTCAAGTGACATAAGTAGCACAATGTCAGCTGAGCACCACAGCAAAAGCACAGGAGCATGACCAAGGCAAAAATCAAAGGCACACAGGGCCATCAGATGGAAAGTAGTCATCCCAGTCTGAGGTCATCACAGTCTAGGTAAGGTATAGACAGTGGCATCACGGATACTGTTTATGAGTCACAACTTGTAATCAAATAGAAAGGGGCCAACTGTCATAGTTGGAACTAGAACCAGCTTTGTGGAAACTGAAATACTAGGAAGAACTCCTGGGCTGACCATCCAGGAAGCCTCTAATTAGCAATTTCCCACTGTGTAAAAGGCTGCTTCATGGCCCCAGATTGTTGGCCGCCTTCTGAAATTCACACTGATGACTGTAGCCCCCATGCTAATCCCAGATAAGCAAGTGTGAACAGAGTTCAGAGTAGCCCCACATGCAATTACATATCACATCCTCACAATGCATTTGTGAAACAGGAAACAGCATTATCTGTAGCTCACAGATGAGGAAACTGAGGCACAGGGAACCAAATAACACCCTGTATTGTACACATGGGCAAGTGCAAGAGCCCACAAGGATTCAGAGCCCACACTCATAACCAGTAAGAGCACCAGTTTTCCCACGAGTGAAGCACTCCTTATCCATTCAGCAATCGTTATTCAGCCCTTCCATCTATCACCCAGAGACCCAGTGATGAAGAAGACAAACCCAGTCCCACCCTCACCAGGTTTTCATTCTGATAGAAAAATCTAATAAACGCCAGAATCACTTTGTTATCATTAAATATTTCTATTTGTGCTTAAGCATATGGTTATTCAATTGCTACTAATTCATTTCATGTTGCACATTCAGTTGCTCAAATGTAATTCTTTATGTTGTCATTATCATATGTGATCAAGAACATCTTAAGGAGAAGTTCCTGAGCAAATGAGCCCAATTAGCAGTGGTGCTGATACCTGATGAGTCAGATGAGTAAGTAGCAGTCAATTTCTAACCAAATGATGTGCACTGTGCCATATAAAGTCAATTCCTACTGTACGTGTTACATGTTACTGAAGCTTGCCCCAGGTGGGAGGACACATTTTTACCCTTCCTTACACCCGAATCTCTGTGTTAGCGAGGGAGGCTGGCCGTGTGGTAATACCAGAGTCCATGAATGCTCAGGTAGTTAGGTGGGTAAAACAATTTTTTTAGATATTGTAGATGCGATGTCAGTTAGAATGGACTTTGTCAGCTCCATTCATTACGGAAAGGGAGGGTGCACGGCTGCTGTGTTGCTGGTAGGGAGACAGCAGCTAATAAAATAGAAAGGGAATTGGAACCTGAAGGCTGGGGTTTCTGACAATGACACTCGGCTACAAATACACAGGTTGCCTCCTAGAAAACCCTGTTATTGTTAAAGTGAGCCCCTGCACAAACGGTATGCAGGATCATTACTGGTTTTGGGTGCCCTGGAGCTTAAGATGCTAAGCACCCTGCACAATGACCCCTCTCATGCAAAATGCACTCAGAACACCTTCATTGTGCTGAACACCAGAGACTCTTTAGTAGTCAGTCTGCTTTAACGGAGGATATTAGATTTGGACTATAATTACTAGGGAAAAATTCATTACTTGTCCAGTTATGAAAATTTGTTTTGTAATTTCATCATTACCATTACTTATAAACAATAACTTAGAAAATTTCCCAAATTCCAAAGAAATCATGTATTATTCTATTTCAGTTCGCTGTTGCTTCAGACCTTTACTACTATAATATGTTCCGCTCTTACTCTTTCAGCCCTCCTGGCATATTTTCTAATGTCACTTAAATTCTGTGATTTTTATAGCACCCTCTATCTCAAAGACCTTGATGGCTCCCTATTTTCTGAGTCAAATTTCCCTGCCTGGCTTTCAAAACATTCAAGAAAACCAGTCCTCTCAGCCAGCCTCATATTCGGATCTTCCCAAAGAGGAAGTAGCCACTCGGCCAGGACAGACTCCTCATTAGCTCATAAATATCCTTTTCTTCCTGTGTCTTATCTTGATGAGACCTCTTTTCCTATTATTTGACATGTCCTTTCTTTCTCTCTGCTGTTTAAATTATACCAATCTTTCAAGAAATCTATTCTTAAGACAATGCACGAAATGCTTAAGAGCCTGAACGTTGAAAACAGGCAATCGAAGATAAAATCTCAGCCCTAGCTCCTACAAAAATTACTTAATCTTTTTCATTCTTAGTTTCCTTACTTACAGAATGGGGGTAATAACTCTATCTCAGACTACCATGAAAATTATTCAATAAAATGTGTGTGTGTGTGTATGTGTAAACTATTTAGTGTAGTGCCTGGCATATAAGTTTCTAAACAAGGAATGAGGTTGGTGGGCATCCATTCAGGTTAATTAAACCCTCTCATTCTTTCACCTGTGCATTTATGTGTCTGTCTCCTCAATGGTCCCCTTAGCTGAGTTGATGCATTTACTCACCGACTCATTCCCAGCACTAGCAGAGTGGCTGTACCTTTGGCTTGCTGAAGGATGAATAAATGAATTCCACTTATGTAGCATCTTTAATGTGCTTGTTATTATGCCAGGCACTATGGAAATTTAACTGAAGTACGGATATTTTTTCCCCTCAAAGTGTTTTTAGTCTAATTGGGATAACTTACTGACTGATACACAATTGTCTCAGCCACATAGAATTATGTACTAATTTATTAGAGAGCAACTGTAAGTTCTAAAAGAGATCAACGGACAAGATGAGCAGAAGAGCGCAGGCATTTAATGAAATCCTAATGACAGAGAATCTCATTTCTCTAGTATTTATTGAATTAATTTTAAGTATAACCATATTAGAATCAAATTAATAATTCCTTATGTCAATGGTGCACTGGTAAACGATTATCAACTGAGTCTTAGGAGAAAGAAAAAACCCTGATTTGTAGAACTGACCAATGTCCGTGGTGTAAGTACTGACACCATGCTAATTTCAAGCGACCAATGTGATATCATTGAGCATGTTGTTGTAAAGATAAACACTACACTCTACACCATCATGTTGACACCATATGTACACACAATAGATGTAATAACCACAGGAGCATAGAGAACAAAAAATACAGTCAAATAATTAAGAATAATGAGTTCGAATGCTTATCCTTTAATATATGTTGATTAAATTATAATGTTATATAATTTAATTTTAATAATGTGTTCAACAGCTGAAAAATTTAATAATTCTTGTGAGCTTGTACAAGCTGGCTCCATCATACCACTGTATACGTCCCACTTCCAACTCTTAAAGGTAAGTGGAAACTTATCATTTTATTATTGGTTACAAAGTTGAGTTTTTATAAACTGAATTGATTTTAGACTACATTTAGATGCCCACATAACATCTATTTTTAGTTACTTTTATAAATATGGACCAGATTTGAAGATAGAAGGTTCTATTTCACTGTTTTCAATTGTTGGTGTTTACTTATTTTTGTTAACTATTTACTTGGGAAAAATCCAAACATATACATGCAATTGTGTAATAAACTTCCCTGTTTCTGTCACTTATTTTCAACCATTTTAACTCCTAGACATTTTAGTTACATTTATTCTCCCATAATTTTACTCCCCAGCTCCACATTATATCATTTCTGTATTTATGTTTCCCCCACATTATCTTTCACACATTACTTTGAAGAAAATATATCATTTTACTCATAAATACATTAGAGTGTATCTAAAAGATAAAAGCTTCTTTATCATAACTATAATATTATTATCATGCCTTAAGACTTATAATTTTAATATACAGTGTCCCACAGAAGTAAGTTCTGTTTGAGTGTGGTTGGTAGGGTAATAATATGGGTATAATAATTTATAGTTTTAATTTGAACATTTCACCTAAAATTTCACATGGTGTATTTGAGTGTGATATTATGTTACAGAATTACATGCTTGTGATTTTGTAATAAAAGATTTTGTAATAAAAAGAGGCATTATTTGTGCCAGGCCCTGTATTTTATTATATTTATTGTGTTATATTGATTAATAAAATTATATAGATTTCAAATGTACAATTCTATAATACAACCTCTGTATATTGTATTGTGTGCTCACCACTCCAAGTCAAGTCTCCTTCTGTCACCATTTATCCCCTCTGTACCCTCTTCTATCCCCCATCACCCCTCTTCCCTATGGCAATCACCATACTATTACCTGTGTCTCTGTGTCTATGAGGGTTTTGTTTTTGTTTTTTTTGCTTAATCACTTCACCTATTTCATCCAGTTCCCAAAACTCCCTTTCTTCTGACAGATTAATTTTAGCAAGTATCTCTAGGCACTATTCAAAACTTTAAATGCCTCATACATTTCTCAAATGTTCTATATATTTTTTATAGTTTGAATTTGGATGCAGAAAACATTCACACATAATTAATTGATAAATGTTTTATATCATTTCCCATCAGTAGAGTTTTTCTCTCCATATCATTTTTTCCTTTATGAAATACTTGCTAATGAAATAAGATCGATTTGTCTTGTAGCGTTTTCCACAGACTAGATTTTGTCTTTTTGTCACTTACTTCTTTGTCCTCTGTATTTCCTGCACAGAGAAAACTGAGTCTAGATGAGGTCCATCAGATTCAGGTTACATTTTTAAGGCAGGAGTGCTCCCATGGCGATACCGTGGATCTTCTTGGTTGAGGCTGACCGGGTCTGACTGTCTCTCTTTTTACAATGTTAGCTGCTGTGGATAATCATTGACTGGATCCACTGATCACTGGAATTACGAAATGGTCATATTCTACTTATATCCCACCTTCTTTGTTTATTAGCTAGAACACCTCTGTAAAGAAAAACTTCTCTTCCTCCATTACTTGGTTGCCAGCGGCACCATTCACCTCGGGAAAACTTAAGTGTTTGTTTCTTCCCCTTTACTCACCCATTTTCAAAATAAACTGGTCCCTGGCACCCTCCAACAGTCACTAATTCTTACTAAAAAAAGATCTACAAGTTTCCATTGTGATTTGCAAAGAGTGGCAAAATACTATTGCTCCAAATATTTTATGTACCTGACTCAGCGTGGAGATGAGCAATCCTTTCTAAATGGCTTGAAATGTTATGGTGTGTTTTAGAAAATCTTGTCTACTTTACCGGATGATTTTCCCATGACATTACTGTTTACAACAAGATGAATAGCACAGAATTTTATCAGATGTGGCCTTGGAAATTACCTCATCCTTTGCCTCATTCATTATAAACTTAGGGAAATGAGGCCAGTTGAAATGAAGCCACCTGCCCAAAATGACCCCAATCACTGGTAGAAGGCCTGCTTCCAGGATTCATGTTTTCTATTCCAGGAATCTTTCCCACACTCTGGCTAAAAGGATGGTTCTGTCAGGAATTCTAGTTGAACTCATTAGTAAGTACAAGGAAACAAATTTAACTCTCACAGACTGTCCTCAAATTAAAATAAGACATTATTCAAAAGCTCATTTCAAGTCAGACATTCCTGAACTCAGGGAATTTTCTCAAAATAACTCAAAATTCACTGCTGGTGGAAACCAGGCTGGACTGATAAACGGTACTTTGTTGTAATTTAATACAAATACAGAGCCCTGTGTGTGAGACACCAGTACAACTGCTCCCTTATAGAAATGGATGAATATAAGAAAGCTTTCTTTTAAAATGTCCTACCATGTCCTGGGAACTTTCTATGTGTTTTCTTCTTTTCATTTCCACAAACAGTCCTGAGAGGTGGTTGATATTGGTCACATTCTACCGGGACCAAGTTAAGGGTCAGAAAAACAAACTCAGAGAGGCACAGTAAGAGGGAGAGCTTGGACTGGAAACAGGGAGCCAACGGAAGGATCTTCCTCTGCCACCCAGGCCTTCAGAGCTCCATAGGGGAGCTAAGAACCCTCTCCTTGGCCACTGCCCCAGCACTAGAAAGGAGGGTTTCCCCAACTTTTAGGCCCCTGAGGCTGACTCCTATGAGTCATTGGGTGTTCTGACAGGGAGGTGTGTTGACGAGGATTGGTGGAAGTGGAGGAAGGGTTTTTCACTCAAAAATGATTCAGGAGATTCATTGACGGAATTACCCTTTGGACTGTGGCCCTCAGAAGGCGTGTTGCCTCTGCTGAGAAAGGGTCCCAAGCCCTGGAATTGGTTGTCAGCAAAGCAAAGTTGGGCCCTGATGTGCATTTAGAAAAGACACATCTGTTTATAGGAAGGAGACTGCAAAGGACTCTTTGATGGTGCCCCATGGTCCCTGCCACGCAGTATAATCCCCTCCCACCAAGTGTGGGCAGGTCACACGGATTCACTTTTCTTCAGTAGATTATAACTGGAGTGATAGAATATCACCCCTGAAATAAGATTATAAAGAAGCATGTGGCTTCCATCTCCTGTGTGCTTTCTCTTGCTCTCAGATGACAGTCCATGCTGGATGAAGCCAGCACCGCATTATGGGAGCAGCTGTAAGAGACTCAGGCATGGCTTGGTAAGTGCTGAGGCCTTCATCCAGCAGCTCAGGAGGAGCTGCAGTTGCCTACCCCATGCGAGTGTCTTAGCCCCAATCAAGCCTTGAGATGATTGGAGCCCTGGCTGATATCTTGACTGTAACCTTGTGAGAGATCTAAGAGCCAGAACTGCCCACCCAGCTATGCCAGCTCTTGAATTCCTGGCACAGAAACTGAAATAAGAGTTCATTTGGTATGCTGCTAAATTTTGGAGTAATTTATTAAATAACAGAAACAACTAACTCAATGTTATTCTTAAATCAAGGAGTGCCCATTCTTTATGAATATAGTTTTGTGTATATGTATACAGTAATTTTATATTTAGGAATGCTCTCTTTTTTACCTTAAAGAAGATAACAGAACCTACTTTTTCTAGTTATAATTTCATATCCCTGAAAAACACCAAAGTCAAAACCCGCATATGTATAATATGTATATATCAGTGGTTGTGAACGAGGGGATATTTTGTCCCCTAAGAGGCATTTAGCAATGTCAGTGTCTGGAGACATTTTTGTTGTCACACTTGGAGCTTGTTACTGGAATCTAGTGGGGACACTGAAGGCAGAGATACTGTTAAACATTCTACAAATGTGCGGGAGACCCCCTCCCCCTACACATATGTACCCCCAAAGAGTTATCCAGCCAAAATGTAAATAGATGGACATTTACATTCACATGGATTCTCTGTCTCTAAATCACATGGAAATGTAATTTAGAGACAGAGAATCTTAATATATAACCCCTCACAGATATGTATTCAGAAAAAGATTGTGTTTACAAAACCAAAGCTTTAAAATATCACATTGAAATCATATAAGATAAATATAAATTTTCTATAATCTTTAAATTTCTCCTCTTTCTATAACATTTTTGTCATTTTTAAATGAAAATCTTTTAATTAAATAGAAGCAATTTTCTTTCCAATAACATAAATAACATTCATTTTAATGCGTAAAATGGTGGGTAATATAGTGATATATTCAAGTTGTTGATTGTTCCAGCTGTTACAAGAACACGTAAACTAATATTTTAGAAAAGTCATTGACACTAAATTTGGAACATTGTGGATCACAAAACTCAACACTGACTAATGAAGCCAACACTCAGTACCCCAGTGTGTGGGTGACTCTGAGCAAATTGTGAACAGATATTTATAGAGAGGCTACAGACAAAACACATTTATTATAGGCAAGTGGCTCCCATCATCCTTTCCTAAATGATGGATTTCCCTCAAGGATTGAAGATGCAGACAGGGTGTAAAGAAGGTGGAGAAATTGCCAATATTTTTCACAACTCTTACAACTGGGAAACAGACCAGTCGCAAATGTGGAATGAGCGAGTTTGCTGGGATGATCTGTGTAAGAGCCACAGTGCCAGGCTAACCCCTGTAGAAAGAGGCTTTCGGAGATCTAAACAAGTCATATATAAAAACCAGATAATCTTAGAAAAATAAGCAAATAGAGTAGAACTATCAAAATAAACAGAGGTCTACATAAAAACAGAACACTCAAAACCAATATTGCTGCCTGAAGGGTGATTACCTAACAGGAATACTGAAATTTTATCAGAAGCAATGGCAGCATCACATTATCTGGGAGAACTTTGAGAGCTATGGTAATTAACTATAAAGGAAATGGTGGTCTTGAGCTGACAAATCACAGATCTGAGTTCAAGCCTTGGCTCTGACACATCTAGCTGGTGAAATTAGGTTAAAAGTGAAGATTAAATTAGATGTAGAATTAAAGATTAGTGCTCAAACTTAAAAAAAGAGTTCAAAATCTTATCTGGTATTGTTGTAAATAAAAAATCTGACATATAATGCCATTGCCATTCCTTATACAACACCCTTCTCCACTGAAACAAGCACTAACCGGTCCCCAGCCCGTTACAATTTGGTGGCTTCTGGGTTCCATCTTTATGCATGAACTGACGTTAGGTCTGAGGTGGGCGGAAGGCAGGACAAGCTTTGGCCGGCTGATGGGAGCGTGCTAAAGACACTGGGCCTATTGCTGAGTGTAAGAATGCCGTCAGCAACCCCAGGGGACCATACACAAAGCCATTCTCACTTCTACAAAACATGATCCTTGTTGAATTTACAAAGTTGTATCTGTGATATCACACCTACATCTTTGGTATTTATGATGGATTTGTAAGGTATGAAGTTTTTTCTAACGGTCTAGTCCAGATCATTTATTTTATGTTTAGCTGGATTCACCACACTTTTATTTCTTTTTTTTAAATTGAATTTATTGGGGTGATATTGGTCCACAAAATCATACAGGTTTCAAGTGTACAACTCAATAAAACATCATCTGCATACTGTATCTTGCACTCATCACCCCAAGCAAAGTCTCTTTCGGCCCCCATTTCCCAATCCCCTTTGCCCTCCTCCACCTAACCCCAACCCTTTTCCCTCTAGCTATCACCACACTGTAGTCTGTATCTATGTGTTATGTCTATATGTTTTTTGGTTAATCCCTTCACCTTCTTTCATCCAGTCCCCCATCCCCTCTCCCTGTTGACAGGTATTAACCTGTTCCTTGTGTCCATTCTTCTGTCTCTATTTTGTTCGTTAGTTTCTTTTGTTCATTAGATTCTATATATAAGTGAGATCATATGGTATTTGTCTTTATATGACTGGCTTATTTCACTTGGCATAATAATTTCCAGATCCACCTTAGTTTTATGTTTACTGTTTATGAACCAAATGGTCACAAAGGTGAGCTTGGATTATTTTGAAAAAAAATGGTAGCACATTTTCAATGACGAAAGTATCTTGAAAGTCTGAATGTGAATCTTAATTATCTTCACATCAGTGCTCTAGACTGTTTCCCAGAAATAGATTGGATTTAGCAAAATAAGAGAATACATTGGATTAAAATTCTATCCTCAGATATTTCACATAGGTTATTGGTTTTCTTTACTTTAGAGGCATATTCCTTTTATTTTAAAAACTTGCATAAAAACTAATATTCTTGTACACAGATATTTTATGCCATTGAACAAATCCATGTTCTGTGTACACTGAATAATGGACACAGCAGTAGGGATGTTACCTTTACCATCACTTTCTTCTTTGAAGCCTTATCAGAAAACTAGGAGACTGAATGAATAACGAAGTCTCAGGGAGTAGAGGAGATCTGTCCATTGTAGGTCACAGCATTAGCGGTGCTGAGTGAAAAATAACCTTGCAACATAGGCAACAAATATTTTCCTATACAAAACAAAGGCTATTAAAACAATTAAGAAAGGATAAAAAGTTTTACTTAAAGATGCATTATAAGAATGTCAGTCTCTGATGGATTAAGTATAAAATAGGCAGTTAGTAAACTTTTGTTGAGTAAATCAATTACTCTTCCATGTCAATAGTGATAGTGATGAAAATTCTAGGCATTTAATTTTCAGGGGCAGATTTATTGAATAATTTCAAGATTCTCTTTATCACATTTGTTGCAGATCATACAACTACCAAAACATAATTAGGATTCATACATATTTGCACAAGAATAGATCATGTATATACACATAAATGATTCTGACGTCATTCTTTTCTGGGGCTGGAGGTGTTGAGCTGGATGAAACAACTCAACATGAGGTGATTGCACACCCAAGAACAAGTCATCAGATTACATATGGCAATGAGTAGGAGTTGGCTCAGGGGTTTCCTGATTTTGTTCATATTTTGTTTTCCTTACCTGTGGAAACCTTACTTTCTTGCCAACTCTCTGATTCACTTGAAAAAAAAATTTGTGGAATGCCTCAGCCAATTTGGGAACTGAGATTGGAGATAACCCATGTCTCAGTGTTCGGAGCCCAGGAGAAGATGAGACATATGGAGGTCCCTTGACGCTCAGCATGGTGACCAATCGAAAAGCAGTACTGAGAGAGCCTCAGCACTTGCTGAGTGACCCAATGCTGTGTAAGGATTGTTGTATTAATTGGCCAGATATGGTCCCTGTATATTGACACCGATAAGGCTGCCTTCTTCACAACCAGCTATGACCATTAGCTCAAAGCCAGAGGGCACCAAACTCAAATATTTATACATCCAGCTGCTTTCATTAGAATTCAGACAGGCAGATTCTTAACCGTTTGGAGCCTGCTTGCCGGCATACCTCATGATACCACACTCAGAATCTGCCAGCTGTATAGGTAAGACAACTTCTGTGGCTATAAAAGGTCCAAACCCCTGCTCTCCTTTGGAGCTCTCTAACCCAGAAACTCCCCACCTAGCTTCTGAGTAGCAGCATCTAGACATGAAACCCCCTCCATGACCGCTCCCCCTGGAAGTTCCTTTGCCCTCTTTCTTTTCTGGCCAGTGGCCTCGTGCAACTGTCCCTGGTAGTTCTCTTGCTGGATGGGACTTCTCCTCTTATGCACCCCCATCCAAGTGCTGTTCAGTAAAGCTTGTTGTGTAGTACTCTCATCCCACAGCCCTGTCTTTTCCTCGATTGGCCCCCAAATTCACAGACTCATCACCAGGACCAATAGAATAGCCAAGAGAGGATCTGAGCTGGATCTGAAAGAAGGCACACCTGGCCAGACCTTGTCACTGGGCCAAGGACTGGCAACCAGGAAAAGGCAAGGAGGCAGACCCTCCCTGGGATGCTGGTGTGGAGGGAGGACAATCTTGGAAGTGCATCTAGGGAAAACCAGTGCTGAGACTTAATAATCTGGGACCAGATACCATCTCCTCCCCTTTCTGTCAATCCCTACCGCCATGTTGAGATTTAGACAATATACTATGGTGGGCTGGGGAAGGAACCATAAAATGTGTCCAAAACTGACTAACATTAAGTTGTGATTATTGGTGTAAGAAGAGGCTCAGGAAAATGATTAATTCAGTATAATACAAATAATTATAGATAAGTATTTTATTGTTTGCTCAGCTCGGTTAGTGGTCTGGTAAAGTTTTACCTACTAGATCTGTTCTGTATTTTGATCTAACTAAAATTAGATATTCTATGGCTTCCCCACATGCTGGACCATGACAATCTACAGATAAGTTCACTGATTCCAACTGGATTCAAACATCAGGGTCTTGCAGATTCCTCCACACGGTCAATGGCTAACATTTTCTTGTTTGCAGAAAAGTGGTAAAAAATTGATAGTGTATTGAACTGATCTCTATTAAAATTTTCTCAAAATATTTATTGGTATTCAAAGAAAAGTGAGTACAAATACTATGAGAAATGAATTTATTGTAAAGCTAATGACACCTTAGTTTCATGACCCTTACTTACAAAGTCCTCTTCCAAAGGTCTGTGTTGGGTCCTAGAAATTTCATATTAATAATTTTATGGTCTTTATCATAAGGAAAAAGGTTTTAACCAAAAAACCTTGAATTTTCTCTAATAGCAAATTCCAAACAAAAAATGTTATCAAGTAGAGCTGTGATTCTGTGCATTATGAAATTGACCCCAGAAGAAATGGCCTCTATTTAGTCCCTTCTGTGTCTGATGTCCAAAGGCTCTGATGGTTCAGAGCCTGAGACCATACTTGGTGCTGAGGATGCAGGGAACAGATGACATGCAGACTTCTCTAAGCTTAGATAAAACAATGGTTGAAATTCCTGCCTTGTTCCATAAGTTAGCATACCTACATCAACTCATTTGTGTTAATAGTTTAATTGTATATACTGCTTATATGCAAGGCAGTCAGATTTGTATGTAGGTCTTCCCAATCTACTCAAAATTTATGTGAATGCAGGCAATCACTTGACCTTCCAGCTCCAATTTTTCATTTTTTAAAATGAAAATAAGTGCCCGCTTCATAAGTATGCAGTGGGAATTAAAGGAGATAACATGTGTGTAGCCCCTCGTATGTCTCCAATTCACCTACTCCTGATTCTTATATGTGTTTTGGAAGAAGGTCTGGATCAATGGCCAAAAAATGGCAGCTTATTCCCTGCCATTCCATGCAAGCCCTCAGGTGAAAGAATGGCAGTGGTTAACCTCCAGCTGCCAAAAGGCTTATTGTGAAAAAACACAAATGCTCATCAAGTGGTGAATGGATAAATAAAATGTGGTACTGCCATGCAATGCAGTGTGCTCTGCAATAGACAGGAATGAGCTCTAACGCATGCAACCACATGGATGCACCTCAACAGCATGGCATTGGGTGAGAGAAAACAGGCTCCCAATGTTGTGTATTGTATGATTCCATTTTCTGACCTGCTGGGAAAGACAAAATGACAAAGGCAAAAAAAATATGTCAGTTGCTGACCATAGAACTGTGCAAGGGGCCTTCGTGGGGTCCTATATCTTTATTACGGTGATGGTTACATGATTGTAAACCTTTATCAAATATTCATAGAAATGTACATGTGAAGAAATGAATTTTACTCTGTGAAAATGTTAAGGTATAATTATGCAAATTATGCCTCAATGAACCTGACCGAAACAAAAAACACAAACAAGAAGAAACATGATACACTACAGAGAAGCCCATACAGAATTAGCCTGAAGCTGACCCAGGCCTTTGTTCCCTGGCAGCGCTCCTGGGCCCGGCCACCTCCCTGCCTGTGATGCCTGCTTAGGATTCACTAGTACCACTGAACCTACTTCTCTAGGCCCGGGACTAAGAGTAGCGCCTTGTGTGTCGCACGTCTTCCCCACGGGAAAGTGACGCTGGTGAGTATAGACTTGCCTCACATACAACTCACACCATCCTCCTAACCACGAGTTTCAAGATGACTTATACGACTCATACTCTTCATGGGTGCACTCCCTCCCTCTACCGTAAGCCACACTAGGAAGGTGACAATTCATTGCTTAGGTCCTATAGTGCCACACTTAGACTCAGGCACCAAGTCGACATTCAATTATTTGTGGAAGTGAAAGAATACATGACATCCATTGTCCTGAGGATCACATAGTGTTAAGGAGACCACCAACTCAGGGCACCATTTAGTGTGAATGGTGCATCCCCCAATTAGCCATTAATTTTGGAGATGAGCTAATTGGGTCTGAATTAACTAATGTATGACTCTCCAAATCATACAGGGAAAAGGTGCTTCTCATTCTAAGGGAGATTTAAAAGGAGGTAGTACCCTGATGGGAACCTTGGGCTTAGGTTGAGGACAGTGCGTCAGTGTAGATTCAGCCTCGGTGACATACGTACTATTCTGGTGAGTGGTGTTGGTAATGGAGGCGGCTATGCATGTGTGCAAGCAGGGATACATGGGAAGTATCTGTACTTCCCTCTCAGTGTTGTGAACATAAAACAGCCCTAAAATAATAAAGTCTTAAGAAAAAAAAAGTGTGGTCTAAGTCTCTGGAAGAAGTTGGTTCTGACCTGCTCCTTGTTCCGTCGTGGGTCGGACTTTTGGAGAGGGTTCTTCCTCATCCAAAGCTGCAGGAGCTCAAGTCTGGTCCGTATTGGTCTCTGATAGCTTGGAGTATGAAGACCCTTAGGAAGGGCCTCAGAACAAGTACACTTCGGCAGCAATCCTTAAGGACTGTTCTCACTGAATCGAATTTATGTGAACGGAGAAAAACATACTTCCACAAAAGACAGGGGAAGTCAGTTACACAATGAAAACATCATTTGCTTCGCAGAATGGTGGAAGTGTCTGAAGCAGTCACAGTTTCATGGTGGATGGCAATAGTATATCAAACACCTAATATGAGCAGGTACTATATAAAAATATATATAAATTTCCTTCTTTTGGACTCCAAATACAAGAATTCTCATCATTCTCCTATGTATGGTTGGTTTTTATTTTTACTTATTTATTTAGTTATTCTAACAATGCAATAGGCATCCACAATTACACCCCCTGAAAAAAATCTAAAGCTTTAACAATAATCATTATCTAACATCTATAGACCTCAAGTTTCCCCATCTAGAATAACCACACCCTAAATCCTATGTTTACTCTTCTCTTAATTACCTTTTTGTAGTTTTCTTGTGATTTTATGTATTCTTAAATTTTATATATATAATTTAACCTGTTTTGGCTTATAAAAATGTATTTTACATAAACTTTGGTATATACTTTTTTTTAACTTCCTATCATATGGTTAACATTCTTTGATATCGTTGTGTGCAACTCTGACTTACTCATTTTGACTGCCGTAATGTGTTCTGCTATGGCTAGTTTATTCATCCACTCTTTTGTTGATGTTTCTAGCCTTGGCATGGTAAACAGGGCAGCCATGAGTAGTTCTGTACACAACTTGTCTTGCACATGCTTCAGGTTTCCCCACGGGTGATGGAATTGTGTGCACTGGGATATTGGGCATGTGAGTCTTGCATTGTAGAGACAACACTACGCTGTTCTCCACAATACTTGCACCAGTGTGCACCTTGCCCTCTTAATAGGTTAGAGATATTTGTAGACCCAAATTCTCTTACACATCTGGTATTTTCAGTTTTTTAAGCTATGCAAAATGACGTCCTATCATGGTCTTGATTTGCATTTTCCTGGTCACTCATGATGTTTAACATCTCTTCATCTCTTATTTCCTGTCAAATGTTGGTTTACATCTTTTGCCCTTGTTTTATTGCATAATTTTGCTTCTCTTTCTCTTTTTTGGTTTTTCTTTATAATTTGATTTTTATATGTTTTTGGCACTAATGCTTTTCCAATTATGAATTGCAAATTTTCTCTCCCAGGGTGTAATTTGTGTTTTTCCTTTTTAAAGATGTCTCTTCATTAATAAACATTAATTTCTACACTGTCAGTACATGTTATATTTACTCAGCACAATGACTGCATGAAACAGCTATCACTATTATTATTTTTAAAATTAAGTTCGAAGAATTTAATTAACCTACCAGTGGTCACCTACATGTTTATTGAGGAGCTAAGTCATGAACTCAAGCCTTGCTCCAGTGTTAATTCTTTTTCACTATAAAATCCATTTCCCGTACTTGATGAGGTTGTTTTTTTCCACCTAAGGAATCAAAACTTTTGGAAGCTTATTTAAAAAGCAAAGACTTTTCAAATGTATACATATGCCAGCCCTGGTTGGTGTGGCTCAGTTGGCTGGGCATTGTCCCGCAAACCAAAGTCACTGGTTTGATTCAAGGTCAGGGCACATTCCTGGGTTGTGGGTTCAGTCCCCCATCTAGGCAAGTACAAGAGGCAACCAGTTGTTGTTTCTCTCTCACATTGATGTTTCTCTCCCTTTATTTCTCCCTCTTTTCCACTCTGTCTAGAATTGATAAAAGAAAAAAAATAATGCACACATGTAACAAATAGCAGAACTTTATAAGTGAAAGAGGCCCTGTCACTTTAGTAACATTGAGACTTAGGTAGGTGAGTGACTATCCCAAGACCACACAGCTAATTAGATTCAGATCTATAACTAGAAGCCTGCAGCCCTCATCCCCAATGCAACTTTCCCTGTTTTACAATAGAAGAGGTGATAGGCACAAAACCTCTCATGGGTGTCCAATATTTTGGTGTCTCTGGGCCACACTGGAAGAAGAGCTGTCCTGGGCCACACATTAAATTTATTGTGACATGTAATCACATGAAAATGTCATAATGTTTTAAGTAAATTTACGATTTTATGTTGGCCATATTCGTAGCCATCCTGGGCTGCATGGGGCCCATGTGCTGTGGGTTGAACACCCTTGCAGAAATTTCAAATTTCTAAGCACCTTGAAATTGATCTCCATGCAAATAAATTATATTAAACAATGATTTCTACAGTACTACTTCAGCTAGTTGCAATTACCGTCATTAATTAATCTCATATGTGAAAAAGTGGTCCCTACCATAAGGCTTTCTAAAAGTTAGAAAGTGCACTTTATCAAAAAGGCACTCATTATTCTGATTTTGGGCAGCTCTCATAGCAGGAAGCATTAAATTGGCCATGAGTTTGTTTGCGAAGAATATTCTACTAATAGCTCCATATACAATTTCTAGCTCCAATACTCTAGTATCTCTAAACTGGTCTCTTGTAGTACACAAACAACCCAAGGTCATGACATTGACCGGAGTATTTCTCCATGTGGGGGCCTGCTAGGGCTGCAGCAAGCCTTCTGAAGAGAGTAAGTGGCCCCTCCCCTACCTAGCTATTCATGGAGAAGCCTGGAGTTTTCCATCTTTATTCAGCTGTGACCATAACTGCTGTGTTTCACCAGAGATGTGTGAACAAATGTACCCCTAGTGCTTTTAAACAAGGTCTGTGCTTCTCATGATCTGCTTTCTTTATACAAAGAAATATGTGTGTGTACAAAGAATGGCAAATCTTTCAGTCTTTTGGAATTCATTTCTGGCCAACTCCTTACTTATGCTCTGGTTAGGGTCTAGATGCTGACAGTAATATATACACCAGTCAGTGTAGGTAAAAAAGGACTTAGTATGGGGAAGCGTATGTTACAAAATCATTAAGAAAGCTGGGGAAGCAGGCTCCAGGGATGCTCCCAGGAGCGACTCATAGTCACCATACTGTTCTCTTCTGTAGTAAATTAGGGAATTGTTAGCACTGTTCTAATTGCACAAATACACCACTTCTACCAAAATCAGGGAAATTACTACCACTGTTGCTGAAGCATCTGGAAGCTACTAGAAGCCACCTACTGAATACAGAAAACACAGCTAAATTTCCCAGCTACAGATTAGTGCCTTCTGTCTCCATCTAACACCAACAAATGGCGACTCAGCACCTTGCCTTTCCCCATGTAACTCAGCTCCAATTCAGAGTCTCCCACAAGGGTATAAGAGTAGCAGAACTGAGGGATAAAAGTGCCAAGGAAATAGAAATCTTAGTTTAGTTTCCAATCTCTGGGCTCTAGACATGTTGAAAGCCTGTCCACAGTGTCCACCATAACTGAACCATACATTTTGAAGCACTCCCAGTTGCATCAGGAATTACTCTTCTCTTCCCTTAAGGCAAGGGATCCATTTCTGAGGCATAAATGGTGTGGGCATGACCTCTGACCGGTTCACAGTTGACTCTCATGAAGCCTTCCTACTCACTATGTGAATTTAGAGTATATTCAAATAAAGCGAAAATTTCACTAAATCAACACATTGGTGAAATTTAGAATCTACATAAAAATAAATTCATAAAAGAAAATCTCTAATTTATTGACCTTCACTCTATTTTCATAGTGGGAAGCGCCATACTTTTCTACTTGTATATTTTACTTGCACACTGCCTGTAAAATCTCTAATGTGGAACTTATTTCTCTTCCAGTTTTCCAGAGTAGAAAATGTTTTCTACTCCTAATCTTCTTGAATGTTTTTAAAAAATTCCTTTTTCAAATACTTCTCAAAATAAATTATATATATCTTTACCAGGCTAATTATTGTGATCCTATGTCTTTCGGTACAAAAGTTAATGTAAAAGAAATACTTTTCAGACTTCTATTCTGAAAATTTTGCATTTAGTATGAATCTGAGAGTTATCAATGTTTAATTTTGTCCCTTACAAGGCCAATATGCAATCTTAGTGTTGGCTATTCTTTAATGGGAGGAACAAGAGACGATTTGTTAAATATGTGAAACCATGTTTTTCAGTTCCATTAGGGAGAATTCACAGAGTAGTGTGCACTCTCTCTCTTTGCCAGGTTTTCATCTTCCACAAACCTTTGCCGTGTTCTCCATGAACCGCTAACCTGAACTCAGCCTGCCCTGAACTGAATTACTGCTGATGGACAAAAGCCTCTTCAAATTATTATTCTGATGAGTGTGGTTTCATGATGAAGCATAATGGGGATCATCTTCAAAGTTATTATACTTGGTTTTATGAGGGCTTTATCACAATGCTTCCTCCAAAGACAGAGAGAAGAGAACTGTGAAGTACATGTTGTCGGTCCTCTTTTCAGAAGATGCTCTTTCCCTCAGCTGGTTAGCCGGATATCACTGGGTACAGTGAGAGACTAAACAAATCAAGGCAGCCCAGTGGGAACAGTCCTGAGAGACTAGAACATGAATTGCACGATTCTTGCTACCACTGGTTTTGTAGGACTCAGCGTAAATTACGCTCAGCTGAGGGAAGAAACCTCTGATGTGTTCACATTAAAGCTAACTTTATAAAATACAGTACTCAAATAAAGCTTTGTAAACCAATGAATATTCATGAACTATATGTTATTTAAAGTCTATTTTGTTCTTTCTCTCCTGCTCCCTGCCCCCTCTCTCCTAACCACCTCTCATTCTGCCATCCATGTTTTGTTGCCTCAGACACTGAGTTCCTCTCCCATAACCCTGGGAGAATAAGGAGCTTCTTGCATATACATATTCAAAGTGACCGTAATCATCAGGATTCAGCTTAATAAAATGCATTTGGTTTGATAAGCTACCCTTTTGACACATTTGCCATCTAAAATAGCTGATGAAAAAGCTAGGTTTGTTTGTGGGTTTCAACTTGGTTTTTTTTTGGCAAGTTGTCTTGTCTATCTGACTAACCTGCAAACATCTTTAAGGCATTGACATGTTTTCTTTCTTAATAATGATTTTAGCAGAATCCAATGCTTAGCAGACACCAGCCACTTAGTAAAATGCTGGTGGGGTAAATACCTGAAGTGCTGGGAAACAAGGAATTGTAAGTGGTGGACCCAGAGTGTGGACTTGGCAGCAGCAGGGCGGGTGGAAGCCAGAAAGTATTGGCCATCACTGCTTCATGGGACGAAATGGGCTCTTTGGATTGTGGGTATGCCCAGCTAACACTGTAGGAACTTTACAGAAAATTGCAGGATACTGAGTTGCATCAGCTATAGCTTCTGACTTAGCAAACCCAGTAGAAAAAAGAGTTCAGGCCCCCAATGTGAATAAAGCTACCCACAGAAGAACTTTAACTGGCCCTGCTGGGGTCCTTGGCTCATTGTGGCCAATCCATGCTTATCAAGATGCTGAGTTAAAACATTGGCAAGCTGGGTCACAAGCCTCCTTGCAGCCCAGGATCAGAGCAAAACAAACGTTCCTTCAGCTGGACCCCTAGGTGGGAAAACGAAAGGTCCTCCAAGGAAATAGAGTCCATTCTGGAATCCTGTGCTCTGTGATCTGAAAATCCACTCTTCCTCAGAGTCCTCAAACTGAGCTGTCAGTCCCAATCAGAAAAGCCCCTCGCAGGTGCTCCCTGCCAAACCCTTTGTGTTCTTTTCAGTCCCCATGACTTTTGCCCATTTGCCCCTCTGCTCAGAAGTGATGTCCTAGTATTCAAATCTTATCTGGACTCAAGGCTCGAAGCAAGACTCATCTCTGTCAAGACACTTAGATGCTGAGAGTTACCAAATGACCTCATATGTGACAGCCTGCATTGTCACAGCAGAATACATGCTCCTCAAAGCTGACAGAAATGCATCTGTACTAAACTCCCAGGTGTAAGGGGTAAAAATGAGTCCTGGTGCCATGGCTGTCCTGATGCCAGGACAGCACCAGGCAACTGAGCAACTAGTGTTGGCCTTGAGTCTTCCTGTATCTTCAGAAGGATCAAGATTATTCTGTCAAATTAATTTTGCTTCTTTAGTTTCAATTTTTTTGATGATTTGCTCTCTTTCATTTTACTTTTTTTGCTGCTTACTTTTATTTACTTTTTTCTCCTGATGGATATACTGTAGGGAAAACCAACAGAAATTGGGAGTTCATGAACATGATATCAAAACATAAAATGGACTGTACAATGATATCAGCCTATAAACCCTATAAATATTTAATTCATTCTTTTCCTCCTCTCTCTCTCTGTGTCTGTCTCTGTCTCTCTCTCTCTCTCACAAACACACACACACGCACACACACACACACACACACACACACACACACACATCAGGAGGTTTGCTCTACTGGATATGCCAGAGACATGCTGATAAGCTTCAAAGTTTTGCTCTCTCTTTGGAATCCCACATTGATAACTCATTCTTAGAACTTGTTAATATTTATCTTTCAAATTTTGTTAAAAATTTACTAAGAGTTCTTTGACTCTGAAGATATTCTGTCATTTAAAGGAATTGTGCAGTAAGATAATCTCTGCACTGTAAGTATGAATTTCACTAATTTGGCTCTCTTTGCAGGCTTAAAAAATGTTGGTATAATGACAGAATTATTTTATTTTCTTTAAAGGAGTGTGTATGTGTGTGTATCTAGGCCCTTATATTTTATGATCATAAATATTTTTATGATTTTTGGCATAAAATGTGGGTCTTATTCCCCACTGCTCATAGTCAACTTGCCATTAGGTTGTAAATTTCAACTTGATTTTATAAAAGGAAAGAAAAAATCCGTTGCTCTGAAATAAAATGTGATTAATAGGTGCTCAGCTCATTTTATATATATATAATTATGTAATTCAGAGAACTTTATACCCAAACTGCTAGCCATTCATATATTTTAAATATGTATAATTATATAATTCAGAAAACTATACACTAACTGCTAACCATTCATGTTAGGACAATAAAAAATAAAAAAAAGAAATTACAACATTAATGTTGGGTACAGGCAGAATAAATTACATTTAACATAGATTTTGTTACCCTAAGAAAAATGTAGGGAAATTTATTTCAACTATGGCAAATCACAAACCTTTGAATAATTACTTGTGATGTGATAAGTTTTTACTCTATTAAGTAAACACTAACAACAAAGTTTTACTTTTTTAGAATACATAAGTATATCTACATTATATGTCTATATGTATATATCAAATGCCTGAATTATATATGTTTATATATATGTATGTATAAAGAGAGGTATGTATGCATGTCCTTACTTTCCAAACTCATGTTGCAATTAGTATACATGAGAAACTAAAACTGCAAAGTATGCTTATTCAAAAGTCCCCAAACAAACAACAAAACTGGGTGGACTTTCCACTTCTGACCAAGATGGAGGCATAAGTAGATATACTTTGTTTTCTTGCACAACCAAAGGAAGGACAACAACAAATTTAAAAACAAAATATAACCAGAACAGCCAGAGAATTGAACTGTATGGAAGTCCGACAACCAAGGAGTTGAAGAAGAAACATTCATCCAGACTGGTAGGAGGGGCGGAGATGGGCAGCTGGGGCTGAGAGGATATGCAACAAGGTTGCGGTTGATGGACTGAAAGGAACAACTGGAGAGTGACAGAGACCATGAAACCCAGGGTTCCCGTGCAGGAAAAGAAAACCTCAAAACCTTTACCAGTAAAAACCTGTGGGGGTTGCAGCAGTAGGAGAAACTTCCAGTCTCACAGGAGAGTTTGTTTGAGAAACCCACAGGGTTCTAGAGCGTACACACACCCACCCACCTGGGAATCAGCACCAGAAGGTCCCAATTTGCTTCTGGGTAGAGGGGGAAGTAACTGAAATCTGGCCAAGAGCCAAGTAAGCGGCATTGTTCCTTCTCATACCCCTCCCCCACATACAGAGCCACAGGGCAGTGACGTGGGTTACCCTGCCCTGGCAAATGCCTAAGGCTCCACCCCTTACAACATAATAGGTGGGCCTAGACCAAAAAAGTATGGCCCAAATGAAAGGACAGATCAAAGCTCCAAAAATAGAACTAAGTGATGAAGAGATAGCCAACCTAACAGATGCAGAGTTCAGAACACTGGTAATCAGGATGTTCACAGAAATGGTTGAGTATTGTCACAAAATGGAGGAAAAAGTGAAGACTATGCAAAGTGAAATAAAGAAAAATACACAGGGAACCAACATTGAAGGAAAGGAAACCGGGACTCAAATCAATGATTTGGAGCAGAAAGAAGAAATAAACATTCAACCAGAACAGAATTAAGAAACAAAAATTCAAAAACATGAGGAGAGGCTTAGGAGCCTCTGGGACAACTTTAAACATTCCAACACCCAAATCACAGCAGTGCTAGAAGGAGAAGAGGAAGAGCAAGAAATTGAAAACTTGTTTGAACAAATAATGAAGGAGAACTTCCCCAACCCGGCAAAGGAGATAGACTTCCAGGAAGTCCAGGAAGCTCAGAGAGTCCCAAAGAAGTTGGGTCGAAGGAAGCACATGCCAAGGTACATCATAATTACATTACCCAAGACTAAAGATAAAGAAAGAATCTTAAAAGCAGCAAGAGAAAAGGAGAAAGTTATCTACAACAGAGTTCCATAAGACGATCAACTGATTTCTCAAAAGAAATCTTTCCAGGGGCTGGAAAGAAGTATTCAAAATCATGAAAAGCAAGGGCCTACATCCAAGATTACTCTATCCAGCTAAGCTATCATTTAGAATGGAAGGGCAGATAAAGTGCTTACCAGATAAAGTAAAGTTGAAGGGGTTCATCATCACCAAGCTCTTATTACATGAAATGTTACAGGGACTTATCTACGAAAAAGATGATCAAAAATATGAACAGTAAAATGATAACAAACTCACAACTATCAACAACTGAATCTAAAAAAAACAAAAACAAAAACTAAGCAAACAACTAGAACAGGAACAGAATCACAGAAATGGAGAGCACATGGAGAGTTATCAGTGGGGAGAGGGAGGGTGGAGAATGGGGGAAAAGGTACAGGGAATAAGAAGCATAAGTGGAAGGCACAAGATAGACAGGGGGAAGTTAAGAATAATATAGGAAAGGGAGAAGCCAAAGAACTTATATGTATGACCCATGGACATGAACTAAGGGAGGGAATGCTGGTAGGAGGAGGGGGTGCAGGGTGGAGGGACATTAAGGAGAGAAAAAAATGGGACCACTGTGATAGCATAATCCATAAAATGTATTAAAACAAACTGAGTAGACTTTGGAAGTCTCAAAACAATTTTAAAACTTCTCTTTTCATAGATCAATTGAACAGAATACAGTACTTAGACACTCACAAACATGCTCGAATGACTTCTGACAGAAGTGCAAAACCAACTGGGTGGAGGGGGATGAGGCCTTTCAACAAATGATTGCTCTAGAAACTAGACATCCATGGGCAAAAAATGAAATCTTGACTAAACCATATACTTTCTACAAAAGTTAACTCAAACTGAATCATGGGCTTTAAGGTAAACTTTAAAACTATAAAACTTTTGGAAAAACCATAGAGAAATTAAGATCTAGGCGAAGAGTTCATAGACCTAAGGCCAAAAGACAATACATAAAAAGAACTTAGCAAAATTAAAAACATGCTCTGAGACCACACGAATACAGAAAAAAGGCATATAAACTAGAAGATATTTGCAAACCACATATCCAACAAAGGACTAATGTCTAGAATATAGAAACAACTCTCAGGCTAAACAGTGAAAAAACACCAAACAATTCAAATAGAAAATGGGTAAGACACTAACTGCCATTCTGCTAACGGGGATGTAGGGATGGAAAATGAGCACCTGGAAATACATTAAATGTCATTAGCCATCAGCAAATGACAAATGAAAACCACAGTGAACTATTAATATGCACCTTTTAGAATGGCAGAAATATAAGAAAAAAAAATGGAGGCATTAAAAACTGCCAGGATGGGAAGAAACTGGATCACTCATACACGGCTGGTGGGGATGTAACATAGTACAGTCATTCTGAAAAGCATTTTAGTAGCTTCTTATAAAACTAAACCCACAAATCCAGTGCAGCTCAGTGACCACACCCATGTACATTTACCCCAGAGAGGTGAAAACTATGTTCACACCGAGAACTAGACACAAATGTGCATCAAAGCTTTATTCATAATAGCCATAAACTAGAAACAGCCCAGATATTCACCTTCAACAGGAAAATGTTAAACAAGCTTTGGTGCATCAGAACTGGGAATACAACTTAGCAATAGAAAGGAACAAACTATTTATACATACAACTGGATTAATATCCAGGGAATTATATTGAGTAAAAAGTGTCAGTCCCTAAAAGGCTGTGTGCAGTGTGATTTCATTTACGTAACATTTTTTTTGGTATATTTTATTGATTATGCTATTACAGTTGTCCCATTTTTTCCTCCCCTTTATCCCCTCTGCCCTGTATCCCAACCCATCATCCCCCTACCTCTTAGTTCATGTCTATGGGTTGTACATATCAGTTCTTTGGCTTCTCAATTTCCTATACCATTCTTAGTCTCCCCGCTATCTATTTTTTTTGTTTTGTTTTGTTTTATCTCTGTCAACATTTTCCCACCACCACTTTCTCCAGCCCCACCCACCCCAACCTCCCAACCCTCAATCCTTCCCACATTTGGCTTTGTCAATGGGTCTTTTATGCCTGTTCCTTGATGACCCTTCCCTTTCTTTTCCCCCATTATCCCCCTCTCTCCTCCCCTCTGGTTACTGTCAGTTTGGTTTTTATTTCAATGTTGCTGGTTATACTTTGCTTGCTTGTTTGTTTTGTTGATTAGGTCCCACTTAAAGGTGAGATCATAGGGTATCTGTCTTTCACAGCCTGGCTTATTGCACTTAGCATAAGGCTCTCCAGTTCTATCCATGCTGTCACAAAGGGTTGTAGCTCTTTCTTTCCTTCTGCTGCATAGTATTCCATTGTGTAAATGTACCATAGTGTTTTGATCCACTCATTTACTGTTGGGCACTTAGGTTGCTTCCAATTCTTCGCTGTTGTAAATTGTGCTGCTACATTTATATAACATTTTAAAATAACAAAAAAATTAGAATACAGAACGTAGGAGTTGTTGCCAGGGCCGGGAGGAGGGAAATATGGGATAGAATTGGGAAATGGTGGGTGTGGTTTTCAAAGAGAAAGTCCAGGGCACAGAACTGGATTGTGAGGGTGAGCGCAGAGCTGAACACACACACGCACACACACACAAGTGAGTACAAGTAAACCTGGGGAAATATCAGTAAGATTGGTGGTTTGTATCCATGTTAATATCCTTATGGCAATGTTATGCTATAGTTTCCTATGATGTTACCACTGGGAGAAATTGGGTAAAGGGTACACAGGACCTCTCAGGGTTATTACTTACAGATGCTATGAATATACATTTATCTCAATAAATGTTTCATCTGTTTTTGTTGTGATTGATTGCCTTTAGCAGTGCCATGTGGGTTGATTTTCTTTTGGGTTGGCTTTTCCACTGAGTGGAAAGAAATGGTTGCCCTTGGTCAAGGCTGGCCCTTGCTCTTTGGTCAGATTTGACAGTAGGGACTGTGGGTCACCTGTGGACTGAAACCTGCCCATCTAACAAAGCTTACCCTTGACGCCGTCCTCATGAAGCTAACCATCCATGAGAAATATACAGATGTTTTTACAGGTTTCTTTTTCAGCTAGGTTTTTAAAGAGATCTCGTGAAGAGATTCCTCTCTCGCCAGGCCCAAATTTAGGGTCGAATCATCTAATGGTGTATTCTCAGTATTAACAGTAGATTTCTTTTTAAAAGTATATGAACGTTTGGGTGTGTTTTCAAGCGCTCACTAGTGTCTGAGCTCATTAATTTCACCCCAAATCTAAGTGTACTTTGTACTTTTAAAACTGCAAGTACAAGGGTATTCTCAATACTTTCATGATAATAATAATTTTTAAAAATTCTTGTCTTTGATTCTACAGTATAGACTTTGAAATGTATAGAAAAAAGTTTCCTGCAGTAATAAATACAACTGCAGAGTAAACCCGCCCCAAATAATGCAATTACTGTACTGAGTTAAACATATTTCTTCCATTCTTCAGCCCTCAACCCTCTTCTTTTCCTTCTTATCCCATGAAGAAAAATAAAAAATAATATTCCTCTGACTAATGTTCTATTCTTCCCACTTAGAAGCAGCAACATGGCCCCCATATTCTTTAGTGCTTCAAGGATATCAGGCAATTCAGCAGCTAGGCAGAATTTTCCTTGAGAGTTACTGTCTCATGATGTTGAATGAAGTGCCTTCTTCCACAGGGAAGGCTAAAAGCTAAGAGGATATGCCAGCAGCTTCTGATTTATCATGAACTCAAGCAGGGTGCAGGGAGGGTGGATTAAGACGGCCCTACATGCCTTGCTCCATCCTTACTTTGCTCTGACAATCATCTGGAATCGTTCACCTGCCTTAGCTCGGCCCTGCTTCTGGCCTGTCTTTCTCCGAAGTTCAGATGCCTCAGCTTTGATCCTAAAACTTGGGGGAAAAAAGAAACTATGAAATGTCTTCAGTGCCTTGCAATTACTTTGTGAGGTTCTTCTCTGGCCCCTGCTGGCTCTCTAGCAAACCTTCCATGGTGTTTCATGGGAGCAGGCCCTGCTGCAGCCAGGATGAGCCCTCAAACACTTTCATTCTAACATAGCCCAAGGATGTTAGGAAACTAGAACAAAAAGCACTGTATGACCACTGCTCCTAACTCTGCTCACCCGAATGTGTTATCTCCACAACATCTGTGATGATGACAGTGAATCTGGGAGCTCTCTAGTTCATTAAACAGAGGCGTGTATATGAAACTACCAGGAAGATATTTTATAAATGAATGTCGATATTTCCCCTTTCAATGTAATTAGATATTCTGTTTCAATCTAAGTCTCTTCTTATGCCAAAAAGGAATAATGAAGCTTTCAAACATGATACAGCTGGGCAGATTTCAGCATCCACACAGAAAGAAAAACAGGCCTATCCCACCCTCCAACCTTCAGAAGGAGGCTGCACAGGGCGGGGGAGGGAGCAGTTCTAAGGAAACCTGGCTCCAAAAAAGAGAGCAGAAGGTATTAGCTGCTTATTGTCTAATATTTGAAAAGGCAAAGCAGGATTAAAAAGAGGGGTAAATTGGAAGAGATGAGTAGGTCCCCCTACTGCTTTAGAACTCCCCACCCCAACTAAACCCTTACATGGTTTTTCTCCACTTGTTCTGATCTCCAGAGTCACAGAGAACACTAACAGGCTTACAAGGTGTGCAGAGAATTTTGATTTCACAGTAGGGGAAGATGTTGAAACTCAGCTCCAAGCATGTTGGCACTGCCCCAAACACAGCAGAGCTGCTGAAAGGAGGGATCTATTTGGAATCCAGGAGGTCCCGCGAAGACTCCAAGACTGTCGATCTGGTGCAAATTCAAGATTATGCAGAAGGCCTGCTGCCCCAAGGGGTGGGCTGCAGCTGCTCAGTGGGATGGGCCATGGGGGACTGGGCTTCTCAGATGGGGCAATGAACACTCAGGACTGACACCTGGACTCCCTGACTTGGCTGTGTAATGTCGGCTAAAGTATTTGACTACTCTGAGCATCTGCGGTCTTTCCTTAAAATGGATATGAAACCAACTCTACTAGGTTGATGTGGAAATTAATTTAGAAGGACTTTAAAATGCCCAGCTTGTGGCGCTGATCAATAAATATGAATCCCTTTCCCAGGCCTGTTTCTTTAGCACAAACCCCCAACATCTAAATTAATGCTTTATTAACTCATATATCAGAGACACTAGAAACACTTTCTGTTTTAGAAAGAACTTAATGTACGCCTTATATTCCTACTGGAAAATTGAGTGAGCCCTCTTTAAGGACAGGTAGGCCTAGGTTTCCTGATGAAGTTTGCATTAGACAGCTGATTGAAAGGAATGCACCAGCCAGTCGCCTTTTTTATCTTTGGGTGCTCAGCTCTGGAATTTTTGCCCTCAGGGACCTCGATTTAATCATTTAGCACAGACCTCAGAGGAGCCCTGTGGCTCCTGCCCTGGGGGAGCCGCCTTTCTGAGAAAGTCCGAGTGGGCAGGGCTACACCTCTCCTGCCCTTCCCATCCTCCAAACACGGAGCACGGGTCCGGGTGGGCATGAGAGGCTGACTCGTATGAACGAAGTGGGGATGCCACCAGGCTCCCTGTAAGAACTGGTACTTACCCAGTTCACAGTTAAATTCCCTCTGGGGAAGAGTATACAGAACAAAAAGCGTGCTTATAAAAACAGACGTTTGAAAAAAGTTAATAATTTGTCAAATACCTGAATTATAATATCAATACTTATTCACTGCTGACCACAGGCGAGACACTGATCTAAGCATGTTACATGTATTAACTCACGCTGTCTGCCCACCGACCCAACGAAGAAGATACTTTTATTATCTCACTTTAGGAATTAGGAAGCTAGGGCCCCAGGGAGGGTCAGTGAATCAGTGAATTGTTTACAATCTCAGAGTTAATGGCAAGTGTCTGGGTCCAAGGCAGACCAGCTCCAAGTCTGGGCTAAAGACTGTAAACCTGTTTCATTGATCGATGTCACATGGATCGTTTATACGACTTTCTCACTCAGGGAAAAGCTCTTTCCTAATCCAAATCTTAAACCCTTAGATTTATTTGCTCAGTGTTAGTGCAGGGTATAAAGTAACTGCAGCAGTCTTAGCAAAAAGCAATTATGACTTCATTTGAAATGCAAGTATATTAAGCATCGTTGACTTTATTTTCAAGTGAAATAAGCTTTCAGTTAGGTGTATTGGTCATTATTTTTCAGTGGTTTCTTCAATGGCAAACAAATCCCATTGAAATTAGTCATGTTGTGCAACAAAGAAAAAAAATCTGTTACTTTTCTTAATTGTATCTTTGGTCCCAAAAACCTAATCATAGAGCATTACGCTGATACTGCCCAAGGGACAGGAACGGAGTGGTGGGCTTCAGATTAAAGCAAAGCCTTTGGATGCCCACTTAAGTGTAATTTCAGGAGCACAGAGAAGCAATAAGAAGACAACTATAATAAAGATAGAATAATACAAGTGACATTCATAACCAGGCGTTACATGGCACTTACTGCGTCCAAACCTGTTGTGGGCCCTTACATTCAATCTGCCCCTAGGAACAATTGATTTATAATCCCATTTTATGGTTATTTTATAATCTTACAGAATTCTAAATGTTAGCCCCATTTTACCCAAAGCAAAAACACTCACATGGTCATATGGTCTCAGTATATGTCTGGATGTCATCAATGACTAGTAGTGTAGAGGAAATCAAGGTTGATACCAAAGATGAAATGCTAATTGCCCTGACTTATGATGTAAATGCTTCTCTCCCACCTCTGTAAGCCCTTTTCGCGCCAAATCTATACCACGCCTCCCAATACCCTCCCCCACTTAGCCAGCATAAAAGGAATGCGGGGCTATTGTTCTGGGCTCAGAATTTGGAGTTTGTCTCCTCTGGGCCCGTGCACGTAAATAAAGATTGTGCTCCTAACCCCTCAGTGTCTGGTCCTTTCATTTTTCCGTAACAGTAGGATGACCATGGGCCAGGTCATATCTCTGACCCTAAGCTCCCCACTCCTTCCCCACAAGTGACAATGCTGATAGTCCCTGTGACTGCCTGAGGATTACATGAAAAAGTGCAGGGAATGTGTTCACACAGTTCCTGGCACAAGGTAGTCAGTAAACGAGCAGCGTTGTTATTACCTAGATTGTCTAGAAATGATTGAGCTAGGGCAGTTATTTAAATTATACCAAAAACCTGATTTTTTCCCCTGAGTAGTTTTGAAAATGAAACCAGGGATGGGTGCTGTATTAATCTCATAAGTCTGCCCTAACAAAGTACCACGCTTGGTGGCTTATACAAGAGGGATTTATTCTCGCTCAGTTCTGGAAGTGAACTGCCCAAAATCAGAGCCAAATCAGAAAGCCCTAGGGGAGAATCTGTTCCACGCCTCTCTCGGTACTCCCGGTGTTGCTGGATACCCTCAGCGTTTCTTGGCTTGTAGCTGCATCACTCCAATCTCTGCCTCCCTCTTCCCATGGTCTTCTTCCCTGTTTCTCAGTGTGTCTTCTCTCCCTCTTTTAAGGACAACAATCATACTGAATTTGAGCCACTCTAATGACCTCATCTTAATTTGATTACATCTATAAAAACCCCATTTAAAAAAAAAATCACATCCACAGGTACCAGGGTTGGGACTTGAATATATCTTTTTGAGGGACACAATCCAACCCATAGCAGGTGCCCTGAAGATTTAGCTAGCCTGTCACTGATGGGGTAGGGGGAATAAATCTTCAAAATAAACCACTGTATTAGCTCTGCAGAAAAAAGCAGCAGTTTGGTTGACTCTCTGTGCCAGCCTTTGCTTAGTTTATCTTTTTCTGATTCAAATGTATTCTTGTCAAGAGCTGCAAAATCACAGGCTAATTTTTGGGAATCTCAAGATTACACTGAGAAAAGCAAACATTGTTCAGCTATCAACATTAAAAACCACTTAGGAATGAAGACAGCATCATGTAAGCCAATAACAATAGATAATGTTCAATGGATTTTACCGCAACCATCCTTGATATTTCTATTTGTTCCTATTCGCTCTTTTCCTACTTATAAGACAGGACTGAGATGCAGCATTTAGAACACCTGGATGCAATTAGCACCAGTATCAATCTACATATGCAGAGCAAAGGAAAATTAAGGCATGGAACAAATTTGTTCCTTACTGAAATGTGTATAATTAGTCCATAGTAAGTACTTTTCTAAAAGATTCGACACTGAAAGCCTTTCCTCCTCTACATTTTTATGTTGACAATATTATAAAAATCATTATTGATATCTAGGAGGCAAAGAATTGAACAGAATTATTTACTTGAGAGATGGTAAACACAGTCTTTTGACAGAGCTACATCTTAGGCCATTCTGTTTGAGTGGAAGTTCATCTCCTCTAACCCTTTACTGCATGGCCCAGGAAAGAGTGACACCACAGAGCTCATTGCCACCAGGGAGGTATTCTGTATTCTGGGAGTGCAGGTGGGTCACAGATCACCCTGAACTTTCTATTTACTGCTAGGGAAATCTCTGGTCCTTTGAAAACTAATCATCTTCAGTGGAGTGAAAGAAGGACTTGCCACAACTTTTTGGGAAATAATGTTACAATGAATCACTAATCATTGACCCTATTTGGTAAGCACTGGGTGAAGGTTTTATATTTTTAAAGCCAATGCTTTTGTTCAGAGAAGTCATGCCAATGAAAAAGTCCAGTATTAGAAGTGATGTTTTTTTAAAATGTAAATGGCTACAGAGCCATGTTCCAGCTCCTAAAAAAATGTGCTGTCAGCTCCAAGAAGCCACTCTCTCCTGATGGATAAGTCTTGGGGTCATTTCCTGCCACCAGAAACTGAGCTGTTGCAGCCTATCTCATTCCTCCAACAGCCGGCAAATGAGGTAGTTAATGAAATAGATGAGCATTTCTCTTCTGACAGCATGGGCTGTCTATTCAGCACAATTTTAATATCAGCTGGAGAACCAGGCTTCAAATAACAATATTCATCAGCAGGGAAGGGAACTGGAAGATGTGTTGTCTATTTTCTAGAGGAACTAGGAACTTGGATTTGCAGATTTCTTCTCCAGCACAGGCTCTTTGTCACCAACACCTCTCTCTTTCGGCCCATGTGAAAGACAAAGATCTTATCTTATGAATGTCTGCATTGTAGGCCACTAGAATAGGGAATACTAGAATAAAGCAGAAAAATATATGGGTGTTGGTAGAGAATCCTAATTTCATTACTCATGCAAGAAACATTTGTTGGCTGTGTGTTGCAGGTTGTGTTCTCTTAGAAGTGACTCCAAAATGGAGATTCGTGCCTAGAACACCAATAAGGGCCCGTTCTTGGGACTGAAGCCTATGGGAGGGAGAGGGAGAAGGCAGGACGGAGAGAGAAGCTCAGCTGAGATGCAGTCCTAACAAGGTGCTTGTCAGGCCTTATAGGACGCTCTAGGGATGGGGTGGCCCTGAAGGTTGTCCTGAGTTAGGGAAAGAGGACTGTATCTTTATCTTCCACATCGATCAGTCATAGGATGCACTGGCCTTTGGAAGTAGGCAATTTCTGAGCCCAGGCAATCCCCAAAGAAGACTGACAATGAAGGGCTGACTGCTTGGCAGAAAGCCCCAGGAGCTGGGGAGAGTCTGCCAAAGGGGAGTCTGAATGGCACTTGGTATCCCCACTAAACCACATGACTTTGAGAAGTTCTGTGCCTAGTCAAAGCCTCTGTTTCTTTTTCTCTTTTTAGTTTGTTTTTATTGTATTTTTTCCATTACTATTAATGCCCCTTATACACTTTTCCACCTCCACCCACCTCTTCCCCCCACAATCGCCACTGGTGTCCATGTCCATGAGTTCTTTTTCTTTTTTTGCTCAATTCCTCCACCCCCGCCCCCCCCATTTCAGAGCTGTCAGCCTGCTCTCTGTTTTGCTTGTTAGTTTGGTTTGTTCCTTAGATTCCACATATGAGTGAAGTCACGTGGTATTTGTCTTTCTCCAACTGGCATATTTCACTTTGCATAATGTTCTCCAGGTCCATACATGTTGTTGCAAAGGGTAAAAAGAAACCAAAAAAACTTTTTACAGCTGAGTAGTATTCCATTGTGTAAACGTACCACAGCTTTTTTATCTGCTCATCTACTGATGGACACTTGGGCTGTTTCCAAATCTTGGCTATTGTAAATAACACTGCAATGAACATAGGGGTGCATGTATTCAGTCTAGTTAGTGTTTCAGGTTTCTACAGATAAATTCCCAGAAGTGAAATTGCTGTGTCACAAACAGTTGGGTTTTCAATTTTTTTAGATATCTCTATACTGCTTTCCACAGTGGCTATACCAATCTGCCTTCCCACAAACAGTGCAAAAGGATTCCCCTTTCTCCAGATCCTCCCCAGCACTTGTCTCTTATTGATTTAGTGATGGTAACCATTCTGACAGGTGTGAGGTGATATCTCATTGTGGTTTTAATTTGCATTTCTCTGATGATTAGTAACATTGAGCATCTTTTCAAATCTCTATTGGCCATCTGTATGTCATCTTTCAAGAGTGTCTATTCAGGTCCTTTGCTCATTTTTTAAACTGGATTGTTTGCTTTCTGGTGTTGAGTTTTTTAAGTTCTTTATAAATTTTGTATATTAAGCCCTAATCAGATGGATTGATGAATTTGCCCTCCCATTCAGTGAGTTGTCTTTTAATTATTTTTGATGGTTTCCTTTGCTGTGCAAAAACTTTCAGTCCAATTTGTTTATTTTTTCTTTCATTTCCCTTGCCTGAGGAGATATAGCAGAGAAAATATTGCTGTGTCAAAGCCTCAGTTTCTTTACTGATAACTGAGTGATCATGCTTTCTACCTTATAACTCTTTCTGTTTAAGACACATGGTAGTTTGCCCAGGTTGGTCTGTGAACTCCAGGAGGACAAGGGAACTCACCTCAGTTTTTTCCTTTAATACAAGCAAACATCACACACACATAAGATGCTCCATAAACATTCATGCCATCGAATCTAAAGGTAATTATACCTACTCCGAAGCAGTAACTCATCATGAAGAGATACCAAGGGCTTCTGACAAGAGCTCCTGTGTGTGAGCACATAAGATAAAAATGCTTTTGCTCTCTTCAACTGTAGGAAAACTGCTGAGGGCCATTGGCAGTCCTTCTGTGCATTGATTGCCCTGAGTTCGTGGCCAGTGACAACTCGTCTTTGGGGATGGGGGCAGGGGTGCTCATCTGCATGTGGTTGAACCACTGAACCAGTGTGAATTTCCAGATATTGTTTGCCTGGATTTTTTTCTACTTACTGCACTCCCTACTTTCACCTACAATTTTACACCAGGGCACTAGTTTTTTTGCTTTGCTGTAGATCTTTAAGTATACATATATTACCCAACAAAATTGGTAACTTATTGGCATTTTATTTCCCCCTAAATTAATAACCTGGCCTTCTGGTTGATATATCAGATCCTTTCGAATGATGCTAAGCTGTTAGTGTGAACCAGTGTCCTTCAAACCCAATATACTCACAAAAATTGTTTTCTGTGCCTGCAAAGCTGAGGACCAGACACCCTGGGCACTTACCACAACCCAAGGCAGAGCCACTCTGGGAGACCTGCCCTCACTTCAGCTGATCTCTGTCCTCTCATTATTATCTCATCTGGTGCCCTCAGTCGCTGCCACAGGATGCACACTGAGAGTGGAGAAGAAAATGAAAGGCTGTAGAAAGCCAGGGACCAAACTCTTCAGTCGCTGTCAGTGGATGTTTAGAGTTATGCACTTACATGCCTGACTTTTACCTCCTGTTGACTGATCAACTTGCTCTGGTCTATTTATCTGCTGTCTTGCAAAACTACTTGTCTCAAGAAAAGTTGAAAGACTCTTCTAGACTTCTTGGCCCATTTCATTTTGCACTGATAACACTGTCCAGAATGAATTGAATTTGCTGCCCAGAACATTTGCATTGATCACTGCTAAGGATCTGTGTCCTCTACAGATTCCAACTACCCCACTTTCACTGCCAAGAGCTTCTTCCCTAAAGCCTGACTTTAACCAAATACAATTTTTTAAAGGTTTCCTTTTTCCCACTTGTAACAAAACATAGCGGCTCTTTCCCTGGTACAATTCTTTTGTTATAATGAAGTCCATGACTCTGTTATTCAAAGTATGGGCCACAGATTGTCGGTATCTATGGCGCTGGTGTTGTTACCCACCCATGTGATAAGTAGAGAAAATAAGAGTAAGCATTTGGAAAGTTTTATAGCAATTTAATATTACCATGGCATTCATGAGCATGGTTTTGTGCTTTAGAAAGACGTCAGTCCATGATCAACAGGAAGTAAAAATTCTGGTCTTTTCCAAACACAAATGGTTAAGAAGCATTGTTCTATGATATTATTTTAAAATTACTGTAAGATGTTCTCATACAGGTTTGTAATTCTTTGTGTTAATGTCTAAGAATACAAATTAAATATTATATTAACTTTTATACAATTTTTATCCAGTAAAATTGCCTTTTATTTGAATCATCTATCAATATGTAAATGTTGGGGTCAAAAAAATCATTATGATAACAGAGGCTTAAAATGAAAAGCCCTCTTTGTCCCCATCACAGCTAAATATCTCAGTTCCATGCATTCGTCTATTTTCATTAATACTGCTGAGTAACAATATTTGGATAAAGATTTGTTTTACCCTGGATGTTGGCTCTCCCCACTGAGTACAAATGATGGAAGAGACAGACATGTATCTATAGTATCTAACAGTAGGTAGTTTCCTAGAAACTGTACTTTTTATATATCATCTTTCTTATTTTGCTCATTTGCAGATTAATAATAAAAATTCAGTAGAAAGTGATGTTTATGGGAGTCGTAAAAGGTTAATAAAGATGTAAGTCACTGGGTAATCTTTTTTCATTGCTTGATGAAAATTTTTTCAATGAGAATGCTATGAGCTTGTAAACGCACCAAAGATTTCTACAAGGTGCTGTGAGATATTTAAAAGAACCAGGTGAGATGATCCTCCCCTGGAAAAACAAATGCACGTACAAAAGAAGCCAGGTACCAGTGGAGAGGCCAAATCACTGCTAAGACGAGCAAGCACGGTGCATGGTGTGGGCAGCGATATTGAAAGGGCTCAGCTGAAGGGAAAGGTGATTCTGAAACTGAATACATTTAATAAGACTGCTTATTTGGTTAGAATGTTTAGCTTGGCTTTGAAAGTACATGCAGGATTTGAATAGGCAGAGGGAGAACAGCCTACAGCAGTCCAAGTGGGTTTGGGAAGGAGGGGGTGAGTTGAGGCTGGGGCTTGGGGATTTGAAAGACACCTAACAGAATAAGAAACCAGTTTGATTAGAATTGAAGGTGGAAGGTGAGAAGTCCTAAAAGAAAGATTGTATAGTTGTCAGATATGTTTAATGAGAACCTGAATGTCAGGACTGGAGATTTTTAGTGTTGAGCCAAAAAAGCAAATAGGAAAACGCTTCATCACTAGAGTGGCGTAATAAAGGCAGTAAGTCATACACGATGTGTGTGTGCTTTGCACTCGGATCTTCTGATGTAAGTGGTGGTTACGGTAAATTCAAACTCTAAAGCTCTTGAATATTAACCAAGAGTCACTGTGAAAGACCCACTTCTAAATTAAATTATGCTCTGGCAGAATATGAGCATGATCGTCAGAACTCTTGGGAGGTATAATTGTTCTCTAGCAAAAGCAGTCAACTATGTAATTATCTTTGCCACATTTTATCATTTAGAGTTAAGGGTTGTATGGCTGACATTACTATTGGAAAAAAAAAGAAAAAGAAAAAGAAGAAAAGGAAGAGAAAATATTCTGGAAATGAAAAGATATTGCTAAACAACCTAATGGAGATCTTAACCCCCACAGTGAACCCGAGAGGCTTGCCAGAGAATACAAGCCAGGGCTGTTGGAAACTACTCAGGATTCCACTGCTCAGATAAGACATTGTCCAATGAAGGAATTATGTCATCTTTTTTTTTTTTTAAATAAGAAATGATGGAATAAAGTCCTTGCATTACTCTAGGAAAGATACTGCAACAATCTTTGTAACATTTTGTTGCATATGTTGGTATTATTAATTTCATGTATAAAATTTTTCATTGTGTTGGCTTTTACTTCTGTATAAATTATGTCATGAATATAAGACAGGAATTTGTTCAACCTTATAGGAAACAAGAAATAAGTTAATATGAAAAATATCTTTAACTTTTAAAATAGACTATCTTAGGCTCAGACATAAGTATTAAGACATTTAGTCTTGGTTCTTAGCAGTATACTAAAATGTCATCAGCGTGCAACCATTCTCCAAAATGTTAACAAAATCCCAATACCCACAGGTAAATATCATCTGTAGATTTGACTACCTTACATTGTAGATGCAGGAGTTATTTTCAAGAGTAAGATGTTATCACCATGTCATCTACACTGAAGCCAAGAGTTCTCAGGGCTAAGATTCTTTCCCAGTTCTTTGAAAGGTCAGGCTTGGGTCTCTGGGGAAGAGCAGGAAAATGGATGGAATTACTAGCTGCTGAATGACACAGTGATGCCAAGGTCCACCCACCATGCCGGCCACCCATGCTAAAGGGCAGTGCTGTGAGTAGAGGGTGGAACACTAATCCTCATTTGAAGGACTAAGAACCCCTGTTCCAAATGTTGATCCATTACAATGTAGCATTAAAGAAATATTTGAACCTTTCCAGGTTAAATGTTGCTTCATAAGCCATTTTCATTGGAATAAGCATGTGACTACTTGTATTGCATTCTAGAATGTATTCACCTTTAGAGTCAGACTTTATTGTCTCCTGTGCAATTCTTCACGACCTGCAGCACGACCTGGGTCTGGTCACAAAGTAGCTCTCATTAGGATACTCCTCTATAAATTCAAACTTTCTGCAGAAACTCTGGTCACCATGCAATTGAAAAGGATTTTTAAAGCTTCAAATCATCTGTTGGGTGTTTTCTCTCTCTAAAAAAAAGAGCAAAATTTCACACCTCCTTCTCAAATCACACAATTTGTCTGTAGAATCCTACATAATCCTCGCTCTCTCCTTATACCTGCTTTTAGCTGAGGCAATTTTTAACACACTGCTTTTGTGCTTGTAGATCATATTAACTAAACAGTTTTGGAAAAAATGATAATTTAAAAAGTGGCAAAGTCAAATATATTTATTTTATTAATATTTTCCATATTGGTGAGAAAGGTGCTATATGCTACAGTCAATAAAAATGCATTAAATAACAAAATCACTGAGAGACTGACAAGAAGAAGGACAATGCTGTAGGAGGTCTTGCAATTCTGCGATTCTCTTCTCATGCTGCTTTACTACAGCAGGACATATTTTCTCACTTTGATGGAGGCTCAAATAATCAATTAATTGCTTAATTCAGTGACTACTAGGCCCATGCTCCTCTTCTGTCTCATGGCAATTGCCACATATATAAGATGTGAGCAGTGAGCCTTTTAAATTTCCTAGCAAAGAGCAATGCATGTGGAGGACCCAGCTTATCATCTGGGCATATGGTGGGTACTCTGTCTTTCTCTTCTGTTCCTAATCCCTTCTGATCTTGGCAGCTATGGAAACTTCAGCATTGGCATTTTCTAAGAATGTTAAAGGCCTTCCATTTAAAATAAATAGAAAACAGTTATGTGGATCTTTCACCTCTGTAGGGGTAGGCTGTTTGGTTTTATTTTGTAATGCAAACATGTCATTCTTATTTTATATGCAAATGTTGAAAAGGCATTGTACTAAGCAAGAAATAAAGGCTAAGCATCAAATCAATAGACTTTCCTGAAAGGGATTCTTGGAAAACCTTCTAAGAGGAAAAGATAAAATAAACATCATTTGATAAATGTAGCACATCAGTTATTGAGAAATAAAATGAACATGAAAAAACCGTAGCCTATTATTTCAAAGTTAAGGGTAAAGTCAGAGTCTGATAAATCACAAAAATCTATAACCACATTTTTTCGGCAACAAAAGAATTCTACTAATAATGAAGGTATTAACAAGTATCACATTCATTGGTATAGTGACTCTCATACACTTTCTATTCCTACATTATTACTTCTTCCTAGCAACTTCAAATCAAATTAAATTTTTCCTATGAACTTGAATCAATATTTTAGTTTAAGGGATAAAAATGTGTTAAATTACTATATAACACATAGCTCCTGTGGTCAGCCTCTAGCTTATCAAATTATTATGTACCCTAGGCTTAAAGGAATGCAAGTTTAAACAAATTAAATAAATTCTCTGTTTTAAATTATATTTGGTAAAATATGCTGGCAATATCATAGACCTGACATGAGTTGGAACTGAGAAAGGGGGTTAACCATGTATTTTCAAAGGCCTAAGAAAGATATGGATATTGGAAGATAGCTCTAGCAAAAAAAAAAAAAAAAAAAGTAGGCGCTGCTAGGAAATACCCATGGAAAAGTTGATGTGTACATAAAATCCAAGAACCCAAAGCCAACTGTGATAGGCAGAAAAACGGTTTCTCACAGATGTCCACGTCCTAACACCCAGCACCTATGCATATGTTATTTTACAGGACAAAAGGACTTCACAGGTATGACTACATTAAGCATGCTGAAATGGGAACTTTATCCTAAACTATCCAAGATGGCCCAATGCAATAATAAGGTCTTCATTATAGAAAGGCAGAGTTGTTAAAGTGAGAGGGAGACATCAAGATGATAACACTGTTGGCTTTGAGGATGGAGAAAGTGTCCATGAACCAAGAAATGCAGGTAGCTTCTAGAAGTTAGACCAGACAAAAGAGTGGATTCTCCCCTAGAAGCTCCAGAGAAAATACAGCACACAGACTCCTTGGTTTTAGCTCAGTGAGACCCATGTCAGCCTTCTTCCAGAACTGTGGGATAACGATACATCTGTGTTATCCTAAGCTACTGAGCTGGTGGTAATTTGGTACAGCAGGCATTGAAAACTAATACATCAATCTAAATCAAAACAGACAAGTCTGAAAAACAAATTACTGCTTGACTGTTTTTGTTGAAGAAATATGCTTTTTACAGTAGTGAACTTTGTGCCTCTGAGAAGCAGACCTGTGTGGATTTTATGTGTTCAGAATTCTTCTTTTGTTGATAGCACTCTGGTTTTTCTTGAGACAGACTCAGGTCTTTTCCTGTTCATGTCTCCCAAACCTGAGACAACAAGAGCCCTGCATTGGCCCTGGTTACCATGCTTGGTGTAGGGTACAGGGTGGGACCCAAGGCAGTAGAGACCATCCAAGCCAATGAGACTTAATTTCCACCCTCTTACATGTGTGATCCGAAATAGACCTTTTCTCTGTTATTGAATAGCTGATAAGATAGTGCAATGGACTAAATGTTTATGTGTCTCAAAATTCCTACATTGAAGCCATAATGTCAATGTGATGGTCATTGGAGGTGGGGCCTTTGGGGGGTGGTTAAGTCACCAGGGTAGAGCTTTCATGAATGGGATTAGTGTCCTTATAAAGGAGGCCCCATTGAGCATCCTGGCCCTTTCTACCCTGTGAGGATACAAGGAGAAGCCTGTGGCCTGGGAGAGGGTCTTCGCCCTACCACACCAGCACCCTGATCTCAGACTTCCAGCCTCCATAACTGTGAGAAATAAATCTCCATTGTTTATAAGCCACACAGTCAGTGGCACTTTGTTATAGCAGCCTGAACTGAATAAGATGGATTGTGATTCTGGAGCTGGGAGCCACCATTCTGATACCACTAGGGAAGAACTTGAATTCTTCTGAAAATGAAGCATGTGCTGAAAGCAGCAGAACTGCAAAGGAGGAAAGTAAGACTGAGATGATTCTGATGTTACCCTCTGAGTCCAAGTCCCTCACAGCAGACCCTTAGACTCTCAGCTTGTGGACCAAGACACCTCTTCCGGTTTTACTTGTGGCTAAGGCTGATGTACGGGAAGCAAACAATATGTTTTCTCTTTTCCAATTATGCACACACAAACAGACACCATTTCTGCCAGAATGGGCATTCACATATACAAATGGGACATTTGAAAGGATGTGATAAAAGTGCCTAAAAAAGCACAGGTGAGCATTTGCTCTCTAAATAAATACGTAATAAGAGGACTCTGGTATTTAAGAGCACGAAAGCAAGCAAGCCTAGTAACTAGTCTAAAAGAAATCCAGACCCATCATTAGCCCCAAGGAAAGGCTGAGAAACAGTGGCAAATAGCCACGGCAATCACAGCTTTAGGTGCACAGAACTCTTACCGCTTCAAAAAGCGTTTTCTGTTTATTTTCCAATTTGCTGGAAGGTTCTCATGGGTTATAGACAGGACAGGATATCATTATCCTCATTTTACGGACAAGGAAGCCAATGTCTGGAACTATTACATGTTCAAGTTATTGCTCTGGGCTATTCAAGGTTTAACCTTCAGACCAAGACCCAAAGTCCTGATGCTAAACCCTTTCCGACATCCAAACTTGTACTCTAAACTTGTGACAGTTCTTTGCATCACAACTGGTACCACCCAAATTATTGCTTTTTTTCCCCCCCTGTAATCTTGGTGTGCACTGAGTTCCTCTGGACTATTTCGACACTAATGTTGCTCCTTATAGAGATTCTGCAAACAACATTTACAATGATGCAGTTCAGAATCAAATAAAGTGTCTTCTGTACAGTGTTTCCTTAACTCAATAAGTGCTGAATTGCAAATCAATAGAGAGGTGGCCTGTTTTGAAATGAGAAAAAAAGGCATTCAGTTTGTTTTATTTCTACCTCACCATGGCAGAGCATGTGGACTAGACTATAAACAGGACCCACCAAAGGCTTGCACTGTTGCTATCCACCTTGTCTTTTGAATGGATTCCACCCAGATCTCCCACCGACTACCTGGCTAAGATCACTGTGTCAGATGGAGGATTTAAATGCAGAGACTTCAAAGGCAACAAGAGAAGAGAAGTGAGTTACTTACAGAGGAGTTTTCATAAGACTCTCAGCTGATTTCTCAGAAGAAACTTTGCTGGCTAGAAGGGGTTGGCAAGATATACTCAAAGTCATGAAAAGCAGAGACCTACAAGCCAAGATTGCTCAAGCCAGCAAAGCTGTCATTTAGAATCAAAAGGTAGATAAAGAGCTTCCCAGACAAGAAAAAACTAAAGGAGTTCATCATCACCAAACCATTATTATATGAAATATTAAAGGGACTTAATTTAAGAAAAAGAAGATCAAAACCACGAACAATAAAATGGCAAACATACATATCTATCGACAATTGAATCTAAAAAACAAACTAAGTAAACAAGAAGAACAGAGACAGAATCATGGATACAGAGAGCATTTTGATGGTTGCTAGATGGGAGGGTAGTGTAGGGGAATGGGTGAAGAGGTGAGGGGATTAAGAAGTACAAATAGGTAGTTACAGAATAACCATGGGGCAGTCAAGTGCAGTATAGGAAATGGAGTCGCCAACAGACTGACATGCATGATCCATGGACGTGAACCATGGTGGGGAGATTGTCTGAGGGAGTGGGGTGCTAGGTGGAGGAGGGCAAAGAGGAAAATTCAGGACAACTGTGATAGCATAATCAATAAAATATAATTAAAAAATGAATTCAGAGACTCCTTGCCACATTAAAAACTGAGATTGTACTGTGTGTTTTACAAGAAATAAGGGAAGCCCAATTTGGAAAGGTTTTGGGGAAGGGACAACAAGTTTTAGTTTTGTTTATAACAGACATAAAGCATGACCCAAACTCATTAATATAATGATGAATGAGCCTTAATGCAATGGATGTTAATTTGTTTCTCCATAGAAGGGGCAAGGACACCTTTCCTATCTTCTTCCCAGATGTTTCCTTTGTGCATAATGATTCATAAACTGAAAAGAATTATATACATTAGTACCATTAATAGTGTTGATATTTTAAAAGATAGCATGTAAAAACAACAGAGAAAGTCAAATGAAGTTGACAGCATTTCTAGCATAGTTGACCCTCTTTGAACAGGAATACCATCTGTCCTCTGCACTGGAGATGTAGACCTATTGAGGGGGGCACTGAACAAGAACTGTACCTTCCTAACAGAGGGCCTGTCAGTTAAGTGTGAATGTGAGGAAAACTTTCTAACATGGGGAATAAAATGCACAGAAGTTGATTAAAGTCTTGGATTCTTTTCCTGGCAGAAGTTAGAATAATTTATGCATTTTCCATCTAAAGTTTCCTGTCTGATTACACTGTGGAGAACAAAGTCATTAAAGGCAATTACCATGTTAATAGACAAGAGATTGAAAACTGAAGTGCTGAAGGATGGGCATGTCCATCTTCCTGTCACACATGGTAGTTTCGTTTCTGCCTCTAGGTTTCCAAATGAATATGAATTGGTAATCAAGATGTTTCATATTTATAATGCAATCAAGATGCATATTTGATTGAAAGCCTCATTTAATAAACCAAGAAAATATGCCTAACAGTTGTGGTGGTAATTAGGGTATGCATTTTTATATTTTTATTGAGGTATAATTACATACAGTAAAATGTGGAGATCTTAAGTGCACTCCGTGATGAGTTTTGAAAACTGTATGTGTCCATGGAACAAACATTCAATCGAGACATAAAGCATTACATTCACCCTCAAAGTTCCTTCCTGGCTCTTAATAACAGATTTCCCTCCCCACACCAAGACTACCATGCTGTGTTATAGTCCAACTAATTAGTTCTTGAACTTCATAGAAATGGGAATACAGAGTACATATTCATGTCCGGTTTCCCTCTGCTAGTGTAATATTTTTGTTATTCATCCATGTGTGTGTATCAATAGTCCATTTCTTTTTACTTTGGAGTAATATTCCCTTGTATGAGTACACCACAATATGTTTATCAATTCTCTTGTCAATAGATATTTGGATTTAAAAAGAATTCTTGGTATTATGAATAAAGCTGCAGGGCACACTGTTGCACAAATATTTGTGTAGATAAATGTTTTAATTTCTGCTGGAAAAATATTTGAGTGGAATTGTCGGATAATAAGGCAGGTGTTCCTTTAATTTTTATAAGAAAGTACCACACAGTTTTGCGCACTGGTTGTACCACCTTACCCTCTGACCAGCCAGGGTGAGATATCTAGTCAATCTGCATCACTGTCTCCAGCATCTTTTGTTGGGAGACATTTACACTTAAACTGCTCTAGAGGCTGCACTATGATATCTCACTCTGGTTTTAATTTGCATTTCCCTGATAATTAACAGTATTAAACATCTTCTCGTAGCCTTCGTTGGCAGTTCTTACGTCCTTGTCTGTAAAGTATCCATTCAGGTCTTCTGACAACTTTTAGTTGGATTACTTGTCCTTTGTTTTTGATATGTAGAAGTTCTTTATATAAATTGGATTAAAGTGTTTGTCATATATGTAGATTGGAAATATTTCTCCTAGACAGTGATTTGCCTTTCTTTTTTATTTTTTAAGCTAAATATTTATTTATTTATTATTTGAAGAAGAAATTTTAACTTTGATGAAATTCAGCAACTTTTTTGTTTCTGTTAGGGTTAGTGCTTTTGTAATATCTCTAAGAAATATTTGACAATGCAGGTCACAAAGATATTTCCCTTTTTCAAAAAAACACAGGTGCTTTATAATTATAGTTTTTAAATTTTGTTTGGAACCTATCTGTGTCTGTAAATTTTCATGATAGGTATAGATCAAGGTTCAATTTTTTGCATACAAATATGTAGCTGTTTCAGCATCATTTGTTAAAAAGACTTTCCTTTCTGAACTGAATTTCATTGGCACATTTGCCAAAATAAGTAGCGGGGCGTGTATGCAGATCTATTTGTAGACTCTATTCAGTTTCATAGATCTGTCTATCCTTATGCCTGAATCATACTGCCTTGATTATAGGATAGATTTATAGTAAGCCTTAAAATGAAGAGTATATGCCTCTAAATTTATTCTTCTTTTTTAAGGTTTCCTTGGTTATTCTGATTTTGTTACTTTTCCGTATCAGTTTTGGTATCAATTTCCATATTTGTTATTACCTTCAAAGAACCCCTGCTGGGATTGTTAAGCTATCTATGTTAAAAATTTCTCTTTCCTATACATACTTTCTAAGCAACTACACTGAAATGGTAAAACGACAATTCTCAAAGTCTGATATGGGGAAAGCTGGTGCCTCCAAAAACCTTTTGGGACATTTACAAGGTCAAATATTTTCTAAAACAAAATCCCAAATCAGAGTGTGATGTCATCAAAATGGCAACGCAGGGCATTTTTAAATCCAGCTCCTTCACAAGATGATCAAATAACTTTTGTCCATACTCAAGGCACCATTGAAAATAATCCCAGAATCTGGGGGAGAGGATGAGGTTGAAGCACCCTGTGGACCACAGAGATGGAGGGGGACCATATGAAAAGAGTTGGGGGGCAGGTCCACTCCGACCACCTCACTGCTGCCCCAGGCTGGTGCAGCAAGGCGCTGAGAAGGTCCCCTAAGCCTACGGTTACCTAAGAAAGACAAATGCTGTATCATCTCACTTATATCTCACATCTGAAACAACCACACTCACAGAAACAGAGAGTAGATTGATGGTTATCAGGGGGTGGGGAGTGAGGAAATGAGTGAAGGTGGTCAAAACATACAAACTTCCAGTTATAAAGTGATTAAATGCTGGGGATGTCATGTACTGCATGGTGACTACAGCTAACAATACCATATGGTATATTTGAAAGTTGCTAAGGCAGATCTTAAAATTTCTCACTACAAAAAACAAAACAAAGCAATTATAACTGAGTGAGGTGGTGGATGTGTTAATGAACCTTGTTGAGGTAATCATTTCACAATATATACATTTATCCTACCATCATGCTGTATACCTTAAACTTACATAACATTTACATGTCAATTATATCTCAATAAAGCTGAAAAAATCCAAAATCATTCTTTACCTTCTCATTTTCATTCTCTCATGAGTGCTCAGGCACCCGAATTTCATTGTCATGGTTTCAACAACACATAACAATTAACCTTCGAAGTACTACCACTTGTGGAGTTTTGGTGCAATAACAAAGAGCATCCCAACTATTAGAGAAGGTTATTCAAATGTTCCTCCCTTTTCCAGTTGTATATCTACGTTAAGCCAGATTATTTTTACATATTTTAACCAAAATGATATGTTGTAAAAGATTGAATGTAGGAGCAGATAAAAATCCAGTTGTCTTTCATTAAACCAGACAATGAATAAATTCGCAAAAATGTAAAACCATGCGACTCATCTCACTATTTCATTTTGGTTTGGGAAAATATACGTTTCATAAAATGTTAGTTATATACATATGCAATGAACTCATTGATAAGTATAAATACATATTTTAAAACTCTATTTTCATTTCTTATGTGGTAAAACTTGATAGATATAAGCCACTTCAACCAATGCTCACATGGCTTTAACTTCAGTCGGACAATTCTTTAGCACCTTTTGAAATTTCACTTGCCCAGAAACCAATTTCTGTGTCAGTTTTGAAGAGGATGCAATATCAAGTTGAATAATAACAGCAACTCCTTCCTCTAGGTGCTCACTGTCATCATTTTCTCTATTCATTTATTTAACACATAGGACATGTTCACGCTACCTGTCTTCTAGAATGTGTACCTTTTTCAATAGAAAGGATACATGATTGAGTAATTTTTAATTTAATTCGAAATAACATTTTAGTGTAACTGAATAGACAAAAACTGACAGGACTGAATATTTCTTCTCTTTAAAATGGTTGCTCTTAGATGAAAATCGTTTTATTCTTCCTTCTTCCATTTTCTTCTGTGAAAATTGTTTTTTGAAAAGACCAAATAGTATTTAAATTAATACATGGATTCTAAAATAGTTTAAATATTTTAAGAAACATTTGTGGATTTATGACAATCATCCATCTATCTTTCCCCTTCTCCAAAACTTTAAAAACAGACAACAATATCCTCATTGTGAGTTCACTTATTCAAAAAACATTTACTGAATAACTTTTATAAAATTTGCCTAAAGGATGTATCTGTAGTCAATGAAATAAATGTATAATTTTCCCCAAAAAACTTACTTGTTTTTTCAGTGTATAGAAAACTTGAAAAAAGCAAGCCAGCTAACTACACATGGGTTTCTGTGAAATAAATGCCACTCCTCCATAAAATAACAACTCTACCTTTTCATTTGAAATCACCATCTTGCACAAAATTATATCCTTTTTCCAGACTCACATGTTCAGAGTCATATTCTTCATACCTCAGAGAAGCTTTAAAGATACTCTTAACATTTTGTGCAATTCAATTTCAACTTTATTCTAAAAAGAAAAATCTAAAATACAATAATTATTCCCACAGAAAAATGGCACTGGCCACTTGGGTATATAAGTATATTATATGCTCATGTTCCCATGTGCCTTGAAAGGCTAATATTCTTCCCTAAGGTGAGGATGGACAGGTACATTTTTGCATAGCCATGAGTAAAGAAAGCCTGGAACTTTGGACCCATGACATAGATAAAATGCAATGACACATCTGATGCATCAAATTAAAGACACAGTATTGGGAAGAAAGAGAGACCACCTTATGAAGGCTCTCCTTGCAAAACTACATCTGGTAGGTGATGGCCTATATATATGAGGATGAGGACAATGACATTACTGGGAACTGGGAGGAGAGAGGGGCTTCAGAATCACAGTCTTTGTGTAAACCCATGACACAGATCTTACTGCTGGAAATGGTCCTCTGGCACTCAGGGGAACGCCTTGGGTGATGGACATCCAACACTCTGTGAGGCATCTTATTCCATAGGTTACAGCTTTCATGGACTAACTCACCTTTAACTAACCTTAAACCTGCCTTCATGCAATTTCTACCAGTCATTTCTGTACATTAAAAGGAAACAAAGCAAATAACATTTTCTAGGGTCTACTGTCCTATGAGATGGCCTGGGAATGAAGCAGTGTGTTACATGAGTGATCATCCCTGGGTCAGTCACAGCCAAAACAGGAAATAAACCATTAACCTATTTTCAATGATAATGGAATCAGAACAGTACTCTTGTCTTTGGAACAGTAGAAATTTAATGTGTTCTTCTCAATTAGAGTGTGATTCTCAACAGTGCTGATAGTTCGTGCTGTCTTCACTTCTGTCCCTCTTTGGTTAGTTGAGGGAGATTTTGGAATTAAACAAAGAATTCAGTTATGCTTAGTTCAGGCACATTGGACAACTCGTATAGCTGCCAATGGTTTGGCCTCAAAAGAAGCATTGCTTTAAAAAAGCACAAGGAAATGTTTGGGTGTTGCTGTATTTCATTTGTGAGTGAAGATGTTCCCATTTATTGCCTTAGGTTCCTCTTACTTATGTAATGTTTAGAGATTGCCAAACACATGAATAGATACTGGCCCAGAGTGGTCTTCAGCAAAATGCAGTATGGCAAAGCAGCATAAGAGTGAGAGATTTTCTGGCAGTAAAACACCCCGACAAGCCTTTCTGGCACTTGCTAACAAAGGTGTGCTGAATCCCCATCAGCTCCATTCCCACACCTGTAAGTATATACGAGATGGCTTATATCACAGGGTCCTTGCTGCTTACTCAGCCAATAATTGTGGAAAGCTCGGTTTTGCCAGACACTGTATTAGTCACTGAGGATAGAGTAGTGAACAAAAATGTATAATTACAAATAAATGTAATTCTGTATTACGTTCATACAGTGCTCCCAGGGGCGCCAGGCACTTCTCTGAGCACTTACAAATATTAACACATTTGAACCTCGCAATCAGCCCATAAGGAAGATATTGTGGCAGACAGTCAAAGTAGACAGCCATGCCCAAGGTTGCACATCCAATGAAAGACGGAGTCTACAACTTAGCAGAGTGGCTTTCAGATTTATTTGATTTCCAATACAGAACTGGAAATACATTTTACAATCATGATTCAACAAACATATAATGCACACACACACATACACAGACACACAGACATACTCAAGTATATAAAGCTAAGCATAAAGTTTTATAAAACAATATTTACTTATACAAAGTATAGTGCACTCTTAAACTTTCTATTCTCTTTTTATGTATTCTAATTTTATTAAAAGTGTCTGTCACCATTCACTGAATGTGATTTTCTGTGTATCCCCATAATAGGTCATAAAGCTACACTTTAAAAATCACTGGGTTTTGTGGCAGGGGTATGGAAGGATATTAAAGGAATAATTGCAAAGTAACTGTTAAATTTCCAGTGTGATATGTAAGACCTAAGGATGAGGGTGGGAGTGGGGATAAGTCCTCATTTGCGCTAACGACTATACAACAAGAGGGAAAATTCTGGAATAGCTTTCTAAGTAGTGGGAATAGCCTTTGAATGGGCTCTGGGGAAAGGAGAAACTTGGCATTTGCAAGATCACAGGAGGCTTTGGGGCTACAGTACCGATGAGGGTGATGGGTAAATGCATTGCCACCAGTGAGGATGCTAGTATAGTTCCTAAGTGAGAGGTGGTTCTGGCTTGTACTGGAGCAATCTGGTGTGGTGAGGTGGGAATGCAAGACTAGGTGGCTGATTGGCTGAGGGAGGCATGGAAGGACAGAGCTTCTCAGGTTCTGCATGCTTATGGCCTGCGTCAGATAGTAGGACTGTTACTGGAGAGGAGAAGTACTGGAGGACAAGTAGATTTGGAGGAAAGATCAAGAGTTAAGAATAGACATGTTAAGTTTGGAATACATATAAGACACCAAAGTGAAATGAAAATTAATTTTGCTTCTATTCAAGATGATTGGTGGAGACAAACACTGTACTCACCTTTTTCCCAAAATGACATCAAAATGACAACCAAACTACAAAACAACCATCATTTTGAACTTCTGGAAGCCTAGCTGAATGAAATTCCTATAACCAAGGGTACACAGAAGCCATGTCAAGACTGATAGGAGGGGCAGAGAGAAGGAACAAGCCAGTCACACACCCATGTGTGGTAGTTAAAGCCACACAGGGATATATCCGCTTCGAAGGTCCCTACTGAGGGGCAAGGAGTCCCAGCCCTATACCAGGTTCCCCAGTACGGGGCTTCAGTGCTGGAAAGAGAAGCCCCTATAACTTCCAGCTGTGAAAACCAGTGAGGATTGTGGCTGGGTGTGATGGAGGGTTTCTGGAGCCCCAGGTGTTCCTCTTAAAGGGCCCAGGCATGGATTTACTCAGATTTAGTCACTCTGAGCTCCAGAACTGGAACAGCAGCTTGAAAGTTACCACGGACGTATGGAGAGGAACTAAATTTTTTGGCTTGGGAGCGATGGCTAAAGGGGAAGATTTCTCCTAGACAGGAGTGCTGGCAGAAGCCATTGTTTCTTTGCTGTACCTTGCCCCTACAGGCACAGCAGGGTGCCATATCTGAGTCTTCATCACCCTGCCCTGGCGATTCCCTGAGAGCCCACCACACCTATTTGTGGGCCTACCCAAACTGCTTCCAGTGGCTTTTCCATACAAATGCCTTGCTTTGGTTAATGCTGCAGACTTTCCTAAAATCTGTCAAAGGTTCACAAACTCCAAACAAGCATGATCAGGTCTCTGTGTGCCCTGTACCTCTTGCTAAGCAGCCCCAGGCCAGGTACTAGTGGCAACCAGCTTTATTTTCCAGCTTAGCATCCCCTAGGCACATCCAAACTCAGTATAAGTGGCAACCATCTGTAGATCACTTTGTACCTCATACCAGCTTGCCCCAGACAAGGCACAGGCAGTGGCTGATCTTGGCCTCTACCTCCCAAGAGGTTCCAGAACCACAATACCTGGTGGCCAGGTTTAGAACACACTGAGAACTGCCCAACCACCTATACAAATGACACACTCAAAGGGAAGACTCTGTAGGCACCAGAGCCCTGCTAAAACAAATCCTGCTTCACAGGATCAGCCTCTTCACAGAAGCTCCTCCACTGTAGTCACAGCCAGTCCTCATAACCGATCAGCCTGAAGGTCAGTTCCTCCCACTGATGTGTCAACAACAATCAAGGCTTGACTATAACAGGAGGGCACACACAACCTGTGCAAGGAACACACCAGGAATACTCAGCTCAGGTGACTAAAGACACTGTGCCACTGGGCCCCACAGAATACCTACTATTAGTACCCCCCAAGGGTGCACTATCAAGACTAAGAGACATAGTAGCTCAACCTAATACATAGAAATAAATACAGGGGGCGGCCTAAAAGAGGAGACAAAAATAACATGTCCCAAGTGCATGAACACAAAACTAAAAAAAAAAAAAAAATTAAACAAAATGGAGACAAGCAATCTACTAGATGCAGGTCAAAACACTTGTTATAATGATGTTCAGTGATCTCAGTGAGAACTTCAACAAAGAAACAAGAAAGATAAAAATAGAGACAGAAACTATAAGAAAGAACCAGTTAGAAACTAAGAATACATTACAGAGAATTGAGGATAAATGAAACAGAGGATTGAATCAGCAATTTAGAAGATAAAGTAAAAGAAGACACCCAATTAGAACAAAAAATAAAATAAGGATAGCTTCAAAGAGGACATACAGAGGGCCAATACACATATGAAAAGATGTTCAATATAGCTAATAATTAGAGAAATTCAAAGTAAAACCACAATGAGATATCACATCACACCTATCAGAATGGCTATCATCAATAAATCAACAAACGACAAGTGCTGGTGAGGATGCAGAGGAAAGGAAAACCTCATGCAATATTAGTGGGAATGCAGACTGGTGCAACCACTGTGGAAAGCTGTATGAAGTTACCTCAGTTATTAACAGTTAGGTTGATGTATGACCTAATGATTCCACTGGGAATTTATGCAAAGAAACCCAAAACACTCATTTGAAAGAATATGTGCACTCCTATGCACATATAGTGTTATAGTGTTATTTACAATAGCCAAGATTTGGAAGCAGCCCAAGTGTCCATCAGTAGATGAGTGAATAAAAAAGCTATGGTACATTTATACAATGCAACATTATACAGCCATAAAAAAGAGGGAAATCTTACACTTTGAGACAGCACGGATGGATCAGGAGAGCCTTATGCTAAATGCGAAAAGCCAGTCAGGGAAAGACAAGTACCATATAATTTCAATCACATGTGGAATCTAACAAAAAAAATGTACTAACAAGCAAAATAGAGACAGACTCATAGATACAGAACAGGGGGTAGGGAAGATTGAGGAAAAAAAGGGAGGGAGAGAGGAAAAATGAGGATAGCTTAAGAGGACTCTGGGATAACATCAAGTGCACCAACATTCACATCATTGGGGTACCAGAAGAAGAGAGAGATTAGGGAATTGAAAACCCATTTGAAAAAATAATGACAGGAAACTTCCTTAGTTACTTTCTTAACTTCTTAAGGTGGCTGCACCAATGTATATCCCATCCTATGTGCTCTTCTTAAAATACAGTGTTGAAATGCCTCCATTGAGAGTGGAACTCTGAACACTCCCCCACCACGAACCCAGGTGGCCCTTTGTAACTGTCTCAACCAGTAGAATGTGGCCAAAGTAGCACTGTGCAGCTCTTAAGTTTAGGTCATAAAAGATAACACATCTTCCACCTGTCCTCCCTCTTCTCTTCTTTCTCCCACTTTTGTTCTTAGAACCCAACTATCGTATTGTGAGGGACAAAGTCTACTTGAAGAGGCCATGTTTGGTGTCTAGCCAGCAACCCCACCTGGATGTCCAGTCAACACCAAGCATCAACTTCCCAAAATGTGAGTGAGTGAATGAGCTTGCTGACGATTCCAGTCCCCAGCCTTGATGTTTCCAACTAACGCCTCTTATACCATAGACCAGAGAGAAGTCGTCTTGTTGTCTGCTGTCTAAACTCCTGACCCACAGAGACCATGAGAAATAAGAAATGACCATGGTTATTTTAAACCACTAAGTATGGGGATACTTTGCTACTCAGCCACAGTAACCAGAGCATATTCTCAGAGGGGGTACTTCAGTTCTTCACGCATGAACATAAGAATTTGGATTAGCTCATTAAATTATCAGATTGATGTCTTAGCTTCCAAGGCAATTGAGTCTGTGGCCATAAATGTATTAGTGGAAGGCCAAAAGTAAAAACCAACCCTGAAGGGGATTGAGTTGCAAAAGCAAATCATCAGGGAAGAGTGTGCAGAAAGGCAAGGCTGAGACACTGAAATAGTGTAATTTGATCTTGCATTTTGTTTTGTGCAATACTAGCCATACTTGCAAAGTCCCGTAACCTCAAAAGCTGCATTGTGGTGGTGAATTTGGCAGCTAATGTATTACAGTTGCCCTCTTCTCAGGTGTTTTCCCTGGAGGTGACATATCCCCTTCCCTTAGCAGGTACAGGCAATCAGCCACCAATGGCCAACTGCCATGGTGTACCAAGGCTGGCCTCCTTGTCTAATACAGAATAACTATGTGGTGTAACTGATGGACCCAGTTGAATTTACTCTAGAATCTGACTACTTCCGTGTCTGCTTTCTTTCCTGGTTTTATCCTGCTTTTCTACACCACCTCACCTGAGAGCTGCCACTCATTAAACGGCTCTCCCAAGCATCCCCATCTCACACTCTGCTTCTAGGAAACCTGGGTTAAAATGTGCGTAGTACACATACATGCCTGATAAAACTAGACAGGATATTAAAGTTATGGACAAACACCATTTGGAATTTAATTTATATGCACCTTCTTTACCTGAATTTTACATTATGGCTAGCAATGACTTTGAATTGTTATAGGCTAGAAAAGTGTTATTACTCTTCCAGGGAGACCAAAAATACCCTCTCAGTTTCCATATGCTTTCTTAAAGAACTCATCCCCTCTCTCAATACACACTCCAAAATCGATAGTTTTCTGAACCATAAGGTCCTCTTCCACCATGACAACCTACCTAAACGGTCTCCATCCAACCTGAAGCCTGAACCATGATACCATATAGTTTCTGGACTGTGTGGCTAAATCTGAACCAGGTACAAGTGGAAAGCCAAATGCTCTACCAATGACCACCCAGATGCAGAGAGAAATGCCGAGACACACCTTGCAATGACAATTACCTGAGCAAGAGAAACATGCAGTGTTTCCTGGTTCCTGACATATTCCTCATAGGCTGCACCTCCTCACATCCTGGGGCTTTGCAGATACTTATGCTAAACCTGCCTGTACTTTAACTGTCTGAGGGATAAGAGCTTCTTTATTTCTTATTTCTTTTTCTTCTCTTTTTTTGCAACCAATTTTTAAATAAGAGAGTGACAACGTAGAATAAAAACAATTATAGTATTTTGTTAATAAAACCATTATAAAAATGTAAACTCAAATATTAAATTTATTTAATATATTAGCTCACGTATAAATATTTACATGGACATCAATACAGCTTCCTATATCCAAACTGAAAAAACTCATGGAGTTGACCTGATAAAAAATATATATCAATTAAATATCCATATATTCTCTTTGGGGTAAAGGATTAGGAAAGGATCATCCTGGGACTCACACAATTAACTAACTCAGAGTATAACTGGATGGTAAAAACATTTAATTCTTGTGTCAATAAGAAATGAATGAGATTAAGCAATTTTATTAGTTATCCTAATCCAAAAACGAAAAATGTATTTATCATGATTCAGGTTACTGATACAGTACAAATATGCCCAATATGTTCTTCCTGCAGCCAAACCTAAATTGACTGGGGAGAAGCTGTCAGTGATCTCAGGTAAAATATTTCTTCTGCATACTTAATAAGAGACACAAGGTAAAATATTGGAAAGGCAGCAAGATCGTAATCTTGCACTGTTAAATAAAATTTCAAAGGTGCAACCCCTGCTTCCAGAGGAGCTCAGAATGAAGAAATTATGTGCATCTATTTCTTTCTGGGTCCTTTTATCCTACACCACGTGGAGATGTGCCCTCCAGGAGAGCGCCCAACGATTCAGCTTCATGTGTTTCAGATCACAGGGGGCATCTCTAAATTTTTATTTAAAAACAAAGTTTTCAAGAACTAAAAGAGAGTTATTCCTAATTCTTTGATTCCCCTTTCACTGATAGTGTATCTAATTTCTGCCGGGTAGCTGGGTGTGGATTACATTTGGATTTAAGTGTAGCAAACACGAAAATCCCTGATCTTTCAGACTTAGAGATTTCCCCAGCAGAATCTTAAGCTACGATTAATTATTAAACTAGATCTTGATTCCTGAACGTTGTTGTCAGTTTTGTGAGCCTTGTCAAAAATTTATCTATTTCTCCTTAATTAACAATGAACACTTGATGCAACACCCTAACATGTTTAAATGGAATGGTTTTATTTGTAGCAATAATGATAATATTTTTGTTATTGTTTCTAGTCCTTGACTTAATTTCAGAATGTTTTATTAAATTATTTTTAGAATTAAAAATATATTATAAAAGGGATGCATAGCCTTTTTAGAAAATATGAAAAGAAATGTAAGAATAAGGCAATAAAAAGTAAACTATAATTTTACTAGCTGAAGTTTATTAGTAATAATACATTTGCTTATGTATTTACTTAAAAATTTGAAATAAAATAACTAATAAATATTCTAATTATACACTTAAAATTACAGAATAATTTCCCCAATGTTATATAATTTTTTTGAACCACCATCACTAGGTATATCTTTTGAGTGCTCATCTCATGCTATTCTTAATAGATACTCAGTGACCTCTAGATGCGTCTGTCTGTCTGTCTATCTATGTCTATTAATAGTTAGCCTATTGTCTGAGCCTCTTTGGGTTGTTATAACAAAATATCATAGTCTGGATGGTTTATATAAAACAGAAATCTATTTCTCAGTTCTGGAGGTTGGAAGGTGCAAGATCAAGTTATGCACATTCAGTATCGGATGAGGACCCAGTTTCTGGTTCCTGGGTGGCTGTGTTTTTGTTGTGTACTCAAATGATGAAAGGGGCAAGGGATTTATCTAGGCATTAATCCCATTTATGAGGGCTCTGCCCTCATGACCTAATCACCTCCCCAAAGTTCCCACTTTTAAATACAATCTCATAGAGGATTAGGTTTCAACATATGAATTTTAGGAGAATGCAAACAGCCTATAGCATTTACCATAGATATTGAATATGTTTCTTTAAGTTTTTCATTTGCCTTTTAATTTGTTTTGTGATTTCAATGATAACTACATTTAAATTTAGAGTCAGTTGATATTTTTCTTTTGTGATTTCTTTGATTTCATTTTGTACTGAAATTCCATGAAGGTTAAGATGTTCATGCATTCTTTGATTTAGTTATTTTTTCTTTTATTAAAGAAATGTAATACCATCTAATTGAAAAAATCTCAAACACTAAAGAAAGTTATTGCAGTGTGAGTTCAAGTCCTATTTCACCTTGCTTTCCACTGTCCCAAGGTTCCAACAGCCATTCTGCAAAGCTAACTGTACTCAGCAGTTCCTCTGTGTTCTCCAAGGATTCGGAATGTGTAAGACAACCGTATTTCCCTTTGTCCATGAAACTATCTCAGGCACTTTGAGATATTTAAATGTCTTCTCACAATTTTAAGCTTGTACTAGTACCATGCTCTAGTCTTTATTTTATTATGGCTTTGTGATGTGTTTTTAAATCTCAATCAAAAAGTATTCCAAATTACCCCATTCCCTAATTTGTTTATATTTATTTGTTAGTATTATTCTGGGTTTTAAAACTTCCTAGTTTTTTAATAGCACAAAAGGGTTATTACAAAAATCTCTATACATAATATTTATGCACTTATATATCTGTAGGAAATAGTCTGAGAAATAGTGGGTATAAATTTTAAATCAAATTGTCCTTTTGAAAATCTATTCAATTTGTGACCTTCTGACAAAAAGTCATGAGAGGGCAGGTTCCCCCTCATCTTCTTCAGCACTGCATTTTGTCAGTTTACAATATTTGCCTATGTGATTGCCAAAAACTACTATATTATTACTTTAATTTGCAGTTATTTATGTCATGATGGGAATATTGCATGTGATAATTTTAAAAAATATCTACCTTTTTTGTAAGCCCTGCCTTTCTTCATTTGTTTCCCATTTGTATTGGATAATTTGTCTTTTTATTGTTGACTTGAAAGGGGTCTTCAGATAAGAAATTTATATCTTGGTTATATATGTTATTATCATTAACATTTTATCTCTTTTCTTTTTACTTGGTGTGTCATCTTTTTTTTCTCACAGAAATAAGTTCTATGCAGTAAAGCATACCTTTTTTTCCATTGTGAACCCCACATTTTTCTTCTTGCCCAGAAAGGAATATGGAGCCAAACTTTTCACCTCCTCATAACCCGTTGATTTTCTGCTTCCTTTGAGGGTGCCACCTGCCTCCTCCACCAACTTCTCTGAGCTCCCCGAATCCATGCTATATCACTGTCCCACTTTCAAACCTCGATGAGACGCCACTGCACAAGTCATGGGTCTGGCTTGCTGGACAGTCACTGAGGGACATCCGGGGACTGTGGGGCAGTGACTGCCCATGGAGTGAATCTTGAACAGTGAGAAAAGGGAGATGGGAAAAAACCCCTCTGATAAATCCTCATCAGCTCCCAGCAGCAGCAGCTCCACCACAACTTCCTTCCTTCTGTGGGCAAGTTGAGATCTGATGCTTCCCTCCAGTGACTGTACCTGTATGGCATTGCTTCACTGCTTCCTTAACTCCTTTCTCCTCTCACTCCCCCCACTTAAGCTTGCACTTCTCCCCACAAATTACCTGTACCATCAAATTCTCTTTGTAGAAAATCTGGGCTAATGTATTCATCAGTGGAAGTTGTTCCAGATGATCATTTCCAGATCTAAGCCAGTTTCCAGACACAGAGTACACAGATTGACAGGCAGGCTATGCCTCCTTAGCAAAGTCACTGATAACTTCAAGCAGGGCTGATCTGAATGTCAAATCAGCAAGAAGTAGTGACGAACAGTGAGCTCTGCGTATATCATTATCCCTTGGAGAAGCCAGTCACATACTCATAGAAGTTCCATTACGCTGGATCCCTTCCTCCTTGGAGGATCAATTCTTTAAATTATTTTGGAGAAATCTCTTGTGCCAAGAGTGCTCACCTGCTAATGAAGCTGGTCTCTCACTTTGTGGAAAACATAAATAAATAACATAGACCAAAGAAGGAGTGGAAAACATGAATAGTCTAATACATGCAGAAGAAAGGTATTAAAATATAGCTGGGGAAATGTTCACATTCTCACAGATTATCCAATTCCTCATTTTATAAATAAAGTAAAAATTTTATTGTACAAAACTAAAATTTACTAAATTCTTTAGTAAAATTTTGAAGAATAAAATAATAAAAAATCAAAATGTGCTGACTTAGTGTATATATATAATGTAAAGGTCAGTGATACCCTCACCAAACAAAAAAGATGTGCCTTTGCTGTTTCCTATTTCGCAACGCAGCTCATGCGTTCTCAGTGCCCACTGCATCTCTAAACCTCCTGAAGCGGACTGCTATGAAACCCCATCAGATGGTGAGGAAAAGGAAAAGGTGAACTAATTCAAAGGGTTTTGCATACCTGGGCTTCCTGAGATTTTCTAAATCCAATTCCTCTTCTGCTTTTTTGTCCAGAGTGAATTCTTTTCATGCTTGGGACTGAATTAATTCACATGGCTTACCTATGGAGGCAAGCACATCCAATTCTGTGTCTAAATCAGGAAATACACAAAATGTATTCATTCTTTGCCTTGTAGACATAGCTTGAATGTGTTTCTTTCTCATTTTATTCTAGTAGCATTTTACCATTTCCTTTCAGCAGGAAATGACAGTATACTTTTAAAATAACTTTTATGTGTTAAAAGGATTTGGGTTGCCTTACATGGCTGAGATAATTTAAAGTTAGAAAGGAATAAACATATTTTGTAAATGTAATATGCTAAAAGCCATCTTTGGATTTCAGATTAAAAGATCCTAATTCTTCTCACAGGCATTCTCTGTTTTTCATTTTCAGGGTGATACATTTCCTTCTTGGTAGACCTGAGACGCAGGTTCCATTAAGTTTAGAAACAAAGCTCCATGTGGCTGTTGGTTCTAAATACTCTTGGTAATGACCCTGCAAGAGCAGGAAAGACAGGCCTGGGTCCTTCTTACTCTACAGGAGATGTGGCGGATGCATTAGAATGGTGGTTTCAAAGTTTCATGAATGCCTAATTAATTCTCTGTGCTCTGATGGAAAGGGGCAGGAGAGGAGGTCAGATAAGCAAACAACCTTCATGTACATGTTAACTTATTTAATCATCACAGCCCAGGAGGTGGTGTAACCAAGCACATCCTTTTGCCATGAACTCCAGAGAGGTGAGGGCATTGCCGAAGCCTTCACAAATAGTCAAGCTGCCAGTATGGAGTCTACATTTGCTTAACTCCAGAGCCTGCGATCTGCCACTGCTCCATGTTTCCTCTCCAAAGCTGCAGCACCCAGTCTCTGGCACCTCCTGCTGCTCTCGCCGCAGTCTCCACGTTGTCCCACAGGGAGATCACACATGGATTCTTCCTCACTTGAGCTGTTCATGTGCAGCTCTCTTGCCTGGGTCATTTCTCCTTCCTGGCAACACACATTCTCTGTAACACTGTCGCCTTTATTTTGTCACCTTCTCTTTTAGTCCTGCCCAGCTTTCTCAGGATTTCTCCACTCCCTCCTTCCCTTCCTTTCTATTTTCTGTTTTTTCTTTATAACACTACTTTTTCTGAAAAAGCAAAATCAGCCCCAACAGGGACAACATGTAAGAATGGTGTTACTGATAATAGCATTATGTTTAATTCCTAAGTCAGGCTGACATGTGACTCTTCTTCCAGATGTCCTTGAAGGGCTGTGCGGAGTGCCTGGAAAATGCTTTAAACCTCTGTGGAACTTTTCCTGAAGGTGGTTTAGGGGTAAGGCAAGTGACAAGAACTTCTTGGCTACAGAGCAACAAGGAAGGGAGAAAAAAAACAATAAAGAGCACAGTTGTGCTTTTATTTCCCCTTCGCACTCTCTCTGCCACACTTCTACTGCTCAGCGCCTGAATTTCCCCTTGCCATCTTCCCATCTGCTATTCTAACTACGGTCATCAGCCTGCAGGTTTGCAAAATTTTCTTCTTTCTGCAATTGTTAGCGGTTCTATGCAAATTCTTCTTGGTAAATATGGCTGTATAGACTCCAGACCAAAAAAAACAAAAAAACAAAAAAACAAAACTGGCCTATCCGTATTCAGACAAGAAGACCCAGATTAGCCCCATTGGGGAGAGGTACTAGTCAAAGATTTTGTAAAAAGTCTAGCTGGCAAGTGTTCATTGATGATCATGTTAATGGACCAGAATGACTGTGGTGCGCTGCGGTGAGCTGATCTCTGCATCTGTCTTGATCACCTTCATGTCTCACTCAATTATGTGATGTTGCTGTCTCTCTTCATTGGCAACATTCAACGAGTATATAATGAATCATTTTCCCCATGATTCCAGGGCTGATATTTGTCAACAAAAAATTCAGTGATGGCTGGGCTTTGCTACTACAGTACTGATTTCTCCAAGGCATGGACAGTTAACTATGAACTACGGTTTGAGTGATAGCTGATGGTGGCACCATTATTCATAGTAAAATCTAATAAGGCAAGTTTACTTTTGATGCATTCTATTTTCTTATCTTCATAACTTCATATCCTATGTCCATACAACTTTCCCAAATATGTGTTATCTGTCAAAAAGGAACAATGAAAAGCTGTTATTAAATTTAAAATAGAAAGGACAAATCCAGATAATTGCACAATTAATGGTTATTTATACAATATATAAAGAGAGACTGTTCATTTTCCAATATGTAGTGGAAAATTTTTGCCTTACTTGGATACTAAGTTCTCTGTGATTTTTCTGTCAGCTTATAAAACAAGACACGCCATTGCCAGAAGATGAATTACGATCATTTTAGTAGTTGTGGAGTATATGCTGACTTTGGAGTTCTCTAAATTATATGAAGTGAACTGAGTGATTGTAACAGTCCACACAGATATACTCAGGTGACCTAGAACATGCTGTTAAAAAAATTATACACTAGCTGTTATAAGATCAATTGCTTGGCCTTTCAAATGTCAAACTTCTATAACATTAACAAATCATATTCTTTAAAGAAAAAGGGTCAGGGATATATTTCATACATGATTTAGCTTAAGATTATGAAATGCATGTGCACATAAACACAAAAAGAATTGTGGCACAAGGTATGGGATGAGTACATCAACCCATAAGAGTAGTTATACCCTTAAGCTCACTTCTGCATTTATGAAAAGGTCTTCAATGAAAATGACCATAAAGGTACCATCTTGAAGAGCCATGACAACCCTGTACCTCCTCTTAAAAATGAACGGGGGAAGATCCTTCCTGTGTGTGGTTAGTCTTCTAAGAAAGCATCATGAATGGAGAGTCATGGATAATTATTCCAGTTTACTATATGTTTCCATTCTGCCTGAGAATCAGAGGGCAGCATGGACTCCTGGGTGCACCCTGGGTGGACTAGGCTGCTCCTTTGGGCCAGTTGCTGAGGTTTATGTGAAAAGGGTGTTGTCCCACCCAATTCTCTAACTGAAGTAGGTTTCTGAGGTTCTTAAGAAGCCAACCTCTAGGAAAAAGAGGGTCCCTATATTCAGGATTCTGTGATTCTGGACAGCGACTTTGCTAAAGTAAGGAATGAAGAACGGTATGGAAAAGAATGGGAACAGATCAAAAAGTCAGGGAAATAAGCTACAGGACTTGAGGTCTAATTACTTGAGTCATGCACTTCCTAGAAAGACCTACAACTTCATTTTTTAAATATACTCATACTCTAGGGCATTACCTAGTTCAACTAAATTAAATATTTACTTTCACATAGATATATTGAAGGAATATTTAATGTAATAAAAACTCTATTACTGAAAATTGTTACTAGTTTTTGTTTTAGCATCATATCTATTACATTTTCCCTTTTAATTTTGTTATCTATAAATACAAGAAAATTACTTTTATTTTTACTTTTATATATGATATATTAAATGGAGAGGTTTTACTATTATTTTCCTACTTGTATTATAATGATTCCAGACCAGAGGTTTCAACATGAAGTTAAAATTGCATACTATACCATTTTCAAAGTACAAATATTTATACAACATTAGGAAAAATAGTACTAAGAAATTTCAAGATGAATACATGCCCTAAAATGTAATTTACAGTGGACATTACATATCACTGCAAAATTTGGCAATTCTTCAATTACTATGTTAATTATATTTGTGGTGTTTTTTTTTTGGCATGATTTTATTTTAATTTATTCTCTATAAATATTCCAACATATTTTACAGGCAGATATTAGCATGCAATGCAATGAGGTTCAATCAATGTATACACCCAACAAGACAGAAGTCATTTCCATCACGCAAAAAAGTCCTCTTATAACGCTTTCCAGTTGATTCCTATCTCTCTTGGGCAACCATTATTTTGATTTGTGGCATCAAGAATTTAACTGCTTTTGTACTTCAATATATGGGATTATGCAGGGTGCACTCCTTTTGTGTCTGCCTTCTTTTGTTTCTTTCTGCTCTTGTTCATGGCTCTTGAGATTCATCCTTGCTGTTGTCTTTTCTAGTTTCTGCAAGTTATGGTAAAATCTATTATAAACATTATTGTTCAAGACATTTCTGAGCTATTTTCTTTCTCATTGCTAAACACCTAAGAATGAATGGGATCGCTGGATTACAGAGTTGGTATATGCTTAAATTTATCAGAGATTTCCAAAATATTTTCCAAGGTAGCATTTTACATGTATGAGAATTTCAATTGCTTCACAGTCACTCTCGCATTTGGTATGAGACTCTGATTTTAGCCATTAACGTGGTATGGAATGTTATCTTATTATGGATGTAATTTTAGTTTACTTCATGACCAATAATATTGAACATCCTTTCATTGATTATTGGTCATTCATATATGTTTGTGAAGCATTTGTTCAAATCGTCCACATATTTTTTTGATAGGTTGTTTTCTTCTTTTTACTGAGCTATAAGAATTCTTTATAAATTCTAGATCCAAGATCTTTGTCTACATATGTATGTGTGTGTGTGTGTGTACACATATATGCATATATATATTCTGAATATTATCTTCCATCCTTTAGTTTGTTTTATTATTTTTTAGTAGAGAATTTTGGAACATGATTTTAAAAAATAACATCCAATTTATCAATATTTTACTTTTATGTCAAAGAAATTTGCCACCTAAAAATTGTTGCCTACATCAAAGCCCTAAAGGTATCTTCACATAATTTCTTCTATCAGCTCCATAGTTTTAACTTTTACATTTAGGACTCTGATCAGTCTTAAACTAATTTTGGTGTTACTTAGTATATGTTCTTGATGAAATTAATCTTTTAATATTTAAAAAACATCCTTTATTATCTCTGGTAATACCCTTAATGTTGAATTCTACTTTGTTTGAAATTAAAATGATTACACCAGCTTCTGTTTTTCTTAGTTTTGCATGGTATGCATTTCATTATCTCTGACTTTATATTTAAAGTGTTGCTTTTCTTCAGCATATAGCTGCATCTTGCTTTTTAAAATATGGTATTACAATCTACCTTTTTAATTGGAGTTTTTATTTATGTTGAATTCAGTTATTGATACAGTTGGGTGAAGTTCTACTACTTTGCAATTTATTTTCTTTTGGTCTCATCTGGTGTTTATTTCTGTCACCTCTCTTCCTGTCTTCTTTCACTATAAGAATTAGTCTACTGTCATTAAAATTCCAATTCAACATATCTTTTGGTTTTTTGGGTGTACCTAAAAATTTTTAGTGGTTATTCTAAAACTTAAAATATGCAATGATGATTTATCAATGTCTGTTTAAACCTAGTAAGTATTACATCAAACAGAATACAAAAACTTCCAATGTATAATTTAACCTAACCACATGTTTTTTGCTACTGTCATAATTGATTTACTTATTTTTTGCTTTTGTTATAAATTTTATGAAGTATGTGCTATAAACTTCACATTTTAATATAATCAATTTACTTTAAATATTGTTTTCTTTTAGATAAACTAAGATGTGTATTTTCATCTGATATCATTTTCCTTCAGCTTGAAAAACTTCCATTGCCATTTCTTATAGTGCAGTTCTGCTGACAATTTTTTCAGATGTGGTCTTAAAAGTCTGCATTTCAAATTTGTGTTTTGCTTTATGTAGAATTCTTAGTTACTGCGTGTGTGCTTTCCTCCATTTTAAAGGCATCATCTTATTATTCTATTATCTTCTGACCTTCACTGTTTCTCATGAGATGTCAGCCATAATTTGTGCTTCCCCTGGATAGACTGTGTGTGTGTGTACATGGACATGTACATATATGTACCCAGAGTTGTTCATTATTATCCACAGAGGGTTGTTCCAATACAGTCATTCTTGCTTTGCAGAAATCAGAACTTTTAGACTACTATTTTAAAATACAGTTGAAGATACTGTCCAAGAGCCTTTATCATTGCCCAAATTCATGTACAAAATATAGTGAGCATATAATAAAAACAGATTTAAATATAATTTTAAAGTAAAAAGAAATTAGAAATTATTAGATAGATTATCTTATAATGGCAATAATTTTGTAAGAGATTATTTTATTACATCTACAGTAAAATTAATATTAGGCTGTTCAGGTAAAGATTGGTGACTACATTGCCCTCAATTTTTCTCTCCTTCTGGCTAGCAGGGATGGGGCTGATGAAAAAGTTTAAGGCACTTATAGGAAAACAAAGAAACGACATCATCTCACATCTAAGTGCCACAGGAAAAATCTGTGACTGCTCTGTGTCCCAGTGAAGTGTCACTTCTCCAGGTTCTGCCAAAGGGGCTGCACACAGCAAACTGCACAGTGCAACCCGTTTGGTTGTGACTACCAGGTCCTATGACGGGTACCATCCTTGCTCTGATCTTAATTTCTCCATGCCAGTTTGAAAACCTAGCCCAAAGACCAAAATACACTTCTGATAATCAAGTTAGATTTCTCATGTGCTTATCAGTCATTTAAAGTTGGTTATATTTTAATTATTTTTAGTTTCTGTCTCTCACTATTAGATAATTAGAATTTCTTTCCCACCTATTTCCCAAATAGTTGGAATTAACTTTTTAATTAAACACTATTTAAAGTACAGCAATCAGAGGACTACCATTTATTCAGTAATCCTTGGGAAGTGGGTAGTTTTTCAATCAATCATCGGACAATTATGAAACAGAAAAGCCTCCAGCTGGTTAAAGAAACAGGGCCACTCAAATGACTATAAGAATACACATATATTACAGTAAATAATAATAATAATAAAAAATAAAATAAGATCATGACTGTGGATTTTGTTCTTGATCTAAACAGCTTAAGCAGATGTGGTTACTTCCCTAGTGGTCTGATATTTAATAAAGTGTGCTTGCATGAGAGTTTACTTATGAATCTGGGCTTATGATCAAAAAGAAGATAAACAAGCACAAGTAATCATCCTTTAAATGTTTTAAATAAAAATTTGAACTCCTCTAGAGATTATTCATTCTACAATCAATAGGTTAAAAGGTTGGGTGGAACCAATACCAGTTCTTGCTTTTGGTTGTGTCAACATATTTGATAAGGATTTCATTCATGTGGTTGTTTAGCATTTCTTCATGCAAATGCTTACATTAGTTGGCTTTTTAGTACCCAGGGCCCATTCTTAATCTCTGGGTCTAGGAAAGGAGTCTAGGTACTCCAAAGTACTAAGGAGTCTAATTTTGGTACTTAGTACAAAAATTATTTTATAAATTCTATTTGGCAGTTTTGATTAGATGTAATTCACTGAAACACTGAATAGACCCCAAAGAAGGAAAACGCTGAATGGGTCAAGAATACTTTCCTCATAGGAAGGCTCCAAATGAAAGAAAATGTCTGATGGGTGATGTGCAAGTCAGCGGCATAATCTGGATTTGTTATGTGCTCACACTTGTGATTCCTCATGTCACACTTCACCACTCCTTCCTCTCTTAAGTTTACCAACAAAATACCATTGAAAGAAGGTAAAGAAGGCTAGTTAATATTTTTCTACATCATCAGTACAGAAAGTTAACAAAAGGAACCTATAACTTAGATTTGTAAAATTTTGTCCAGAACAGACATAATTGTATTTATTGTTTTCAAATTTTAAAACACTAAATATAACTATATATTTTTGTCTCCATATAAGAAAAACAAATAAATTACTGTAACTGGGTACCTAATTACAAACTTTAGGTCATAAGAAAAGTGGCTACTTGGTGCTCTAATGAGTCTTATTATAAAGCAATTTGAATCAACATTGAGCAACCTCCACGCCTAATATCCATTTTCTATATTTTACCCCCAATAGTTTAATATTAACATCTTTAAATTTTCTAAGTATTTCTTTTAAAGACGAGCTCTCCATTTGTTGGCTTTCAGGGAAAATATATTTAGAAGTGCAACTCTACCCCAGGAGGGAAGATAGATAGGTTTTTCATGTATTAGTTATTAGACTGTAATGTAATAATGAGAATCTAGGTTTAAGATTGCCTTTTTACTCCTTTAGCCTGCTGAGCGTGAAACTGTCTTCAACGTTTCCCAGTAACAATGCTAACATAGCCTGTCTAGATGGAGTTGGTACGTTAACCGTATCTGGCCATTTGGAGGCTATTTAATCTAAGGCAATTGGCCCCATGAACTCAGCAACTGCCACCCAGCACTTTCCCAGACAGCACCTGGACTGGAGGGGGAGCTGAGGACGTGCAGCTCAGGGGGCTCCAGTGCAAGACAAAGCAGTTTCCATCTCCTTCAGCAGCCCCAATTGGTTCTCCATTTGAAATATCACTTATTACTGTGACAGTATTTTCCTGAGCTAGTTTTTATATTAAAATGTAGTCATTATATCTACATGTTTAAACATTCTATTTAAGAGCAAAACAGTGTTTAGAAATCCTTGTCCATATTGGTAGAAATAATGACGTTTTTATAGAAACAGACTACAAAATGAGCCTGGATGTTTGCCATTTTAGGATTGGAAAACATGGTGAGATTTTTAGAAATATGAAAATAGTGCCAATAGCAAACACCATAAACGTATAACCTCCTCAGGACCTGGGCAATGTTTCTATCATATCAAGTTCTGATTAAAATAATGCACCGATATTGTCAGTTGTCCTCTTTTTTAAAACAAGGGTGACGTTATCTTATATCTTCAGTTGTGCAGTCATTCATTCATCTACCAAACATTCATTAAGCACTCACTATGTGTTTTGCAAATTTCAGGAATAGAGATATGTAGCAGATATGTAGCAGTGGACAAAAGAAACGGAATCATCTCTTGCCCTTCATGAGTTTACCTTCTAGTGAGGGAAGACAGACCACTTTAATACAAAAATAAGTTTGTGCCTGTCCACTGAGTTGCCACAGCACACCACTGAAGCAGTCTCCTTCTTGCATGTTATACCTAAGGAAATAGAACTTGTTAGCAAATGCTCACATGCAAGCTAACAAACATTTTTTTGGTGGGCCGAGGGGGCGTAGTAAAGTTCACGTATTATATTGAATGTGATTTCCTTTCCCTTGATCTAAAAAATGTTGACCAAAATCCACCCCCTCCCCTAGCCCGGAGTAATATTAACATGTTAGAAGCATTCTTAAAATAATTGGTTCATTCTTTTTACATTATAGATGAATAACTGAAACTCAGAGATATTTATGACTTCTTGGAGGACTTACAGTTAGTATCAGAGATAAAGCAAAAATCTAGCAGTTTAAGAAAGTTATTATAAGAATATTAGCAATTATTCCAACAGTGTGGAATAACACAAGCAGCAAGTCTGATTTATTTTCAAATTCCAATGTAAAATCATGAATCAAACAGTGGCAGAGTGACTTAAAATCTTAAGCAAATTTTTCTGAATTGAATGAATTCAGAATTGGGTAAACATATTCATGAACTGTGTCTCAGAATTGCTCTTTATAGAGACTGTTTCCTTTCCTTAAAATACATTATTTATCAATTTTACAGTATAATTAATTTATTCTTTCATTGACTATTTTAAGGGACACCTTAAAAGGATATAAAAATAAAAGCAAGGTATCTGAATTATCCACTTAAGCTTGCTATCTAAGCGCCCTCTTCCTGCACCTCCCTCAGCAACAGATTCGGAGCACACACCTCTGCTCCATGAGTCATTGCTTTTAGATCCCATTCCCTGAGCGAGAGCAGGGAAATCGATATTTCTCACAAGGTTGCAGAAGTGCTGGAGGCTGATTAGTCATTAACCTCTTCTTCCTCTTCCCAGTTTTCATGGAAGGAATTCCAGCGACTCAGAGGATTTAAAAAAAAAAGTACTAGTAGCAAACTTTAAAATGGCAGCAGTGTTTTATGAAAGGTCTATTCCAAAACACTTGTACCATCTTCTCACATATTCAGGACCATAAATCCCAATAAGTCACCTGAAATCAGATTTAAAAGATGATTCTATGAAATATTTATCCCCATTTTGTCACTTGAGAAGTAATTTATCAAATTGGTCAAGCAAGTAAGATCTTTCAAAGACATTATCAAAATCATCCTGCACTAGATGGGAAAAAATGAATATATCACATTCAGCCACTTTTTTCTGATGTTCCAAAAACTGAACTGCAAAAGATTTCCTTAGTGAGCTCAAAGAGTTAATGAGACTTCTAGGAGCCATAAACTGGCTATCATTGTGCAGTTTCTGTATCCACAGAGTCTGGTTCAATAAAAATGTAAATGTTATCTGGGTACACAAGACATATTTCATGATGATAATGAATCTGTTGACATATTGTTCATACTTTATTATATAAACTTCAGTGATGTATTTGCTAGAGAGAAAAACGAATACACAGGGAAATACTCTGTGCTCAGCCCCTACACTGTGCTCTGGGTTGGCACAGGTCCGCATCTGTCCTTGGCACACTTTGCCCGCCCGCCTTTGTTTAATCAGATCGCTGTGACACTGGGAGGAGTGTAATTCCTCCTTGATTGACTGAGCTAATCTAGCTGGATTCGGAATAAGAACTAGAAGATGAGTTCTTTTTAAAGTGCAAACTACTGATTCAAAAACCTGTCCTGCAGCATGATTACTTACCAGATTTATCATCAATCGAGTGTGTCACAGTGTGTGTGAAAGATGACCTGATTAGTAGGGTAGAAGTGGCCTGGGATCCCTGTCTGCTTGTTCACAAGCCTGCACCCCAGAGGCTCTGCACGCAGCAGACAGGGATGGGAGTATTGTTTAGTGTCACCAGCTGGCAGGACCAGCTCTCTAATTTTCAGGGCACAGGGCAAAATGAAAATGGGTGATTTCTTGTTCAAATATTACCAAGAATTTCAAGATGGTGACAGCAGACACTTAAACCAAATGCGGAGCCCTGTGCAGCAACACAAGTCACCCACCTGAGGGTCTGCCTGCCTGCTGGGTTCTGAGGATGGAGGGCTGCCCTCTAGCGTTGCAAATAAATAAATAAATAAATAAATAAATAAATAAATAAATAAATAAAATTTAAAAAAGTCTCCTCCCTAAATGCTTCTTCTCTTTCTCCCTCTCTCTCTCTAAACTTCTCAGGCCCAGTTATAGCTTCCACAGTTGGTTTCTTTGTGCATATTGTCACAAATAAGCTGATATGGAGTAAATTTATGAGGGAACCCCTTTGCTCTCCATGTCTTAACCTCGGCGTAGCAGCCCTGCTACCCGACAGATGCAGAAATGAAGTAGATGGCTCCTTGGGGGTCCTTTAGTTGCAGGAGTCTGTATTTCACACTCCTGGCTTTGTACCAAAGGACATTTTTCATTCTACCTCAGGCTGCTTTTGGGTTATTATTACTTTTTTCTTTCAAATAAAACTCCAATAGTTTTGGACTTTGAAAAGGGCATACTTGGTGCAAATAATTAAAAAATGCTGATAGAATAACTATAATAACTGTGCTGGTTCACATTTCATTTTGTAGTAAACATACTGCAACGACAGAGGTTCTCATAAAAATAAGCACTAAAGCTAAAACCAAACAAGAAAGTCCAGCAAAATCTTCGTGAAGCTTGACATGTCCTTGATTTTTATATTATATCCCTTACACAATCTTTTTCTATGATGATGAGATTTAAATTGTTGGGAGAAGATAGTGATGAATGTTGATTTTTGTTTTGTTTGTTTTGTTTTTTTGTAGCCATTTTTTGCAAAGTAGCACATTGGAAATTCCATAGGTACTTTTTTTTCTTTGAACATCTGGCACATGGTAGTCAAAAAAGTAAATATTTGTTGAGTGAACTAGTGAAAGAATAAGTGATAAAAATGTCATGGGGATTAAAGTGCAAAATTCCCTCTGGTCAGAGTCTCTACTACAGTTTGCCCCTGTATTTACAAAATTCCCTAAAAGTCTTACAACCCCTTTAACATGTGGTGCGTATACAGATGGTATAAATACTGGTTGTTAAAAATATCTGATTTCCCCGCTAGAATTAATTACACCTTTATTTTTCCCTTACAAGTCTTTCAATTCTTTCTCCCACACACCTTAATTACAGATTATTTACTTTATCTTCCTTCTTGAGTGGGTGAAAGCAGGCATTTACCCATACAAGGGGTGAAGAAGTAGCAAGAATTGGGGAGAAGACGAACGAGTATGTTGCTCCAACAGGAAAGGACTGGAAATGCGCAGCTCTGTCCAAACTGTGGACCCCACGAAGAAAGATTTATTCTGATGTGAACCAAGAAAAGGAATTTGTCTGCTGAGAGGGACTCCAGACAGTCCACCCATGGTCCAAATTTTATGTATACTCTAAGTCTAGTAGTTGCTTTGCTCAATGTGGCTTACCCCATGCTCCATACTGGAAAGAACTTCAGACTGAATTCTTCACTTCCGGCCCCATGCCCTGCTCTTCGATCCCTGCCTGAAAACTATTATAAGGGCCCTTTCTGGTTTCCTCTTTTGACCAATGGACTACGACCACCCCCCCAATCAGAGCTGTCCAATAACAGCCAATTAAAACACATAGTGCCTACCAATCAGGACTGTGAGACCCTGACCAATCTGACGCGTACAGATTTGGATCCCACGTTTACAAAAAATGGACCGAATGGTAAACCTGAGCCGGCACACGGCAGCCTCCCCTCTGGGGAGATAAATTTAGGGTGCTGCCTGAATCTGTGTCTCTTAGGCTGCAGCTCTATTTCCTCTAATAAGTATTTTTCTTAAAAAATTCTTTATTACAGTTTAAAATTAATTTTGGTTTACGAAACTCAGAAAGACCTTGGGCAGCGCTGGAGAAATAAGAGAATCCACACAGCAGAAACTGGCCAGCTTCCCACTCAACCGTGTCTTCTTGAGGGAGATTAGGTTGTGGACGTTTGTAAGTGCGATGTGTCTTTACAGCTTGCTCTTAGAACTACCGAAACCCTAGAATCCACTGGTCTAAAAGAAAGACGCGAGTCCAATGGGTGGGTTTAGACCAGCGAGAAGACTGAGACTGGAACTACCTAAATTGACAGTCCGGGGGGTGTGAAAGGAAAAGCAGGCAAGGCAGAGTGGGGGCTTGGGATAAGCAACTCAACAGAGAAGGAGCGGGGCGAGGGGGGTGGATATGGGCTGTGGAAACAACAGGAGGCACTGGGGGGACTTTCTCCCATCCGTTTCCTCCTCTCATTGCTCCTTCTCTCCAGGTCTTGGGCAGGAAGGAAGGCTCTGGACCAGGTGGAGCCTGGTGGAGCAGGACCCTGGACCAAGGATCCAGCGTCCAGAGACGCTCTTAAGTCCAGGTCCTTTTCTTAGTCGTCGCCTTACTTTTCCCCACCACCGCGGATGGCAGAGCTGTGCCTTTCTCTGGTCAACGCCCCTGGGTTGAACAGGAATTAACTGTGCTAAAAATACGCCGCCGCCCCCCCCCCCCCCCCCCCCCCCCCCGCCCCGGAAGGCTTGCAGTCCCCTCTTCCTTAGCAGCCTGGGTCCTGATCACCGGCACATAGCTGCTCAGATCACGAGTCTCTGCCCAGGAGGAGGACAGGACAGCCTGGACGGGCAGTGGCACAGTTCAGGAAACTTTCGGAGATAGGTGTGCCAGAACTCAAAAGTCCTGAGCACTTGTAGCCTACTGGAAGAGAACACACGTGCTTACCTCCCAACCCCTAGTTGTTTGCTGGCGGCAGGAGAAGGGAGGGTCGCTGTGCCTTGGATTCCTTAGTGTTTGGGAGGTGAGATTTGTGGGTCTTTGGGCCAGACAACACTCCAATATGAAAAATCCTCCAGAAGGTTGCGCTCCTTTGGAAGACCAGAGATGAGACCCAGGGCGTGTCGAGCCAGCAGTCTCACCCCCAGGGCGTGTCGAGAGGGGACGCTGTCCCCATCAACTCCAACTGCGTTTTTGGAGCCTCCCGCCCAGTCCCTCAAGGTAGCGTGTAGGGGACGAATCCCAGAGCTCACCCGGACCGCCGCACCCCACCCCTTCTGCGCCCGGTCACGCTCCGCTGGCACACCCTCGGTGCCATTCTCGCCAGGCAAAAGGGGCTTCACGGGATCGTGACGGGCCAGAGGGCGACCCCTAAACCTCCGATAGGGAAACTTTAGCCAACTGGGCACCTCTGAAGTGTGACTTAAGCTGAAAAGTGCAGGACGCAGTTGAGGCTGCCTGCCGCGGACGTGGCGGGGGTACAGCGTTCAATCGCAGCCGCCTCACTCCATTGCGCAATGGGGGCTGTTCTCTGCTAAGGGGACTCCTAGTGTCCCAGGTCTTTCCATCCCTGAAGTGAAGTGCCCCTGCCATCTGTCATAGCGGGCAAGAGCGTGAGAAGCCCACACCCACTGTGCAAAGTGAAGAGGTGGGTGAGAAACCCCTACCTATTAAGGGGGGCGAGGGTAGTAGAACCCCACTTCCGTGCATTCAGATATTGAAAAGAAAGAAGTGCCAGCTGTCCTCCGAGTAGGGGGTACTCGAAGATAGAAGATCTCCTCCATGCCCTGCTCAGACATAGTGGCGAAGAGTATGGGAACAAGTCTCCGCTCCCGCATCCCACCGAGAGGCTGGGGGCACTGGAGGATGGGAATACCCCTCACTTTTGCGCTGGGAGCTAGTGGAGAGGAGGCCAGGCGCCCCCGTAGCCCTCTGAGCGTAGTGGGAAGTGGAGGGGCGACAGGGAGTGGGAACCCCCAGTCTATGCTCTGAAGCTGTGTAGAGGAGGTGGACCGCGCTGTGGCTGAGTGTGGGAGGGCGGAAGGAGGGGGCACCCGGGTGAGGCGCGGTCGGTGCTCCCCCCGCCCCCTGCTTCCTGCATTTCTCCCTATTCGCCAGCCCCCGGCCTCCACGAGCTTGGCCGTCGGGGGGCGGCGGTGGGCGGAGGCCTGGCTGCGCGACGCGGGGTGGAGAGAGGCGGGCCGAGGGCCCCCTATCGCACCCGCCCCCTCCCGCGCGGTGGCGGCAGCGGCGTCGCCGGGAGCTGCCCCCGAGGCCGCCGCTCGGCCCTCGCCAGCGCGTCAGCGCCCAGCACTGGGCGACGAGCTCCGCCCGCTCCGGGGCCCCTGCGCGCAGCTCAGGGCGCGGGCAGCCCGGCGACCAAGGCGGCGCGGGGGTGGGACGCGGGCGGCGGCGGGCGAGCGGGCGGAGCAGCCCGGGCCGGGCTCGCTCGGCCGGCGCCCCGCGAGCCGCCCCGATGTGGCAGGAGGCAATGCGGCGCCGCCGCTACCTGCGGGACCGCGCCGAGGCGGCGGCGGCAGCGGCAGCGGGCGGCGGCGGCGACGGGCTGCAGCGGTCCCGGGACTGGCTGTATGAGTCCTACTATTGCATGAGCCAGCAGCACCCGCTCATCATCTTCCTGCTGCTTATCGTCATGGGCGCCTGTCTCGCCCTGCTCGCCGTCTTCTTCGCGCTCCAGCTGGTAAGTGGTCTCCCTGCGGGACCTGCTCGGCGCATCCCAGGTCTCCCAGCGGAGAGGGACCCAGCAAGCCCATAGAGCAGCGTCCTGCCCCGGGCGGCCCTTCTCCCTCAACTCCTCACCCGTCCTGCCTGCAGCAAGCGGAGTCTGGCCGATCTCGGGAAAGGACTACGGGCACGAGAAAAGTTTCCTTGGACGGTTCAGCCCAAAATAAAGTTGCCAGGGTGTTCACCGGGTGGACCGCGGGGCGTGCGTTTTCCCCCATCTCGGCGTACCCGCAGGCAAACTCCGCTGTGCTCGGCACCGCTAGGCTGACTGCCACATCCGTTCCGCTCCGCTCCAGTAGGTCTCCATCCAAATCAACCCCTGCTCCCGGAGGCCACTGCGTGGCCCCTGAGCTGGTGTTTCAGTTTGAATTGGATGTTCTTTAGCTCTGTAAAAAGCCTGCCTTGGGAAAGTGGTTAATAAGGAGGAAAATGTAAATATATATATATATATATATATATATATATATATATATAAATCGTACACCTTTGCCTTATAATCTGTATGTATTTAGTTCCGTAGACAGAAAGGGAGAGGGAGTTGACCTTTTGTGAATTTGCATCCTCTTAGTCTTTTAAGTAACAAGCGTCAATGCTTTCCTGTTTCTGGAGCGGTGGTCAGCTGTGTGCACAGTTTTGCACAGGCTGTTAAAGTGGATTTCATCAGTAGGAGCACGATGCAGCCCAACAGCTGATGTCAATTTTGTCAATTTGTATTTTTCAAGCAGAAATCCTTGTCTCGCTCCGTTTAGCAGCGAGGGAAAATCTGTAGATGGCGGTAAACTTCCTGTCACTGATCCTTCTGTTTGGTCAAACTTTTGCACCGCCTATATGTTTGTGCAAATTTAGGGCCAGGCATCCATTACCCAGTGAGATATTTCTGGGCAGTGGTTGATCTGGGGATGTCTCCACTGATATCTCCACTGATATAGATAGACATAGATATATGTGTGTGTATATATATATATGTATGTATGTGTGTGTGTGTGTTTAGCTTAGACTATAAGTATGAACCTACATTTGTGTCCACTGAGCAAAGTGGATGTTTGCTCATGTTTCACTCAGTGTGCAAAATAGCCGTCTTTGCTGTTTGGCAGTTTGTTTCTGACATCCTGAGCCAGATGGTGCTCAAACGTTATGCGCTGGAGAAATTACCATCATGTGGTCTTTTTAAAAAGTAGAGTTTTCTCCCCGCCCCCCCAACACCGCTGAAAGGATGCTGTCTTCTGCTGAACACAGTGAGGTCAGAATTGAAAACAGAGTGTAGGAGATCATGATGCCACAGATCACAACTGGCTCTTAACACTTAAAGCAGAGAGCACCTTTTGATCCTGTGTCCTGGGTGTGAGTTTAGGGCAGTCCTCATACCCTTATAACCAGCCCAGCTTCCAGTGCTCCCTGGAGGGGCATCTTTATTTGTCTTCACCACTTTTAGGACCAGAAGGAACTTGGAGAGAGAGATTCCTTTCTGCTCAGTCTCATTGGCAAAGCAGCATCTCTAAAAGCATCTCCTTTTTGTTCCAGTACTTTCAGGGAAGAAATCATGTCGGTTTTCTTCTGGAAATCTGTTTTGCCAGGATATAGCTGCTGGTGATTCTGTTGAATCTGTAATGTAAACCTGTTCTGGCTTGTTCTCTTCTAAGTGGAAAAGGAGGAGCAGGTGATGGCCTATTTATAGTGCCATTAATATATTTAAAGACAAGTGGGAAGTTCGTACCTCCCCTGCACACACCGCTTTGTTTGCTATGACACGGATTTCTGATTTCTTTGACTGCCTTCATATAGATGTTCCTGAATGGGTCAGTCAGAGATTCAGTGGAGTCGAGCCGAAAGCATACGTCTCCGACTTGTCTTGATCTTTGTATTTGTGTTTCTTTACACAATTCCTTTATATCCCATTTCACTCAATGCAAATGCTGGAGTGGTATCATTTTACAAAGTTTACACAGGCCTTTTCACATGTTCTTGATCAGTCAGTTATTTCTGATCTTCTCTGACATTCGGCTAAATAGTTTTAAGCACAAAATGGGCACTTCCTGTGGCGTGGCTGTAGCCCAGGCAGCTGTCCAGATGGATCCCATTCTTTTGCTATACCTGGTCCATGGTATGACCATTATGTAAATCCGTTGAGGTGACAAGCTGTGCAGAAATGTTCTGGAATCAGGGAGGGCAGTGGAAAGGTGGGAACTGGGGCCGCCGCCAAGTGGGAAGTGGGAAACTCTGGGAGGAATAAGCATATCCTCTGAAACTGGACCTTAGGAGGGACTGGGACAATTCTGAGCTCCCGATGGTTCGTTTCTCTTTTGCTTTTAGTGATGTCATAAAGAGCAGTTCCTCTTTCCAAAACATGTTCTCCATCCAGATAGTCAGAGATGGTTGGGGTAGGAGCATTGGAAGATGGGACAGTGTTATCATAGAGCAATGCTTGCATGGAGAGGGGTAAGTTCATTTCTCAGGCTGACCGGAGCCTAGCTTCCCGGAGATCTGCCTTGGGAGATGGAAACAGCTGCTTTGGGCTAGCCCAGGCGTCCACCTTCCAGCACTTTACTAGAATAGCTAGGCTCTGATGTAATTCGGGAGCTCAGCAGATCTATTTTTGCTGCCTGAAATCTTGGACAGATTCCTTCTTTCCCATGAATCTGTTTGATTTTGATTTCCATCAGTTTTTGTAGTAGAAAAAGTCTGGCGGTTTTCTTGATACATATCCATACATCCGAGAACTTTACGACTGCAAAATCATTTTAGCATCATCCCAGTACACAGTGACTTTTTTGCTACAAGTACTTGCCTTTGTATGAAGTGGTTCAAAATATCTATTATAAAAAATAAGCTTTGTCTTGATTTTGTATTTCTCTAAGTTACATTATTGAGAAACTAGTTTCACTTAATTTTAGTCCAGGGCCACTCCATGATTCTGCATCATTGATCTTGATGCTAAAGTAATCCTCAAAGTATTTTTATTGTACTTTAAAAATAAATTCTGAATGGAAACTCCACCATCTTGCTTAATTATTTGCTACGTGAAAAGCTATTAAGTAGGTTTAACTCCATATTTGTTAAGAATTACCTAGACATGAAACAAAGTTAATAGAACCCATGATAGCATGTCTAGAATTATAATATTCTATTTAATAATATGAAAATATTTTCCATTGCTTATCATGGAAATTTTTAATGACAGTACTAGGCACAATGAGCAAAATAAACTTTTTTCCCTGGCCTTGGAAAATAGAGAATTAATGAGACCAGACTGTGAGTAGTCTAAGTCTTATGATGTCACTTCATATTCTAGGATTGGTCCTCATTACTAAGTGCAAGAAGATCCTTTCTCAGAATTAAATTCTCTCTCCTTTATTATGTCTTAAATCAGGTAGCTTTTCTCAAAATTTGCCTGTCATTGTTAGGAAAGGTTGATGTATATCTATAAAATCAACCTTTCCATATATATATACATATATTTGTCTATATATAAATATATTAGTGAAAATAACAGGTGGCTCTAGTCAGGTTTGTGTTGGCTAAAATTTATAATTAGAAATAGTCAATATTTCAACTCAAATGGAAAAGTTTTGTTCCAATAAGTTCTAAGTAGTCAGATATTGCAGTAACATAGATTTTTTTTTGGTGTTTTTTGGTATGATACTGTAAGGCATGTAAGAGTATATACTTTTATTAAATATGTATTACTTTTAATAAATATGATTTTGAATGAGAATATGATCTACCTTCTTGCTTTTACTGTGATTTAGTGTGCAAAATCTTTAAAACAGTAACCATGAGTACATTTTATTACAAATCAAATTTCCAGTATCAGGTGTTTTTCTAGGGGCTGATATATCAGAGTGTTTCCTTTGTCTATATGTAGAGAAAGAATCATAAATCTTCCAAAACCAATCCACCAACCAACCAACCCAATCATTGTAGGATGAACTTGGCTTTATTACTGCAAACCACATTGCACTACCCTCAGTGGGTAGAAAGGTGCCAGTAGGGAGAAATCAGTCCTTCAGCCCTTTCTTGAGGGGTAGAAGTCTGAAGAAGGCGGGTAAATACGCCTATCATCTCCTAAGGATCAGGAAATTCTATGCATACTATCTCTAGTCTTGTAATACATCTCTGGGCATTTCTATACCTGTAGGGAAATACTAGTTGGCAGATATTTATAATTTACAACCAGTAATCCATTAAGTCATTTTATTTATAATTTAACTATGATATAAACAAAAAACAAGGAAAACTGTAATTTCCTGCCGGAAAGGTGGTTGCAATTTAGAGGGCTAGCGAGAAAGGACTTTGGAAGCATCCTGTGGATACTGAAGTGCATAATTAAATGTATGCACAGTACTTTGCTTTCTTTATTTAACAGAGGCAGAGACTATAATGCTTAAGAGTATCTATCTGCATGGCATTTTGGCTGTGTCCCTTTCCACCTCTGTGATCTTAGACAAACAGTTTAACCTCTCTATGACCCAGTTTTCTTGTTTGTGAATGGAATGATACCTGCCTTGTAAGGTGATGGTCCGAATTAGTACATGTGAAGCACTTAGAATAATGCCTGACACAGAATGTGCCCTCAGGAACTACTGTCATTAGTGGATCTTCTGTAGCTGCACTTTCACTGTTGCTGGGAAAGAACACATAGACACATAGCATTGGAGCTGGAAGGGCCCTCATTCTACAGATGAGGAAAATGAGACCAAAAGAGGTTAGCTCATTTTTTTCAAGGTCATGCCATCGCTGTGATGGCACCGGGTGCAGCACTTTTGACTTCTCCTGGGTGAACTTTTCTAGATCTCCCTGCAGGTCTAGAATGCCCCTTTCTGGCCCTGGTACAAAAGCAATTTTCTTGTTGATGTTTCATGCTGATGTGAACATCCTCAACTTTCATTTTATGTAATGGAGTTATATTTCCATTTTCTTCTCTTTAATATTAAAAGAATCTGAGTACAGATACTTCCTCACAATGAACTCACAGAGAGGGGCATCATCTATTCTCATTGTGCTGAATATTCCCAGTGTCTTCCCCCTCAAGCAGAGGATTCCTCTGTGACTTTGCTGCTTTTGTCTGAGCAGTCTCTGGCATAAATACGGTGGCATGTAAAATCCGTTCCATTTGAACTGTTTGTAAAACTTACCGATGGTTCTAAACCAAACTTCCTATTTAAGAGATGATAACACTGTTAGAGTTGATCTGTTGCCGAATTAAAGATGTTTTATGGTTGTACTAACTGGTATGTTTGATCAGTAACTGTTAGCAATAGGCGTGTCAAAGCCGGGTATTTGCGTATAACCCTCTTGTACACTTGTCCTTTCTAGAACTTGTTATTGGCATGCGCACAATACCAAGTTCTAGAGCTTGCACAGTCCAGCCTTGGCTGAGCTCCCTGTCTGCATTGGTTTCTGCCTCTGACATCTGCAAAGCCCATGAACTATGCAGAATCATTTAACCACTACATTACTGTCATCTGACGTGCAGGATAATTTCGTGAATCCGTCTCGTCTCCTCTACTAATTGTTAGTTCTTTCAGGGAAGAAGTGTAGCGCTCCCCGTATTTAACACAGCACTAACCATTTCACAGGTGCTTAATTAACATTTATAATTTATGGTGTAGGTTTGTTTTCCTTAGAAGTTGCCTTTCCTTCGTGTAGCCTACTGGTTAAGCGCACAAAACTTTGTTGCTAGACCTGGATGCAGCTCTCAGTTTTGCCACTTAGTGTGTGTTCCTGACGTGTTATTGTATCTGCTGTAGCCTCAGCTGCTTCACCTGTGAAATAAAATGAATAAAACCACCAGGACCAGGGAGCTCTGCAGGGAATTGAGACAGAGCATAAGAGCGTTTAGATCAGTGACCGACACCTATGGTACCCCCCAAATATAGGTTACTATTGTTATATTTGTACCTTAGGGGTTTTTCCTCATGAAGGTCTCCTGCAGCTGTATTTCTGATTGAAAACCAATTGAGTGTTAAGATTTTTAAACCTGGATATAAAAGAACATGAAATGTGTTTCTATTCCTATGATATATGTTGTATGCATAACTTTGAGTTATTAAAAAGGGGAAAGAAGCATAGAAGCATAGACTGTTTTATTAAAAGTCATATTTTGATATAATTTAATATTTTCCAGCAGTAAAATTTTTGCCTTGTCGATACTCATAGGGACATTCGTATTTTTCAATTTTGTTAGGGTTGATAATGTTATATAAGATATTTCCCACATGATTCCTCAGTATTAAGCCAGGAAGTGACACACCCCTTGCAATTCTGGTTTGCAGCCACCAGGTGCATTTGGGAGGAGAGAAAGAGTTGCGTTAGCTCCTGTGTTTGGTCCATGTGACCAAATGAAAACCTCACTGACATTGTTTCAATGACCTCTTTGTATAAGGATATAATAAAAATCACAAGGAAGGTAGCTGAGGAGAGGTTCAGATGAAGACGTTGCTGGCAGTGTTACAAATAATTCTTTTTATTCCTTCTTTTTACTTGGGTTAACGCTTCCATGCGCAGGAGCCAGACTCAGGTGAGAGAGTGATGAACACAGTAATGTGAGTCTCAACCTAAAAAACCATTGGGAGCAGCTTTGCCAACCAGTTTTCTGAAATTGCCCAGGGCCCTAGAATGAACGATGACGCCGATACAAGAGAGAGAATACAGACCTGAGACACGACTGTTGAGGATGCCTGTGGACAATTGTATCTCAGAGTCAAACCAAGTCACTTAAAAAAACTTGATTCTTGAATGGGAATTTTCAGTTTTTAGCACAATTAAATATTTTGTATGAACAATTTATTGCATTGGAAACATATAGACTTAAAGTATAATAACTTGTTTTTAGATCATTGAAATTCCTGAGATTTCTCAAGATGGTTATGGTAGCCTGAGAGAGTCCCATGAATAAATCAAGTCTCCAGGGTCACCGCCCTTCAGAAGATAGTGGATCAGCACTACTGTAATGGGACCCCAGACTGCACAATCTTAGAATTAGAACCTCTGCTTGTTTCCACCAATGTTTTTTATTATTCTCCAGGCACAGTGAAGCTGGTATATTACAGCTAGGATCAGCCAGAATCGAAGATGCTGGCTTCCATTCCTATGTGTTTACCTCCCAAGACTGAATTATTGTATGTGTATTTTCAATGTCCTGTATTATTTTTAAAGCTATATAAAGAGGGTAAAATAATTAAGATTTAAAGCTACTAGAGATCTGAACTAAACAACTTTTAGGCTAGTTCATTACTAGAACCAGTGCAAAGCTATCGATGTTTAAAATTCAGAGACTAAAGAGATCAGGTGAATGCAAATGAAAGATATAATGAAGAAATATTAACATAGTTCAAACATATGGGAGATCTAATGTCTAATTCTTTCCTATCACTGACTTGCAGTTATTTCAAACATATATAAGATGTGTTCTTCGGAGTTGGACTTTAGGTACACAAAATGGGATTTATCATTTAATTAATTTGATTAATCTTTGATTCTCGAGCACAATCCCTATTAATCTCTATCGGGCTCACTTATGTATTAATGCTGAAATAAACACCCGTGAACCCAGTCCAGAATAGACTGCCTCCAGTAATGTATTTCTGTCTGCATTCTCCACCCATCCTATTCCCCTGCATAACCTCAGAAGTCAACTTCATATTGCACTTTGTGTTTATCATTCTCTTTTTTGTTCATTTTATCATATGCATATATCATATGCATATACATATATTACATATGTGGGATATATATGTGGTGTGAAGTAGTGATCAAGATCCATTTACATAGTTTTTCTTTGTGGAGAATGAATTTTTGCTGAACTGCCTTAGTTATTCCTTTCCCACACCAAAATCCCATATGAGTGGTTTGTTGTGGGCTGTCTCTTCTGTTCCATTGCTTAAGTTTTGTTTTGCTTTTATCCCTGCAACATTGCACACTTTCACACACAAACACACACATGGAGTATAATTACTAAAGCTTTACAATAACTATTTATTAATCAGGACAAGTAACAGGCAACTCCTTTACAAGTGTCTTGGTTATTCTTTTGTTCTGTCATATACACTTTGTAATCACCTATGTAAATCTCCATATGAGACAACTATATTGGGATCTTGTTAGTATCCATATTGAATCTATTGATTCATTGCTGAGAATTGATATTTTATAGTAAGTTTTTATATCCATGAAGGTAGGTTGTTTCAGAGTCTCTACTATATCCTGGAGGTCATTCTCCAAACTCCAAAGGCGTTGTCCACAGGCAGACCCTGTAACTGAGTCTTCACAAGGTCATTCCCACCTTTGATCAACAAAGCTGCTTTAGGATGATGGGAAAAGGGTAAGACCAGTCAATCTGAGTGGTAGTTTGGGTAGAAGCATTGTGGACAGGAAAGAAAAACCTGTATCCAGAGTAAGTTTAATTCAAGGGAGAGCAAAGTGCTGCACCTTTCAGCATAGAAGAGGTGAATTGTAATCAGCCTGCCATAAATAGTTGCTGGTCCTCCAGAGGATGACGCTTGTAAGGGGCTCAGAGTTATGGTGCTTTAATTGTCTCTTTAGGTGACACTAGTGTATTCTTCAGAGCCAGCTGTAATCCAGACCTGGATTTTTATTTCCTCAGGCATAGGGAACTTCCATGAGAACATAGGTGCAGGTTCACAGAGAGAGAGAGAGAGAGAGGGAGGGAGAGGGCGGGAGAGAGGGAGAGAGAGAGGAGGCAGTGTAGCAGGAGTAGAGGCTATGAGTGTCTGTATCATTGGTTCATGTAACTTACTTGTGCCTTCAGAACTATTTGAGCCCTAACTCTTGCATTCCACCTTCACTTGTGGATGGGATGCTTCTGTGGGCACCCAACTTCATGGCCTAGAGGATCACACAACACCCTATTAGTTATGGACATCTCAGATGGCATGAGGACTTGGTGGTCCATGGTCAAAGTTCAGTGCCTTCTGGGGCTTGGTAATAAGCCAACCACTGTTTCTCAAATGGAGAATGATTATCTGCAGAACTACTAAGAAACCTTCATAAAGCACTGGTGTGGGTGAGGAAGCGGGAGCTTTCGAGGCAAGTCTGTGAAGACAAACAGGGCTAGGCATCCGAAGGATAACCATGGTGGAGGAGCTCAACAGAACGGACTTTGAGAATCTGAGCTTCTGTGTAGCTACTACTTCTGAGCTTCTGCAGCCAAGAGTCTGCTTGGTCACTGTCTATCAGTGGCCAGAATGTGGGCGGGAGAGCAGGATATGGAGCAGGGGAGGGTGAGGACCAGCTGAGGCCCGCTTGGACCTCTGTGCTCATGATCATATCTGATGCAGAGACCTTAGGTGAGAACTAGGTCTACTTAGGTAAGAAACTAGCACAAATTCTTCATCCGTTAACTCCAACAGCCATACAGAGAAAAGGACTTCTGAAAGATGTAACTCCCAGCAAAACCAAACTGACCATAGATAATTCAGCTGAACTTTAAAAATTACCAATCTCCCTCTGAGCTCTACTTTCACTCTAAGCACCCTATGAGTATTGTTATGTACTCTGTTTTCATTATTCTTTTCAAATTTGTGTTATGATTTCTTCTTCAGTCCAAAAGTTAGAGTTGTGCTTTTTTACCCAACAAATATGTGAATTTTAATTTAGACTTTTGTTATAAACTTCTAATTTAAAATCAGTGTGATCCAAGTATATGGGTCTCTATGATATTTCTTTTTGGAAATTTTCTGTAAATTGCTGGTATATAATTAAAAAAAAATTATTCCACATACACTTGAGAAGGATATTGTTTTTGCTGAGATTGTAGAATTCTGTATCTGTCAATTAGGTCGAACTTACTAAATTATGACATTCATATCTTTGCATTGTTTGTTTTGTTTTTGTTTTGTTTGCTTGATCTATATCAACAGCTGGGTGGGGAGGTTGAACTCTTCTGCTCTTGGTACATTGATTTACTTCTCTGTCTTGTTCTATACATTTTAGGTTTAAACATTTTGAGGCTATTTTATTGGGTTTATAGATGTTTAGAATTGTTATAATTGCCTAGAAATTGAGCATTTCATTATTTTATTTTATTCTTAAGTTTTCTTTAATGCATATTTTGTAAGATACTAAAGTAACATGTTTTCAGCTTTTCATTTTCAACCTTTCTGTGTCTTTTTTGCTTAATTCTGTCTTTCCTAAATAATAGCACATAGTTGGGCTTTGTTTTATTATCTAGTCTGAGGATCTGTTTTTTAATTGGAAAGTTAAAAACCACTGATTTCATTGTGATAATTGATATATTTGTACTTGTTTGTACCATTTTACTTCTTTGATATCTATTTGTCCCAATTCCTTCTCCTTATTCTTTTATTGTTTCTTTTTTTCCTTTGGCTTGATTTTTTCTTCTCTCTCTCTCTCTCATTTTTTCCCTCTGATCATTTGGAATTTATGTATTTTACTTGTATTCTTTTGGTAGTCACTGTTGAAAATTTTTCATAATAAAAATTAAAAGTTGGTCACTCTAGACACTTCGTTCATTAAGTGACTTTGAAACACTTTATCTCTACTTTTTCTTTTCCCAACTCTGTTAGTGTTATTATTAAATATTTCAATTTTGTCTTTTTAAGCCTATAAATTAGACACTTATTCTTTCAGATAGTGTGTGTTTGTATCAAAGTGTTTACCATTATATTTGTTCACCTTCTTTCTTGTTACGTAGTCATTTTAGAATTATTTAATTTCTTAAAAGTTCTTTTAGAGAAGATTTCTTTAAAAAAACTTTATTTTTAGCTTTCACTGCCTGCTTATTTCACTTAGCGTAATGCTTTGCAGTTACCCCATGCTGTCGTGAAGGGTAGGAGTTTCTTCTTTTTTCCTGCTGCATAGTATTCCATTGTGTAAATAAATACTAGTTTTTTGATCCACTCATTTACTGATGGGCACTTAGGCTATTTCCAGAAGTTCACTATTGTAAATAACGCTGCCATGAACATGGGGATGGATAGGTTCTTTTGAATTGGTGTTTCAGGATTCTTAGGGTATAATCCCAGCAGTGGAATTACCAGGTCTAAAGGCAGTTCCATTTTTAGTTTTTTGAGGAAATTCCGTACAGTTTTCCATAGTGGCTGCACCAGTCTGCATCCCCACCAGTATGATACGATCTCACATATAAGTGGACCCTAATCAACAAAACAAGTGAGCAGAATAGAACCAGAGACATGGAAACAAAGAACAAACTGACAGTAACCAGAGAGGAGGAGGGAGGGGGATAACGGGAAAGGAGCAGAAGGATCGTCAAAGAACATGTGTAAAGGGCCCATGGACAGAGACAAAGGATGGGGGTAGTGTTGAATGCGGGAGGTGGGGGTGAGTAGGGTCGGTGAGAGTTATGGGGGGAAAATGGGGACAACTGTAATTGAACAACAATAAAAATAAATAAATAAATACAATTAAAAATTTTATTTTAAAATTATAGTTGATATTCAATATTATTTTATATTGGTTTCAGGTGTATAGCATAGTAGTTAGACAATTACATAATTTACATAGTAATTCTACCCAATATTTCCAGTACCCACTTAGCACCATACATAGTTATTACAGTATTATTGTCTGTATTCCCTATGCTGTACTTTACATCCCTATGACTATTTTGTAACCACCAATTTGTATTTCTTAACCCCTTCACCTTTTCACTCAATCCCCCCACTCCCCTCCCCTCTGGGAACCATTGGTCTGTTCTCTGTATCTATGAGTTTGCTTCAATGTTGTTTCTTTATTTTGTTCTTTAGATTCCACATATAAGTGAAATCATATGATATTTGTCTGTCTCTCTCTGACTTATTTCACTTAGCATAATACCCTCTAGGTCCATCAGTGTAGTTGCTAGTGTTAGGATTTCATTCTTTTTTTATGGCTGCGTGTTATTCCATTATGTATATGTACCACAGCTTTTTCATCCATTTGTCTATTGATGGAAGCACTTGGGTTGCTTCCATAGCTTGATTATTATAAATAATGCTGTGATGAACATGGAGTGCATATATCATTTTGAATTTGTATTTTGAGTTTTTTCAGATACATACGCAGAAGTGGAGTTCTTGGGTTTTAGGGAGTTCTATTTTTCATTTTTTGAGGAAATTCCATACTGTTTCCCATAGTCGTTATTTATACCAATTTGCTGTCCCACCAACAGAGCAGGAGGGTTCCCTTTTTCCCACGTCCTGGCCAACACTTGTCATTTGTGGGTTTATTGATGATAATCATTCTGACAAGTGTGAGGTGATATCTCATTGTGGTTTTAATTTGCATTTCTCTGATGATTAAAGTTGTTGAGCATCTTTCATATGCCTATTGGCCATCTGTATGTCCTCTTTAAAGAAATGTCTATTCAGTTTCTCTGCCTATTTTTTAACTGGATTGTTTGTTTGTTTGTTTTGGTATAAAGTTGTATAAATTCTTTATAAATTTTGAATATTAACTTCTTATCAGATGTGTCATTGGCAAACATGTTCTCCCATTCAGTGGTTTGTCTTTTCCTTTCGTTGATGATTTCCTTTGCTGTGCAAAAACATTTTAGTTTGATGTAATCCCATTTGTTTATTTTTTCTTTTGTTTCCCTTGCCGGAGGAGATATATCAGAAAAGTATTACTAAGAGAATTGTCATAAGAATTTACTGCTCATGTCTTCTAAGAGTTTTATGGTTTGAGTCTAACATTTAAGTCTTTAATCCATTTTGAGTTTATTTTTGTATATGGTGTAAGAAGGTGGTTTAGTTTTATTCTTTTTTGCATGTATCTGTCCAATTTTCCCAATGCTGTTTATTGAATAGACTTATCTTTTCTCCATTGTATGTTCTTACCTCCTTTGTTGTATATTAATTGTCCACCTAAGCATGGGTTTATTTCTGGGCTCTCCATTTTGTTCCATTGTTCTATGTGTCTGTTTTTATGCCAGTACCATGCTAGTTTGATTAGCCTTATGGTATAGTTTGATATGTGATCCCTCCAACTTTGTCCTTCTTTTTCAAGATTGCTGTGGCTATTCTGGCTCCTTTGTGGTTTCATATAAATTTTTGGATTATATCTAGTTCTGTGAAAAATGCCATTGGTATTTTGAAATGGATTGCAATCTGTAGATTGCTTTGGGTAGTATGGACACTTTATTGATACTAATTCTTCCTATCCATGAGCACAATACATGTTTCCATTTATTATTATCCTCTTCAATTTCTTTCTTTAATGTCTTTTAATTTTTTGAGTATAGGCCTTTTACCTCCTTAGTTAAATTTATTTTTAGGTAATCTATTTTCTTTGATGTAGCTATAAATGGGATGGTTTTCTTTATTTCTCTTTCTGGTAGTTCATTATCGGTATGTAAAAATGAAACCAATTTCTGAATACTTATTTTTGCATCGTACTACATTGCTAAAGTCATTAATTAGTTCTAGTAGTTTTTGGTGAAATGTATACCTCTATTATCTATATTTGGTCCTCTATCTGTAATATCATGTCATCTTCAATTAATGAGAGTTTTACTTCTTGCTTTTCAATTTGAATGTCTTTTATTTCTTCTCATCTGATTGCTGTAGCTAGGAATACCAGTATTATGTTGAGTAAGAGTGGTGAGAGTGGACACCCCTGTCTTGTTTCTCATCTTAAGGGAAACACTTCTAGCTTTTCCCTGTTGAGTATGATGTGAGCTGTGGGTTTATTATATTGAAGCATGTTCCCTCTACTTGCATGTTGCTAATAATTTTTATTATAAATGGGTGCTAGATTTTGCCAAATGCATTTTTTGCATCTATTGATAATGACCATATGATTTTTTATCCTGCATTTGGTTTATGTGGCGTTATCATGTTCATTGATTTGTGTATATTGAACCAACCTTGCATCCCAGGAATAAATCCCATTTGATCATGGTGTGTGATCTTTCTAAAGCACTGCTCAATTTCATTTGCTAATATTTTGTTGAGAATTTTTGTATTCGTGTTCATCCAGGATGTTGGTCTATAATTTTTTTAAATGTTTTTGTTAGGGTTTGGCATCAGGATAATGCTGGCCCCATAAAATGAGCTTGGGAGGCATCCCTTTATTTGAATTTTATGGAATAGTTTGAGGAGGATAGGTGTTAATTCTTCTTTGAATGTTTGGTGAAAGTTAAATGCGAAGCAACCCAGTCCACAGCTTTTGTTTGTTGGGGAAATTTTTAAATTACTGAATCAATTTTGTTGGTAGTAATTGGTCTGTTTGGATTTTCTGTTTCTTCTTGATTAGTCTTGGAAGATGGTATATTTCCAGGAATTTATCCATTTCTTCTAGATTGTTCAACTTGTTGGCATATCCTTGTTCGTAGTAGTTTCTTATAATCATTTGTATTTCTGTAGTGTCAGTTGTCATTTTTTCTCTTTTGTGTCTCATTTTGTTTATTTGGGTCCTGTCTCACTTTTTCTTGATAAGTCTGGTTAAACATTTATCAATCTTGTTTATATTATTAAAGAACTAGTTCATGGTTTCATAATATTTTGCATTGTTTTTAAGATTATTTCATTTACTTCCCCTCTGATTTTTATTATTTCATCCCTTTTGCTTGCTTTATGCTTTGTTTGTTGTCCTTCTAGGTCCTTCAGGTGTATTGTTTATTTGAGACTTTTCTTCTTTCTTGAGAAAGGCCTCTATTGCTATGAATTTCCCTCTTAGGACTGCTTTCACTGTGTTCCATAGAGTTTGTCTTGTGTTTTTATTTTCATTTGTTTCAAGGTATCTTTTGATTTCTTCCTTGACCTTATTATTAACCCATTCATTGTTTAGTAACATGTTATTTAGCCTCCATGTGCTTATGTGTTTTCCAGTTTTTTTCTTGTAATTGATTTCTAGTTTCATATTATTGTGATCAGAAGATCAAAATTGTATTGTGATTTTTAAAATCAATCTTTTAAAATTTATTGATACATCTTTGTGGCCTAAGTACAGAAGATTTTTTTGATGGTAAATGTCAGCTTTAAAAAATTACTTATCTATAAATGTGTACATTTTTTCTCTCTTTAAAATAACTGCTTCATTGGTTACACAAGGTCAATTGTTATTTTTGTGCTCATTAATTCACCATTACTATCTTGGGCTGTTGAAATTTCTTCTCTTCATGCTGTGTTGATCTTTGTGGGTGATCCTTCATTTCTGATTGGGCTCTCCCAGGATCTCCTCTTCATCATGATATTTTGTACTTTTATCATATAAATGTGGTTGTATTTCTTTTTGCCTGAATGACATTCTGGAGTTGAAGATTATTGGTTTTCATTACTACTGCACAATCCCCAACTGATCTGTCTTTAGACGTTTTATGTCAAGTCTTCATTTTGTATTTCAGAGACTCCAATCAGACATCTGTTATACCTTTTTCTTCTTTTTATTCTATCCTTCATATTTTAGTGTTTCTCATAATGTTTATCTCCTTTTATTTTTTATTGCATTGTTTTTAAACTCTTGGTGTATTGTCCAGTTCACTAATTTTTTAACTGCATTTTTCTGTTTAACCCAATTGTTGAGCTTTTAGTTATATGATTATGGTTTCCATTTTTACGTGTTTCATTTTCTCTGTACTTGATTTATTCCTGTTGTGTCATCATCCTTTATGTTCCTTTAAACATGTCATGTACATCTGGTCTGTGTTCTCTGGCTGTCAATTTTGACATGTGGTTTCCTTGGAAATCAAAACCATTTGTTACTTAACATTCTTAGTGACTGCTCATTTTGTGTGTGTGTGTGTGTTGCGCGCATGCATGTGTGTGAAGGAGAGAGAGAGAGAGATTTTTTTCATGTAAGATGTTTGATTGTAATTGGTAGGAATATTGAAATTCTAAATGGGGAAGCTTTTCCCAAAGAATAGTTTCCTCTGGCTTCCAGGATAGCTGGAATGTGCTCTAACTGAGGCCCACTTTGGCTCTCTTTGCCCCACCTGCTATTCTGTAGGTCTACAAGCTGCTGGGCTTCCCAGCCTTCAGCCTCTGTGATGCCCCCTTACACCAGCAGTGCAAGGATGGTTCTTGCTCCTCCTAGCTGCCCCAGGCTTCATGTCTTAGTGCACTCACTTATTTGTGGCTTTTAGGGGGGTGGGTGAGGAGTAGAGGTTTTGGAGGAGGAAGAGGGAAGGGGTTGGAGACCTTATCTTCCTTTTGTGAGACTAGCATTACCCTCAGGAGTGCCTTATATTTGGGGTCTGGTTCTTATATAAGGGAAAGTTCTCTAAAGTATGATGCCTGACTTAAAACAATTTCCCTTGTAAAATACACTTATTTAATGTCTTTATCCATATTCTTAAAATGTGAGTGAGAATTCTGACCTGTGTCATAGGAGCTGAGAATTAGTAAATATGACCAGACCATAGGCCATATATTTGTATGAATGTAACCAAGTCATTTGTACAATAAGCAGGTGGAAACTGGTTCATCTTTTGCACACATATAATTTGTATATTTATTTCAAAAATATTTCTATGTTGTGGATTGTTCAGCATGATAAATTGACTAAGGCTTGGGTATAAGAAGTCTTTCAGAATTTTTCAGAATTATTTTTGCCTTTTACATTTAGGTCTCGGATCCAGTTTGAGTTAATTCGTGGGGAAGGTGTAAAGTATGTGTCTTGATTGACTTTTTTGGCATGTGGATATCTATTTAGTTGTTTCAAGATCTTTTGCTGAAAAGACTATCCATTCCCCTTTGAGTTGTCTTTGTTCTTTTGTAAAATATCTTGTGACTACATTTGTGCGGGTTTATCCTGCCCATTGATCTATTTGTCACTTCTTCTGCCCACACCACCCCATCTTGATTACTGTAACTTTGTAGTGAGTCTTAAATCCAGGTACTGTTAGTTCTTCAGCTCTGTTCTTGTCTTTCACATTGAGTCGGCTATTTTGGATCTTTTTGACTCTTCATATAAGCTTTCCAATCAGTGTGTTCATAGCTACAAAATAACTTGCTGGGATAGTTTATTGGGATTGCAACTTGGGAAGAACTGACATCTTGACAATATTGTTTTCCTATCTGTGTACGTGGACTATTTCTCTATTTATTGAGACCTTTTTAAAAATTTATTTCATCATGGTTATGTAGAATTTTTTAATCAGTATTTTTATTCCTTTCACACCTCATGATATTTACAGTATGACTACATATGTAGAAAAAATGAAAAATATATTTTCTATTATATCACACACATATATATGAATAAATAACAATCTATATCTGCGCATACAAACCTGAAGTCAGATATATATCATAGCTGAAGGCTGATTTCTTTTTGCCCAGTGACAACCGTTCAAAATAATTTGTGGTAATAAGGTAAACTATTATTTAGAATGAAAAATGGGCATCAATCCATTCATGAAAAGCCAGACTAGCCTTGGGGGGGAAGTTCTGAGATTTGAGGGGAAAAGGGAACGCTGGTTATCATGGCAGTAGTCCCTGTCATTCATGGTGTGGCCATAGGGCGCAAGCACCCAGCACCTGTGCAGTGTCTGCTGTTCACGTGAAGGCGTAGAACAGAGGCCCAGAGCTCACCCCGAGACACAGCCGTAAGTTATGGGAACCGGTGTCTACCTGCAGCCTTGGGACATCAAAGCACTTCAGTAAAATATATTTTCATAGAAAAGCAGTGTTTTACATTAGACTGCCCTTTACCATCTAAAAGAAAAATTGTTCTGTTTACCAAAAATGAAAAATGCACGTGAGAAAGAATGAAAATACAGATAATCTGTTGCTCCATGAAAAAGCCTCTAAGAAATAAAGGAGCCGTCACGTAATAAATAAAAGTGATGGGTATTTAATAGGCCTAGCAATTAGGAGCCATCCAAAATTACCAGGAAATGCATTGAAAAAGAAAGGATAATATGTTCAAAGAGAGTGATAGGAGCCCATTATCATTGCAGTAGATGATACCATGCTTGACATCTCCCTTTTAAAGGCATTTTAGTACATTCCATTTAGTTTGTGTTTTATGGTAATTTTTTTTTTTACCATTGTAAAATCAAATTTTAAAGGCATTTTAGTACATTTTGGTACTAATAAAGGCAATTTAATGTACTAAATTTCGTATTTAGTGTGTATTAGATCTTTTTTTTGCATGAAGGGATAAGGGGTCGGGGTACATAAACATATTTATTTAGATTGACAATGTTTTGAATGTTTTTTCCTCACTTTATTTTAAGTAACTCTGTTTGTTTTATACTCTGAATTTTGCACACTCAGCCGGCTGCAGAAGAAAACAGCCAGGGGGTGTGCCTCGCGGCTTCATCCATCTTTCAGTCCACTGGGAACGGAGTAAGAGCGGGTGGAGGCCCATGTCATTCCAGGTCTGAGGGCATTCCTTTATTCAGTTTACTTAGCCCTAAGAAAAATGCATGATGTCAACAGTGAGACTAGGAAAGAATGTAGTTTATAAGCTTATACATTTTTAAACGAACACTCTACTGTTTTTTCCTTGACACTCTTATAGAAGATCTTATTTTGTGGAAAATTCTGGATTAAAGCTTGCTCAGAGTTAGAGTTCAGAGGCAGATGAAGACTACATTGATAGCTGTTCTCTTTCTAGAGGAGACCCTGTCTTTCTGTGGGCTTGGGTTTTACAGTGGTCAGGGCCGCAGCCTCATGAGCAGCTGCTGACTGTTGGCAACTGTTGGCCGTCTGCGAGTCCTGTCACCCACAGCAGTGAGGGACGCTGTTTGAAGCTGAAGGAAGGTCGTCCTCTGAAACTGACTTGGTAATGTGAGGCATCTAGTGAGCAGGGACTGGTATGTCACCAGCCCCCTAGGATCTCATTACAACTGAGAGGCTTTCCTTCTCTCCTTCCTCCCGAAAAATACATCCAATATTATAGTGTACGAGTGTGTTAGCATGAAGATGGATGTAACCTTTGACCCTAAACGCTTGATATTTTAAATTTCTTAAGAAATTAAAGCACTTTTGGGGGTCTCTAAAAATATGATGGGACCTAGGCACTGGGTGCAGTGCGTCTAATGCAGAGGTCACTCTGCAGCCCAGACAAATCACTTCTCAGTGATGAAGACCCTGACATTGAAAAAAAAAAAAAGTGAGATAAAGACCACAATATTTCAAACCTAGCACCATACCTAGTCTTATCCTATACTGTACCTAGCATGGTAGGCCAGTGGGCCTTTGTTATGTTCACAGTGAAATCTTTTAAAAGAGAAATGCAGGAAAAGCACCTATAGGTAACTCAGCGAGTCCTCCACTTCCTGGAATGACTCCGTCACAATCGTTCAGTTCCTTTACCTACTAATTTTCACTTTACAGTTATGCATAATCTCGTATCATTTTCAGCATTTTTGGAGAAGTAAGAGCCAATAAAACCCATCATGGTTTCTCCCCTACTGGGTTAATGAAATAAGTAAAAAGACATACTGGGAAAACAGCTGTCTTGGTTATTCCCTGGTTAGCTTTCTGCCCATAGCTCAGTTAAGTTCATTTTGGGAAATTTAAAATCAAATGAGTTTGCAGGGCTCCGTGTGTGTAGCGATCATAATCTCAAATTTGATATACCCAAAAGGCACGCTGTCACATCCATGCTTACATTGATTCATGGTGTGTGAGTTCAGGGGAGCATTGGCAGTCTGGTGGATATCTGATAGCCTTTTGCAATGCTTGTAACATGTGTCTGTGGGTAAGAACACAACTTAGACATTTAATCGTGGACAAAAATAGCAATGAGGGAGAGAATAAGAACATCACATTTAATCCTCTTGCCTCCTGCCAGTTCTGGAAACGTACATTCTTTTGGCCACCCCAGGGCTGGCCCACTTGGTGTAGCTCCCCGTCTCCGCACAACCAGAGGGCAGAGTACTGCTGTGGTGGTTAGCGCAGATCCCCGCCAGATTCCTGGGCTGAGCTCTAGTTCTCTCTTCCTCACCAGCTTGATCAACCCATGGCAACTCATTTTCATTCCTGGTGCCTCAGTTTTCTCCGCTGTAGAATATTGCTAATGCCAGTGCCCCATAATGGGGTTGCTGCAAGTGTTAAAGAGGTTAATATAGGTAAGAGTGCTTAGTACAAAACTCTACCTCTTAGTGTTTGCTGTGGTTGCGTTACTGCTGCCATGTTCCCAGGTACCACATGATACACATACAATTGTGAAAGAGGGAAGGCGAAATGGAGTCATCAAAGGTAGGCCTGGGTTCCTTTCTTCACCCTCCATGTTTACCTGGACTTGGCGTGGTTGTTTGGCCCATCTGCCATGCTTCTCCAGTTCTCTCTGGTTAGTGGCTTGATGTCTGGATGGGGCCATCTCCAGTGTGAAGCTGTGACCGCTGATGGGATGAGTGAACCTGGAGGCAACCAGAAAAGGGGAGGGCCTCACCAGGCTCAAGGAGCTGCTCCGTAACTCCCTGCTTTGACTATAACTTTTAATAATCTAAAGCCTCAGTGGAAGTTCTTAGGGTCGCAGCCATAGGGATTTTTACGGTTGACACTACTTTGGGTGTTTTCGTAACTAAACATGTTGAATGAGGATTAAAGACCTTGAATGGTGTTCCCTCCATAGTGCATGCTTTTCTTAGCAAGTTTCCAGCATAGCGTTTTGCAGAAGCTAAAGCCTAAACCCATGCTTGTATAATCAAAGGAAACATGGTGTCTTTTACATAGTGTTGAATTGAGTAGAATTGAAATAGTGTGCCTTTGGGAAGGGGCTAGAAAGAGACACCTGGAAAGTGAAGATTAGTGAGCAAGTGTGGATTTTAAAATCATGCATTAGTAAGAGGCGATTAATAAATGCCCATTTTCTTTTTTGCTACCTGAGCCCAAGGGAGTTGGAGAAGGGAACTAGCAAAAATGGCTTATTCTTCTAAGTATTTCCCTCTCTCTTGTCTTCTATATTTAGTACTTTCTGTCCTTTTTCTATTAACCTATTATTCCTTTAAAATATTCATGGCTATGCATTAAAATAAAAGCTCATCACTTTAAAGACTGAGATAGTTTTAAGATTTTCTTAAAATAAAATATTTTAAATTATTTGGGAGCCTTCATTTTCTGTGGTCAGTTCATTTCTTAAAGCCTGCAATGCAGGCAATGAAGTTGGTTGTCTTATTTTATCTGGATACTATGTGTTCTTGCATTCACTTTTTAATAAAATTCATTTCTCCATTTTTCAGGAAAAATTTAAATTGGATGGCGTAGCTCTTTTGCTTACTTTAAATAGCAAATATTAGGATATTTATGTGGCAAAACATGTCTATTTAACAGGAAAATTACATTTTGACAAGTTTGAACTTTCTACTTCTGAAGTAATTCCTAAAACCCAATACACTTCGATGCTGATGAATGTTGATAACATTTTGGTAACATAAATCCTTGCTACCATGGTTTTTCTAAACTGAACCTTGCAATATTTTTTTCTGTTAGGAAGTCGAAGACCATGTGGCGTTTTTAATAACAGTTCCCACCGCACTGGCGATTTTCTTTGCAATATTCATCCTCGTCTGCATTGAGTCTGTGTTTAAGAAGCTGCTCCGCCTTTTCTCTGTGGTGATATGGATCTGCCTCGTGGCCATGGGCTACCTGTTCATGTGTTTTGGAGGTACCGTTTCTCCCTGGGACCAGGTAAGATATTAAAATGCTTTTTATTTTTTCTTTGTGTGCTCTGATTTGTGACATACTTAATTCTCTAAACTGGCCCTAAACTGGAAAGAAGAGACTTTTAGAAGAAAGTGATTTGAAGTAATCATCTTTGTGGTGATCTCATTCTGGAAGTCACTGGATGCCCATTTTAACTCATCAGACCAACTGGCAGCCAGAGTGAGGGTCTGGGTCTCACTTGTCACTGGTTTTAGGTGGCAAAGTCTAGGCTTCCACCTCACACGATGTTTCAGTAGTTCCATCTCCTCCTGGTTCCTTGAGTTTCCAATTATTCCAAGATCCAGAGCTCCGGGATGGGAGCCTTACTTTGTGCCTATAATTCTCAAAGACTGGTAGTTGCTCGTGAACTCTTTCTCAGTCACTGGACCTCTCTACTTAGAGACAGACTTTTGTGACACTGAACTGTGTATCACCTGAATACATCATATCAATAAGATTGTTCCCATAGATGCTGGGAAACTCAGAGTTCTTTGTGTGAACCGGACGAGACTCTCAGCTTAGAATATGGCTCCAACTGAAGGATGTTAGGTCTTTAGGAGTGTGTCCTCTGATGAATGGGCCGCTGCCACCAGAATGCAGTCCACTGACTACTGGGTTAAACAGGGCGTGGTCCAGGACACAGGCAAGTCTGGGCTGCAGGTATAATGTACAAGTTACTAGCTTCACGCTTATGATGCAGGGAGAGTGTGAATTGAGCACCAAGAAGGTCATCATAGACTTGGTGAGGACTTAAGAGGCGGGATAGGAGGGATAGAAAAGGGATAGGAGAGGAACAGGAGCCAGGAATGGATAGAGGAGGAGACATTTGTGGGAGCAGAGAACAAGTGAGGGAGAATTGCCGTAGAGACAAAGGGAGAAGGGAGATTCAAGATGGGAACAGACAACAGGGTTCAAGTGTCAGGACCAGGGATAGAGCATTACCATGTGCCTTAGTTGCAGAGAGCCCTGGGTGAGGTTTCCAGTGGATTCTGTTGTCCCATGACATCAGTCAAGCCATCATCATGTTAGGACCTCAGTTTCTTCTGCAGAGGGAGAGGACTGGTGTAAATGAACTCAGGTTGGCCTCTCTGGCTCTAAAAGGCACTACCCTAGTTGACAGAAGAACCCATGGTGCCATTTTTCCTCCCTGCAGTTCTCTGAAGAGGCTCCAGTGGCCAGGGAAGCTCCTGTCACAGTCTCATTATCACCCTCTCCTTCAGGCCCCTTGGAGGGCAGGTACACACTTCTGTGCTCAGGCCAGTCCCTTCCTTGCCTCAGCTCTGCCTCTCATCTTCACATGCCCTGTCCCGTGGCCTCACCCGACTGCCTTAACTGGTGCATGTAGTCCACAGCCCCTGTTACCTTAACATTGGCACACACAGAAGATTACAGTAGCTTAAGAGCACTGGTTTGCTGACCTGTGGCATGGACCTACTGGTTTTTCCTTGCACCAATGCTACCTTGCTTTAAATATATACCGTAGGTTTATAAGAAGGCGTGCATTCGGGAAAAGCAAGTATCCCCTCCATGTTCTTCTGTTTTCCTGTTGTTGAACATTTTTCTTAGCTTACTTTCTATATGAATTACAGAATCAGCTTGTCATGTTCAGTGCAAGCTCCAGCTGGGATCTGGATTTAAATTATATGGCATTTCCTATTTTTTGCTTTGAAAAATATTTAACAATTAGGACATAATAAAAGAACACTATATAAAACATCCAGAGATGTCCCCCCCCTTTTTTTTTGTTCTTTGTATTGAGTCTTTCTGTAGAATGACATAGCATGTCTCTCCAACAATTTTGGTTTTATTTTATTTCCTTCAAAGACTTCTCTTCATGAAACCAATAGTCATGTTCCCTAGACTTGTTCCTCCGTCTCTATAATTTTTTGGTGGTTTTATAAAAGGAATTTTTTTCTTATTCCCTTTTCTATTTAATATGTATGCATAAGGATATTGCTCTTTTTAAATGTTGATTTGTTATGGTGAACTCTTATTAGCCCTGTTAGTTTATCTGAGGGTCTCAGTTCATTTATATAGACAGTATTAATCATCTCCAGGTAATTAATTTTTTCTCACTTTCACATTCCAGAATCGCTCTATTCTTACACATTTTATTGCCTAAGTGTGTTAGCCAGGACTCCTGCTGCAGAAGCGATCAACAGGGTATGTGTTCCGTCAGACTTGTTTTTGACAGGAGTGGATCATCAGTAATTTCTCCCGGAGTTCGGTGTTCATTGTGTGATTATTATTGTTTTAAGAGAACCAGTTTATCAGGATAAGGACCTCCCATCTGTTCAGAGTGCTCTTCTTCCACGTGGTGTGTGGCTCCTGTTAACCTTCCTTGACCTCAGGGGTCCCTGTCTCAGAGCAGTGGTCTTTGACATCCAGATGCCACCCCACTGGGTGACACCCTCAACCTGCTTGTTTCCCATAGCACTGATAATGATTTATAGTGCCCCGAATCATATTACATATCTCTCTCTCTCTCTCTCTCTCTCTCTCTCTCTCTCTCTGTCTATGGACTGTATCCCCCTGCAATTCCTAGGCAGTAACTGTGTTTTATTGTTGTGTCTTCGCACCTACCAGAGTGGCCCACTGATGGAAGGCATTCATGGCTACTCACTCGATGTCCCCATTAATGGGGGACTTTAGTTTGTCATCTCCAGATTTGTCGTTGATATTTTTTATCCACTTGTTCTGTTTTTGCCTATCTTTTGGTTTTATGACGTACATTTTGGTTATATTGATGTGGTCCACTGGCTTTAAAAAATGTCTCTGAGCATATCAAGCATACTTATTTCGTAGTCATTTTTTCCTTCCATTTTTTCAAGATTGATTTCTCGCAGGTTGAGTTTGTTGGCTAAACGTCCCAGCACTAGTTATTCCTGTGTGCTTTGACATTGCTATTTCCAGGCTTAGGTTGAGTGGAGTTTTCTACCTGTGCGCGTCAACATAATTCCACCTGTGAGGCTGCCTTCATTATGCTGCCAGGGCCCTCGGCAGAGCCAGGCTGGACGTGGCGCCTCGGGCTAGTTGACATTGCAGGTGGGGTGGTCAGCCCTGCTTGTGGCTTGGGCAAGTTTCTGGAACACAGCTATGTCTCCTTACGGCTTAGAAAAGGCCATAGCCAGGCAGGTTGCAGCTAATTTTTGGTCACTCTTCCTATGTTGGGGGCTTGGGTGGGATGTCTGCCTCACTCTGTGGGCCTATCCATATATCTTTCCAGAAAAGGGCCACTTTGGGCTCCATTCCTCCACTGGAGCTTGAAATGCTGCCCAACCCCCTTGGCCACAGCTGCCCCATTCAGCGGGCATGCAGATTTAAAATGAAATCATTCTGTCACATTAGCCATAAGCCTGGTATCTTTTAATATAGGCCCCTCAGTGAGCATTAACCTTCTATAAGGGTTATAGTAGGTGCACTGTACTTAAGGAATTGTGCTCAAGGAGTGGTTCCCAGGAGGAGATGGTTAGATTAACACTGCTGTAGTAAGGAGGTGCACAAAAAAAGGGGACAGCTACACGCAACCATCCTCAGGGCTGACACCACTGGCAAGCCCAGGGTTCTCAAAACCACCCTGGGGTTTGGTAACTTCCTAGAAGGATTCACAGAACTCACTGAAAGCCGTTACATTCATAATTATGGTTTATTACAAAGAAAGAGAATAGAGGTGCACGTCAGCTAAGGGAAGTGTCCATGCAAACTAGCAAACGTGGAGCTCTCATTGTCCTCTTTCTCTGTGGTCGTGGTTGGTGCTTCTCTGTCGACAGCGCTGTGTGGTACTGTGCATGGAGTATTGCCTCCCCGGGAAGGGCAGCTGACCCTTCTCTGTCCAGCTTTTCGCTGGGGCTAAATCACATAGTGCCGGCATGGCTGACCTTTAGTCTCCAGCCTAAAGGAGCTGGTCTGATACTGGTACTTTCCAGCCCCTCTGGAGGCAGACCTGATACAGCGTGGCCCTAAGCCCCCACTGTAAATCATATTTAGACTGTCTCTGGCCCAGACTCCGAGGCAAACAAAGGCACCTCTGCAAGGCAGAGCATTCGAGGGACCCGGGGATGATTCCCAGGAGCACAAGGCAAAGCCTAGACTCCTCTTTGGGTAACGTTAATTCTTCACTGCTCAGGTGGTTTGAGTGTAGATCCAGCCGCCAGTGTCTCTAGTATAGAACACCGAGAATAAACAACCAGAGCGTGTATCACCTGGGCTGTGCCCAGTCCTGTTCTGAGTGCTTTCCTTAAGTAGCCTCATCTATCCCCACATACTCCATGAGGTGGGTACCATCACACTCACACTTCGTAACTGTGGAAACAGACACAGGGCGGTGAAGTACCTTGCTCACAGCCAAGCTGCTGTGAGAGGAAGAAGCGATTTGAACCCAGGGGGTCTTACTCTCATTCGTGATACAAGTTGTTCTCCGCTGGGAGTGATTTCACTCCCAGGGGACATTTGTCCAGTTCTGGAAACATTTTTGATTGTCAAACTTGGGGGTGGGTACCACTGTCATCTAGTAGGTAGAACCCAGAGGTGTTGCACAGGGTAGCACCCCCCACAAAGAATTATCCAGCCCCAGATGCCAGGGATGTGAAGTCTGAGAAACCTGTATCTCAGAATATGGCCCCTCAATGATGCCTTTTAAAGAACCAGTTCCTAAAACCTCAATAAGTGGAATTGTATGGAGTTACCAGGGCAGTATTTAGGAGTGGTGGTGTCAGTTTTGATCAGGCAAAAAGGAGTCATTTTGCAATAACATGTAGCCATGAGAAGGGACGGGCAGGTAGAAGGGTGGCGGGCTTAGAGACTGGCGTGCTTCGCCACGTGGCAGCAGTCACTGGGGAAAGAAGGAAAATGAAGAGGAAAACTTCAGGGGATTTGCCCTCCTGGCCTCGACTGCGTGTGGCGCCTTCCCAACTGTGGCATTTTAATTGAGCACAGATCGACCCATCTTGGGGTCCCTTTTACCCCGTGCTGCCAGCTCCCCAACCAGTTGGCATTTGTTCTGCGCAGCTGCCTCTTGGATGAAATTTTAAAAAATATATATTTTGTTGATGATTCCAAAAACTCTGATTGAGGTCGGGTGGCAACTTGCAGAGGTTTTCGCCCCAGCCGTTTAGCGGCAGCATCCGTATCTTGGACGAAGTCCTGCCTGCTTGTCCCTTGCTCGAACTGCTTTGCCAGCACGCCCGCAGTTTGTGCTATGCCTTTCCACCGATAAAATGATAGGGAGACAAAGAGGGTGGCGCTGCCACTGTACTTTATCTTATTTTTCTGAATGGCTTGAAAATACTTGATCGACTTTGAACTCAAAATTAATGCAGAGGTATATCAGGTGTTTGCTTTCTCTGTACTATTAGATCAAGTAAATGACATAATTTTAAAAAGTTTTTTAAAGAAGTCAGCGCCAATGTGTATGGGGTGCAGCCTTCTCTCCTCTGCGCATGCCCAGTGCAGTTACACAACGTAGCAGTGATTCTTGTCGGCAGCTCTAGAATGTGGGCCTCTCCTAATAAGTAAGTCCTCTTAGAAGAGGATTAAAAAAGTTGGACAAATCGTGTCTCCAACTTGGACCGTAAGTCTGAAGTCAAGGTGTGGGCTGGCCAAGCTCCCTCTGAGGTCTGCAGGGAGGACCCTCCCTCGCTTCTTCCAGCTTCCGGCGGCTACCTGCAGTCCTCGGCTTGCGGGAGTGTCCCTCCATTCTCTGTTCCCATCATCACATGCCATTCTCGTCTGTGTGTCTCTTGTCTTCTTATAAGGATACCCATCATACTAGATTTGGGGCATACCACTGTTCTCATCTTAAACCGATAACTTCTGAAAAAAATCTTATTTCCAAATAAGGTCACATTCACAGGTGCCGGAGGCTAGGACTTGAATGTATCCTTTTGAGGGACACCGTTCAGCTCATGAGAGAGATTTCACAGGACGGAAGACACACCGCTTCCTAAGTGGGTGCTGTCCTGCAGGCCTGCACCTCGTGGCTTGCTGCTCTGATATCCACGCCTCCTTGTTAGGTTTCGATAGCTGCTCTTGCTATCAGTCTTCACCTAAACTGCAGGCCCCGCTTGGATTTAAAGGTATGCCATGGAAGTTTTCACACCTTTCCAAACTGGTGTCCATCAGGCATTAGGGACGTTCTTGTGTGCGATTATCCCGTTGAAATAAATCCACTGTCATGAATATATTGCCCAAATAACCCAAGGGTCGCACTGCTATGTAAACATGCAGAGCAGCATGAACGGATGTTCGTGTGTTAGAGAGCTTGGTTTATCTCTGTGTCTGAATAATGGAAATGCTTCTTTGGGTTGCTATATTAGTGGCATCAAGTTGGTCTTTCTTGCCTGATACATTTTTGTAATGTGCGTTTTAGATGCTGTTATTTAATGAATTTTTTAACAAGACAACTTCATTTCATTTCAATTGATAACTGCTGGTGTATGACCCTCACTCTGAGATGGGAATACACTTCCGAAGGTAGCAGGGCAGGAGGGCAGCTGCCTAGGTGGGCTGACACTTATACACAAAAGATGCCAGGTTGACCGAATGAGGACAAGAGGGCTGAGTCGTACCTGCGTTTGACTCCAGCTTTCTGCATCCCTCATACGAAGAGCTCATTGAGTAGGGTTAAACAAACACCTCCATTCCTGACAACCTCATTTCAGCCTGGGCAGGGAGACCATGCTGAAGTTATTGTATAGATTTGTTAAATTACCTACTTGAAAGGCTAACATTTTGCTCCAGGAAGAAGAGACTTTCTTTGTCCTGTTTTCTAAAAGTATGCCAGACATTCAGCATGTGCCTACGTATGTGTTCTTACAAAAACAGGACGTAAGTGTGCAAACATCATTTTCTTATTGAAAGTGAGTGAAATGTAAGAAAATAAAGGCTCTCATAGGCTTTGAAATGGCACAGAATTAATTTGTTTTTCCTTTAGTGCAGTCATCTGGAATGCAATTGAAGGATGTATATACCACGTGAGGGACCTAGTAGTGTGTGACTGAAAGGAGAAAAATCCAGCTTGTCCCTGAGTATCTAAGAAACCAGCTCTGAAAAAGAAAGAAAGAAAGAAAAAGAAAGAAAGAAAGAAAGACAGAAAGAAAGAAAGACAGGAAGGAAGGAAGGAGAAGGAAGGGAGGAAGGAAGGAAGGAAGGAAAGAAAAAGGGAAAGGGAAAGGAAAGGAAGAAGGGAGGCGGGGAGGGAGAGAGGGAGGGAGGGAAGAAACCATCTCTGTCTGCTTTTGTGCACCGGGGTGATTTCTCAGGGGGCATTATAGAGTTAATATGAAGAGGCACACACAACTCGGAAAAATAAAAAACGCAATATAAGAAATTATTCTAACAACAAAGATGAGGTTTAAACAAATTTTTTTTTTTAATGGCAAGGAACATACTTACAAAATGTGCATGTTAAGGAAATGCAACAGCATGGACCAGCCTGAAGTGTCCTTATTTTGAGATCCCGTACATTTCTGCTGTTCAGAGCAGAGGTGGCAATCCTGTATTCTCCCTCCTCTGAGCTTCCAGCCAGAGCATGTGAAAGTCATACTGGCTGTGCAGTGAACTGGGAATTTAGCGCGACCCTCACTGGGCCTTCCTGTCCTATCCTTGCTCTAATAGACAGTTCTGTCAGTGTCTCTGGAATGACCTCTCTGCTTCCTCTTCCTTCTCTCCGCCTGTGCTTTTCTTTAGAGGAGCATAAGTCCTGGTACTGAGGTGGACATTGTAATTAAACTGTCATCTGCTCATGGAACAGCACAGCCATTTTCACCTCTGCACTTTGATGTCTTCCCCAACCTCGCCCCCACATCAGGGTACATTTGAAAGATGGGGTGGCTTTGGAGGCATTTTTACTTGCTGCTCTTTCCCAGTGTACACATGGTGTCACATATGTAAGGATCACACCACAAATACTTGTGGAAATACTGCATGAGTGTACATGTAAGAGATCTGTCTGCTTGACTCTTTCACCGTAGTAGTGACAGAAAACACTTCCACCATCCTTGTCCTTCCCTGCACCAGGCATTATTCAATTGCTTTACATACATAACTTGTTCGATCTGTACAACCATGTGAAGTAAGTGTTACAGTACTTGCAATATCTCAGGTGAGAAAACTGAAGCCCAGAGAGGTTAAACAAGTTCCCCAAAGTCACATAGCCAGGAAGAGAGCCAGAATTTAAATGTAGCATTTTGGCACCATGATCATTACGCATCATCTCCACATGTCCAGCGTAGTTGACAGCTGTGTGGTGTTTCCTGTTGTGACTTGGCAACTGAAAGATTATTGTGTGATGAGGAAGGGAGTTATTTAGGAATTCTACATTGTTCTTTCTGAACTGATTTTGGCTAATTTGTTATTTGGAAAAACTTCATGGAGAAGTGGCTGTTACTTCAGAGAAGACAAAAGTCAATCATGCTGCTGCTTTTAATTGTCAGCAGCACATAATCCAAGTTGGAGATATTTCCATTCCTCAGATGAGTCACTGAGAGGAATGGGACATAGTTGATCTGAGGAATAAATATTTGTGAGTGTATTGTATCAAGCAATATTATTAGTAATCAATGACTGCTTTTATATTGAAATTAACATCAATTCCTTATAAACAGATTCCTTATAATTTCCTTTCTTTCTGCTGATGTTGACATCTGGTTCTGTCTCAGCTCCTGCATACCTGTAATCAGCCATTGTCTCCTCGCAGAACTCCATCAGACTCACAGGCATTCACCAGGATGCCGGCTCAGGGTGCAGTCCAGCTTCTCTCTGCTTCGGGAGAAGCTGCGCTGGCTTCGTCCAATACCTTGCTTGATGTCTGCACAGTATGGCCCGTGTGCTCTGGCTCTGACCACCATCAGGGGATGCTGGTCCTGTGTGTGCAGCTCTCAGGGTGTCATGAATCGCTTTTGGGGAGGTCAACCTGAAGCTGAAAGAAGAAATCATGATTATGATCTGGAATATATAGAGTTTTCCTGAAAAAGTTAGAATGTTATTTTACAAGGGAGGAAAAATGCTCTGTGGGCTTCCAAAACATCTGTTATTGACACAGTTCAAATGGAGACATTTGTGATGGTGGTTGTCCTAGGGCCTCCTGCCTTCAGTGTCCCTTGTGTTTGCCAGATGGTTTTATGAAAGGTTGTGTTTGTAATAGAATTCCAG
>PVJD01002248.1:0-212405 GCA_004026545.1 Mormoops blainvillei | reverse complement strand
TAGGTATGATGCAGACATTTGACAAAATTTTCTGCCTCATCAGTCCTCATGGAATTACATAAAATAAATTTCCTTCTTGAAATTTCAAAGAAGGAGATTGAGGGTAAGAAAAACTTACTTGCCCAAGAACACACAGATAGCACATGGCAGTGAGGAGATTTGAACTAACATATTTCTAATATCATAGCCAAACTCCCCCCTCCAAAACGTTTGTCTTTCTTAAGTGCCTAATTGCTGCTTTATCTGTAATCAAGGGACAGAGAGAGATGTTCTGTGTTTCTGCATATCAGAAATGACAAAGGGGGGGCAAACAAAGCATTTAATTCCTTCCAAATTATACATCGAGGTGACTGGTTACTTTTATCTCCCCTGAGGACATTGCTTGAGAAAAGCTAACAAAGAGAGCAATATGGTAGAACGTATGCCTTAGATAAAATGTTGGACATATTCCATATATTAAAATCTGGTGTAGGAGTCAAATATATTAAAACATTTCATGCTGAACAAAACATTTCATTGTTAAACTTTTTTGCAGAAGTTAAAGAATATTCCAGTACAAACAAGCAAGCAAAATATAACCAGCAATATTGAAATAAAAAGCAAACTGACAGTAACCAGAGGGGAGGAGGGGGGATAACAGAGGAAAAGAAAGGGGAAGCTCATCAAGGAACATGCATAAAGGACCCATCAACAAAGCCAAATGGGGGAAGGATTGAGGGTGGGAGGTAGGGGTGAGTGGGGCTGGGGAAAGTGATGGCAGGAAAAAGTTGACCAAAAAAAAAGCACAAAACAAAACAAAAAAATAGACAAGGGGAGGCTAAGAATAGTATAGGAAATTGAGAAGCCAAAGAGCTGATATGTACGACCCCTGGACATGAGCTAAGGGTGGAGGTGATAATAGGGTGGCATGCTGGGCAGAAGGGAGAAAAAGGGGAGAAAACATCGGACAACTGTAATAGCATAATCAATTTTTAAAATTTTTTAAATTTTTCATAAAAAAGAATATTCCATATTAGTATTCAAAGAGTATTTTCAACAGCATACTAGGTACTCTCAAAGATAGAAAAGTAAGCATGGTCTAAATTAGGGCACAAAAAAAAGACAGGAGATGGGAAATTCAAGGTGGAAAGACATAAATGGCACCCTGGAATAATGATCTTTGTAGATCTGGCAGCTTCCCAACTCAAACAGACAATCTAAAAGGAACCTAAGCTGATACATGCTGAGGATTTACTCTACCTAGTGACAGACTAGATTAAGTACAGTAGAGCTTTCAGACCTCAGAGCCTGTGTTCCCTTAACCTTCTTCTTTCCTGTCCTCAGCTCTGTATGAAAAAAGTCACCTCCCCACATCCAAGATATAATTCCAAAAATAAATGCAGGCATTTGCTTGAACCAGGACATAATGTCCCCAGTTTCCCTTCCAGAGCCTACAGGATGTATGAGCTGCTCTTGAAGTCTGCCCACAAGCAGCACAGCAAATGCAAGTTTCGCATTTGCTCTCCAGCTGAGTGTCTGCGCTTGGCAAAGCTGCACGTCGCCGATAATGCCCGCGGAGGAACTGCTGGATCAGTAGTTTGTAGTAAAAAAGTACTAATTAACCCTTGAAATTTATTTAGCACAATTTATTTAGTTCTTTATTTAGAAGATGTAAAATCCCATGCGTTAAGCAATATGTAAAGCCACTTTGAACTTGAAGCATTGAAGCAGTACACAACTGCCGGGGACTCTGACATGAGAAGGGCCAGCCTGTGCCCTGGTCGGTCTGGAGCCAATTTCTCCCAGAGCCGTAGAGGGGGAGAAGTATTGCCTTGTGACCCCTGGTGCCCTTCTGGACAAAACTGAGAAAACATGGCCAACTAGGAAGCATACAGACCTGAGAGTCAGGTTTAGGTTCAAATATAATTTTCATGCACTAACTAGGTCTGGGACCTCTCTGAGTCCACATGTTCTCACTTGGGAATTCTGGGAAATTACTGTCCCTTAACCTATTATTTCTCTGGCTCCAATACCACACAAGTTGTGTTCCCATTTCCCGCTTTATGAGATTGCAAGTGAAACTCTGCCCCCTCGCCAGGGTCCACCAAAGAATCGACTGCCGCTGGCGTGTCTAGTAACTTCACTGAAGGTTTGGCCTGTCAAGGGCCATTAGGAGTGGGAGGGTGGGGTTGGGGGCACATGGCTTTTTTCATCTCCCCAGAAACCTCTATCTTACTTCTCCTCCTTTTTTTCACTCCTCACACATGCTTCCAGATTGTTTCTTGGAAACAACAAATGTTTTCCCTCTTGCTATGTAGAGAAGTTTTGCTCTTCTGTTCTTGTTCCAAACCTTCATACGCAAATACATCAAGATGCTAGCCAATCATTCCATCGGCCTCCTCAGAAGATAGTCAAAGTTAGAAATAAAAAAATGGAAATTTTCCATTATCTTTTCAAAATAGTACTAATAGCAACCTTGCTACTTTCTAAGATTCATTTTAATTTTAGATATAAGGAATATAAAATACGTTGCATACAGTAAATGTATAATGAACAATTGTGATGGTGATGAGGATTCTGTATTAAGTAGTTGGTGATTACAGTGACTGTACTTCTGCGCATATCACTTCTCATAATTATCATTCACTACTTTTGTGATCATATTTTAATGTCTGTCTCCTCCATAAGACTTTAAGTTCCCTGAGGGCAGAAATTATCTCTGTGTTGTTTATCACTGTGTCACCGAGGCCTCACAGAGTGCCTGACCCACATATTTAACCGTCCCATCAATGAACAGATGATTGAATAAACAGAGAGGTAGGTGTGGAGGATTTCTCCCTTTCTTTAGAGTTAGTGACTCCTATAGGAGGAAGGAGGGACAGGGCAGGAGACGGAGAGTGAAAGCATGTAAGGTGTTCTTAGAATGCTGTGAGCTGCCAGGAGCTTAGGACAGATTCGCAGCCCCTCAGTTTCTTTGCTGACTCTGTTTCTGTGCATTCCCTGCCCCCCACCACCACCATAGTCATCTCCTACCAGTTCCTGTTGGGTTTGTCATTCTCCCTGAAGCTGAAAAAAGACAATAAAATATTTGCTTGCCTTCCTCCACATTGTTTCACTAACACAACCCGTGATCAATAGGTTTACAGACTAGTCCAGAAAAACTTATCTTACTCATAATTTCTTAGAAATAGTTGGGGTTTTTCTCCCTAATATTTTCCCATGGTGGACATTTTGCTTTTTAGCTGCCTTTTAGATTGCCTGATAGTCTCACTTCAACGTTACAGCACTTTCTGAACAGAAAAATGTGCACTGAAATAAAGCTTATACATTAGCCTTGGGACTGTAACTCATTCCTGTGCTGCATAGTTGCCCATATATGCAGTGACAGCATATTTCAGAGCAAAGACACTGGATTTACCTCTGTGAACCTCAGACAACAAAATGGATATCACACAGTAGCAAGGGATGGCAGCCTACGTGTGCCACATGTGGCCCTCCCGCCCCAGCCAGAGCACCCTCCTGATTATCTTTTTGGGCTGCTCGGCTCCAGTTGAGGAATTAATTTGAAGAAAAGATTCCATGGCAAAAATAAAAATCAGCAAGCTGAGTTTTGCAAAGTAAAGAATATTAAATCACCTAACAAATGTTTTCTGAGTCCAAAGTGCTATTAGTCGGATTTCAATAAAATGTAAGATGTGAAGTTAAATTTAAACTTCAGATAAGTAATGAATAATTTTTCATATAAGTATGTGCTGTGCAATGTTTGAGACATACTTAAAGTAAAAGAATATTTTTATTTGCCAACTCTGTCAGTCTTATGTGCTAGGTACTTTGAGAACAGGGGTTGGGGTGGGATGTGTGGGCACTGTATATGAACAAGAGAATAAAGACATAAATTAAGTTGCATTTTTTGGAGTTGATTTTGTTTTGTTATTATTATTATTAATTAGTACAGCTCTTGAAAATTCATTGCATTACTTTATTGCCTGGTCTCATGTTTCAACACATTGTCATTCTACCTACCAACTACGTGAGGCAGCTCTACCTGGACCTGGCTTTTAAGGCGTACTGTTTACATAAGGGCACTAAAAGAGCTTGTGAGACTAGCTGCTCCCTCATCTTCATCTCTGCCTTCATTTATTATATCATACTGGGTTTTTACCCTACCGCCAAAGACGACTTCTGATGACCTTAGTACTGCTGGAATTTATTTTTTAATTAAAAATTGAAATCAGTGGGAAAATAATGTTCAATATACAGAATTTAACTTTACTTACAGCAACTATATCTAGCAAACATCCATGCCATGGAGTTGGAAATTCTGGTTCAATGCCCTACAATTGGAGAATGCTCATACACATTAGTGACACGGTACTGTAGTTGTACCTTCGGAGTGGCTGTTAGCTTATAAAAGTTATAATCACACAAGAGCAAAGCCACATTAAATTCTAAAATTTTACTTTTCCGAATTAGTACATATTGCAGGTATGTGTGCATGCACCATGTATCATTTATCTCCATGTATTAGAGATTTCAGTTCTAAAATCTGCAGAAGACAGGTATTTTTCAATTAAATTATATATGAGTCATAATGAATATGAATACATTCACTCAAGCAAAACATTTAAAAAGGTACATCATATCCCACTGGTTTTATAGTAAGCAGTTGTCACCAAATGGAGAATTAAATTGCTTTCCATAGCCATTGTGTCACAGATCTTAAGAGTAACAGATAAGGAGAAAATAATGAAAGATTAAAAGATTGCACACACAGAATTAAATTCCAGGTCCTAAAACCAGTAGACTGCACTGAATCAGCTTTGCAAAGATGGAGTCAGTATTCTGACATTTTTGGCTTCATTTAATTTTTTTTTCAACTTCTTAGGAGTAAAAGACATTTGCCCACATGTCCTTGTGCTACTCAATATTGTTCATTTAAAATAGGAATGACATTATGAGCTTTTGAAAAATATTCATAGTTCATTTTAGCCAAAAACATAATGGATCAACCAAGTTGTTTGAGTATAGGTCCTGTTTGAAAAATGGTGATGGAAAATCCGGTAATGAATCTTGAAAAATTAAAAATAACCAAAAACAACAAGTTCTAGGGAATAATTCTCTACTCATTCCTTTTAGAATTTAATCTTCCAACTTTATCATACATCCTCAGTTTTTCCAAAAGGCCATAACATGCCACAGGGCAACACATCTCATCTTCCTTGCCTCAGGAAGAAAGCTCCATTCAAAACTAGAGAGTAGTAAAAATTAATTTGTATTCATTTTTAAACAGTTGTATTATGAAACAGTTGTATTGCATCAGTATTCAAAGGATATTTGGCTGCTTCGAAAATATTCAGAATTATCCAAAATTGGCCATATTTGTGACTTAACTGAAAGGACTCTCTATTTTTTTATGTATGTAAAGACTATCTAAATCATCAAAGAAAGAACTTGGTAACATTTATCGGGGAAATTGAGTCCAGGTGTACCTATGGAAGTTATCTAAATTCACATCCACAAACAGCATACAATTTAAAATATTAAACAATATAGAAGTGTGCAAAATTATTTTGTGAAATGATTGTGAAACTTGTGAAACTTCACCTAATGTCAAATATACCACCTTCTTCTAAGATGGTATATTTGTCTCATTACATCTCCATGACTCTTAAATATATATTTGAAGCTGTAAGAGTAAAAGTGAATGATTTCTCTCATTTTACTTCTAAGTAGGTTCCTTTTAGCAACAACTGAGCCATCTCCATCATGATCCTCCCTCTTGCAGTACAACCAACCAAAGGCTGGCTGCTTAGAGAGAGGCAGCCCTCCATTTGGGGGAACAGCTCTCTCTCTGCCAGCTCTTCTCTATCTGCCAGTTCTTCCAGGTCAGATCTTCCAAAGGTCTTTAGTCTCTGCCCATCCTTAATTTATCCTGTATCTTTACTGTCAGATTAATATTCTGTAATTATTGCTTGCCTTATTTAACATCTGTGCACAGAAATCTTCCAATGAACATTGCTGAGATGATGCACGCCTTCAGTGAAACTGAGTCTTATGAGCGATACAGACAACAACAAAAAAAACAATTTAATGAAGTATTTCATTACTATAATTGTGATCACTGTTATAAAAGTAAATTATGAGGGTATTATGAAAGCAGATAACTGGAGTGGATTAGAGAAATTAGGAAAGGCTGCCCCGGGGGAGTGACACTAATGGGAGCTGGCCGGGTTTGGGGCTCAGAGGGCTGGGATTGTACATGGGGAACAGAAAAGAGAATATTCTAGGCAAAGGAATCAGTCAGCAGAAAGGAGACCTTTAGACATTTGTAACTATGGCAGTGAGTGACCAAAGAAATGATGAACGTAGGAACCAGATTGCCCAGGACCTACAAAGCCGTTTTAGAGATTTTGAACTTTAAATTAAAAGCAATGGGAAGCCCCTCCTGCTTTTACTTGTCATTCTGCAAAACGCAACATAGTTTAATACAGGGGCCATTAGACACAGCAGGCACAGCTACTAAATTAGCTCACGTGATTACAAGCTGCCTAGTAGAAGCACACTATCTAACGAAGGGAGGGAGGAGAATATCCTGGGACCCCAGAAATTAAACACTGTCGCATGTTGACTTCTTTCAACATGAAGGTGTCTGTATTGGTTGTCTGCCATTCAAAACGTATGGTTTACTAAAAACCCAAATTATCAAGTCAACCGAGGCTAAGCCTGAACATGTTTTTTATTTGAGCTATCACCCTCCTCTAGCTCCTCTGTCTCCTGATCCCTCTTACTGTAGCTTGGCCCCTTTATTCTGCCCTTCTACCTGCTGTCCTGATGTGACAAATTCCCTTCCCTCTATGGTTAGGAGTCTACTATGCCTGTAGGAGCAGAGCATTGGACAGTAAGGAATGCTGATCAAATAGTAATGTCCCTTCCACTCCCCCTTGTATCTAGAGTTTTCTGCAGAGTTAACCGTTCTGGAAGGGTCCTGGTTCTGAGCACCCAGAGCCGTGAGCAGCACATTAATAGAGGTTTAGTGCAGAAAGCTATTCTAAAGAAAGTTTCCAAGACCAATGTTATAAATAACTCTTGGCAAGTTTTGCAGAGAAAATCTACATAATTAGCTTGAACTTTTTAAACTTAAAAAAAAAAAACCCCACCTGATTCTGATGCTATGTAATTAGCATATAAGGAGGCTCTATATTAAAAATAAACACATTGGTCAGGTTTAAGTGACATTTTTTTTTAATTTTGTTGTATTTCTCCATTACCATTTATCCCCCCCATACCCTGCTTAAGTGACATATTTTAAAACCAAAGATGATCATTATGTTTTTCTTTTTGTTTGGAGATAAGAGGTTCAAGTCTCTTTTCTATGCTTCGCAATGAAAAATAGCCTCCACCTTACACACCTGCATAAAATACTGGCATCATCCTAAAGTTTGGATGAACAAAGGCACACCAAACTTTTAAAAACTCTGTCTTTTCAAGGTTTCATTAGTTTGGCTGCTCTACAGACAATTAACATACCTTGGAGAACAGTAACTCAAGTTTAAAACATTTCCAGGCATATGGCACCACCTGGCAATGACTTGCTTGCTTGAAAGGATTCCATGGACACTTGCTATTATGACAATCACTTGTGAATTTCAAGACTATCGTTCTCCATTCCCCTCCCATCCCTAACACCCCATGCTCATTTCTTTAAAGGAGTTCTTTAGAGTTTTGATACTAGGGGGACTGGCTTCAAAGAAATAGATCTGTAAGTCAAAATAGACAAAAAGTGCCAAGGATTTGTAAAGGCAATATGATAGGCTGAAAAACATCCCTAAGCTGAAACCCAGGAAATTTACATTCTGCCCCAGGCCTTGCTACTTCACTTGAACCTTTCATTGGACTTCTGAGCTTCCTTGTTCTCACCAAGCGGCACCACCACATTGGGAAATGGTAGTACAGACACATATTACAGATGGGAAAGTAATGATGAGGAACTTCTTGGTCTGCTTCTTTTATTTAAGCACTGTCATTGTTTGCCCCTGAAATGTTATTCAGGCTCTGACTTTTATTTGAAGTGGCCTCACTTCAAGTAACTGTAAAGAGATAGGACTGAGTCATGTGTCAGGCCTAATAATGTAACAGCTCATAGCTGAAAGAGTCTGTCTGCGAGATAGATTTCTATGCTACGTGAGCTCAAAGGATAACTGTTGGCCATATATTGTAAACTTCTAAGTCCCAGAACCCCTTTCAACAGCTTTGTGGAGCTTTTAAAAAACAGGTTTTTAGCAGTTAATTTCTCTCAGTGCCTAACCATTTCCAGGTACTGGTTTAGGTTCATTAAGTCTTTGAAGTCACTAAGATAGCATTAAATGCATCATTGCTCCGGAGCACTGGATAACAGTGAAATGGTGGGGGGGCCTCTGTGGCCAGCAGCACCAAGAAATGGCTTGAACCCCTCGGCAAAAACCTTTGTTAAAAAAGAACTGATTGTTCAGCCCGGGACACTAAGGCTGCTGCTATTACCCTTTGCTGTGTTCTCCTGAGGTCCAGGGACGCTTGTTTCCTTAACGCAGACACTGAAGCATGAGTTTGGAACACTGGCTTTCAGTATCCACAGATTCACAGAGTGGACATAGGACGCATCACAGGAGGGATGTTTACAGCCTCAGAAGTGTGTTCATCATGTTGTTAGTGCTATTTGGCTAAAAACATTTTGTTCAAGAGCTGCAGTCCTTACTTTGCATGTTTGTGACTATTTCTGGGGGCGTGTCTGAAGTGGGGCTAGTTTGAAGTATGGGCAGCATGAGTCAGAAAAGCCCAATGTCTGTGTGTGTGTGTGTGTTTGCACGCTATTTGTTCCATATATGCACTAACTTGCGGGGTTCTGATTCAGAAATTAGCTTTGTTTTCCGGTTCTCTGGGCAGGTCCGTTTTCTACGTAATTGTATATCACTTTGTCCTTTATATTATTGTAAGAATACCATAACATAATAAAAACATGTGATCTTTTAATGGGATTAATATAATTCATTGCGGTCCTGGCTTTTGAGGTTATAAAGTTTCCAGTGGTGGGCACCTCATTTTCATACCCTTTGGTTAGCTATCAACTCTCGTTTCAAGATAGTATGTCTATTATAAGCAGGGTATTGTCTCATCCAGATGATTTTTGATATATGGTAGATTGGGGTTCCACAGATTCTTCTATCGTGATAGTCAGATGTATGATCTTATATTTTAATAAACTAAAAATATTCTTCTTAAAAACTTTTTATTTTAAAGCTACCGTTAACATACAATATTATATTAGTTTCTGGTGTACAACCCTGTGATTATGCATTTATATAACTTACAAAGTGATCACTCGGATAAATCTGGTACCCATCCAACACCATACATTGTGATTACAACGTTATTGGCCATTCCCTATACTGTACTTTACATCTCCATGACTACTCTGTTACTATCAAAGTGTACTTCTAAATCACTTCACATTTTTCACCCAGCCCCACAACCCCCCTTCCACCTGGCAACCATCAAAATGTTCTCTGTATCTATGAGTCTCTTTCTCTTCCGCCTATTTGTTAATTTTGTTTTTAGATTCCACATATATGTGAAATCATCTGGCATTTGTCGTCCTCTGTCTGACTTACTTCAGCACAATACCCTCTAGGTCCATCAATGTTGTTGCAGATGGCAAGATTTCATTTTTAATGGCTGAATCATTTTCCATTGAATACATGCACCACTTCTTTATTCATTCATTTACTGATGGACATTTACACTGCTTCCATAGGTGGCTATTATAAATAATGCTGCAGTAACCATGGATTTATATATTTTTTCAATTTAGGGCTTTGGGTTTCTTTGAATAAATACCCAGAAGTGGAATTGTTGGGTCCTTCCTTGTCTCTTGTCATAACCTTTGTTATAAAGTCTGTTTTGTCTGGTGTAAGTATTGCTACCCCAGCTTTTTTTAAATTTCCATTTTATTAAATATCTTTTTCCTTTTAGTCTCTTTGTGTCCTTCAATCTGAAATGAGTTTTCTGTAGACAACATGTGTAAAGGTATTGTTTTGTTACCCATTCAGCTACCCTATGTCTTTTGATCAGAGCATTTAATCCATTTATATTTCAAGTAGTTGTTGATAGATACTTATTTATTGCCATTATATTATTTATATTTTTCCTTTTTTTTTCTTGTTATAGAAAACCCTCTAACATTTCTTATAATAGTGGTTGGATAGTGATGAACTCCTTTTGATTTTCTTGTCTGGGAATCTCTTTATTTGCCCTTTGATTCTAAATGATAGCTTTACTAGGTAAAGTAATCTCGGCTATAGGTCCTTGCTTTTCATCACTTTGAATATTTCTTGCTAATCCCTTCTGGCCTACAAATTTACTGTTGAGAAATCAGCTGACAGTCTTAGTGGAGCTCCTCTGTGTATAACTAACTGCTTTTCTCTTGCTGCTTTTAAGGTTCTCTGTTTGTTTTTAACCTTTGGCATTTTAATTATGATATGTCTTGGTGTGTCTCTTTGGGTTCATCCTGTTTGGAACTCTCTGTACTTCCTGGACTTGTATATCTATTTCCTTCACCAGCTTAGGGAAGTTTTTCATCATTATTTTTTCAAATAGGTTTTCAACTTCTTGCTCTCTCTCTTCTCCTTCTGGCACCCATGATGTGAATGTTGGGACTCTTGAAGCTGTCCCAGAGGCTCCTTACACTATCCTCATTTCTTTGGATTCCTGTTTCTTTTTGCTGTTCTGAATGGGTGTTTCTCCTTCCTTATCTTCTAAATTGCTGATTTGATCCTCTGCTTCATTTACTGTACTGTTGATTCCCTATAATGTATTCTTCATTTCAGTTATTGTATTCATTTCTGACTAGTTCGTTCTTTTACTCTTCCCCTAAGTTTATTGAGCCTCCTTATAACCAGTGTTTTAGACTCTGCATTAGGTAAATTACTTGTCTCCATTTTGTTTGGCCCTTTTTCTGGAATTTTGTTCTCTTCTTTCATTTGGGATAAGTTTCTTTGTCTCCTCATTTTGGCTGCCCTCCTGTATTTATTTCTATGTATTAAGCAGAGTTGCTACATCTCCTGGCCCTTGATAATGGGTGTTCTATGGGACCCAGTGGCACAGCCTCCCCAGTCACCCAAGCTAGGCACTCCAGGTGTGCCCTCTGTGTGGGCTGTGTGCACCCTCCTTTTGTAGTTGAACATTGATTGCTATTAACACATCAATGGGAAGGATTTATCCTCAGACCAATCAGCTGCAAGAACTGACCCCATGAAGTAGAACTCACTTTAGCAGGGTTCATATACACACCAAACCCACCCCTTGAGTGTGTTGCTCATGGAGGTGGTTGGGTGGTACTTCCATGTGATCTGAAGCTGTCCACTGGGTGTTCTGACTCTGGCATCTCCCAGGAGGTACAGGCCAAAGTCAGCACCCATCTGTGCCCTTCACTGGGCCACCAAGCATGAGCTATGAAGTGATATGCAGGTGGCTGCTACCTGTGCTGGGATTGGATGTGCCCAGGAGAGGCCAAGCTGTGAACCAAGGCTGGCTGCCCTTAGTTCTGGAGCTCGGGCTACTTAGCAAGAGGTACAGGGTACAGTGAGGCCAAATGCTGTTTGTTTGTGAGGCTTCAGGGAAGTCAGCAGCATGAGCCAAGACTTGCAATTTGTATGGACAAGACACTGGGAAAGGCTTGAATGGTCCAACACATTGGGCGGGGCAGGGTCTCAGGGAATCACCAGGGCAGCCAAACAGTGTTAGCAGATTCATGGAGACTCAGCTGTGGCTCCTGTCTGCCAGCTCTGTGGGGAAGGGCTCAGCAAAGGGACAGTGGTCTCTGTCAGCACTTAAATCTAGGAGAAAGCTGCCCCATCCAGCCCTCATCCTAAAGCCAGGTAGTTCAGTTCCTCCTATGTCCCTGGCACCTTTCAAGCTGCTGCCCCAGCACTGGAGCTCAGAGCCAGGGAGCCTGAGTAAGTCCATGTGTTGGCCCTTTAAAAGGAATGCCTAGAGTTTTAGCAGACCTTCATCTAACTCAGTCACAATCCCCCGTGGTTTTCACAGTCAGAAGTTATGGGGACTTTTCTTCCTAGCACTAGAATCCTGGGCTAGGGATTCTCATGCCTTGGCTTATTAGAAGAGACCTCAGCAACTGAGATACCCCTTCAGTTATTTAAGCACCACACGTGGGTGTGGGACCAGCTCATTCGCACTTCTGCACTTCCTGCTAGTCTCAACATGGCTTCTTCTTTATATCCTTAATTGTCGGAGCTCTGTTCAGCCAGATTTCAGTGGCTCTGAATGGTTGTTGTTCTGCAATTTAATTGTAATTTTGATGTGATTTTTGGGAGGCTCTGAGTACTGTGTGTCCTCATTGCATGTACCTACACTGTCCTCTTGACTAGAAGCTCAAAAATATTCTTTACTTTATATTCCTCTATTACATTAGACCATATTAATTAAGCAATAAGAGCTAATTAAATGTATTTATATAGATGGAATCAGAGTGTAGTCCAGTTAATTTTAATCAGGAAGCTCCTGAGATTGAAAGGGCTTATGCAATGGTAACTTTTAGTCCAAGGATTCCAGCACTAACCCTCTGGAGTATAGTTGATATTGTGACTCCCCCTATGAGCCGTCTGGATGTGTTCAAGAATTACTGAGGGAGAAACTTCTCAAATTTGAGTTTGTTTTATGGCATCATTTTGAAGATGCTCCATAACGTTGTTCAATGTACATGGCAATAGGATGAAGAGACTAAAAAATTTGTAGTGAAAGTCTGTCTGACTGACCTAGGTTTAATTTCATCTCTCAAATCTCTTAAGTCTCACTTTCCTCATCTGTAAAATGGGGATAATAATGCCACCAGACCTGAGGATTAAATAAGATCACGAAAACTAGGAATTAGCATAGTAGCTCTCATTAAATAGATAAATAATATTTAGGAGCTAATGGGTCCAAGGAGGAATAGGTTGGCAGTGCAGCATGTTGGCTACCTATGCAGCCTCTAGAGAGACTTTTAAACTGCACATCCTGGTTTTGTGGTTATCTGCAAAGTGATCTTGTGACCATTTCTTAACCCTTCTCAGCTGTATTAGTTTCCTGTTGCTGCAAAAACAAATGTAGTGGCTTAAAACAACACAAGTGTGTATCTTACAGTTCTGGTGGTCCAGAAGTCCAAAATGGATCTGACTGTGCTAAAATCAGGGTGTCATCAGGTTGGTTTCCTTCTGGAATTTCTAGAAAAGAATCCATTTCCTTGCCTTTTCCAACTTCTACAGGCCACCTGCATTCATTGTTTTGTTGGCTTTTCCTCCATACTCAAAGTCTCTCTCTTTCCCTGATAAGGACTGTTATAATTACATTGGGCCCACCCAGATAATCAGGATTATCTCCCCATATCAAGATCCTTAACTTAATCACATTAGCAAAGTTCCTTTTGCCATGTGGGTACCAGATTTACAAATTCTCAGGATTAGGACATAGGCATCCTTGGTGTCCATTATTCTATCTACTTCATCAGCCTTATGACCTATCTCAGAGTTAGGATAAGAAATAAATAGGATTTTTATGTAAAATACTTAGTTCAGAGCTCACTTGCCCATGGTAAGCACTTAATTAATATTAACAGTTATTATTGTTATTATCATTGCATGACTCTCTTAGTCGCTTCCTGTTACAGTACCCAGGCATTTGTGCCCCTGCCTCAGCAGGGTGACTCAGAGGACCTGCAGGATTCAAGGCTGAAAAAGAAGGCGCGTTCCCACCAGCTATTCTTCCCCAGTCAAATTCTTGGCAGCCACCAACTTAGAGCCATGGCTTGATCAAGAGACAGAGATTTCTTCTGGTCATTCCTTAATTTCAGACAAAATTCTCTTCAGTTGAGAGGACATAATTAAGAGCCTTATAATTCATAGAAAACAGATCCAGGGGCAAGAAATAAGGGCTGCCTCTGTTTCTTCTCTTTCCACTCTGTACTCTTGTCAACCCTAGTCTCCAGGACAGGACCATGACGTGCAAAATGCTACTGTTTCCTGGGGGAGACCATGCAGCCATTGCTTTTGGCTGCTCATACACTCAGCCTGTTTCTTTTCCATGTGGCCTATTTAATTTTGGCCTGCGCATTCATTAACTCCACACACTTGGCTGTGCTTTCGTTGGATAGCAATCATCAGAATCCCTACAATGTCATTGCTGTTTTCTCAGATGTTTTATATTATATTAGCCTGAGATATTCTCCACAGAGAGAGCATGAGTGGGGAAAGGAAAAAATAGCATGATATTAATTACTATTTAACTTAATATCAATCAGTTGATTTCTATTCTACTTTTTACTGACACATTAAACTAGATTGAAAAGTAGTTAAATTTAGATATCCTTAAGTCCTCATTTTCAATGAGAACAAAGTAGCTCTTTCTGCAACCCAGAATTCTTGAGATTTACCCATTAAAAGTATTTGTTCTGCCTCAAATTAATTATCTGAAAGAATTAATAGGGGGAAAGGGTATTTTTTTTCTTTCGATTTAGTAAACATTTCCTGTTGTCTTTTTATACCCTTCATGGACTGTATTTGGACCTCGATATTCATCTTACACGTTGTCATTGGTTCTGAATCCATAAATACATAATAACAGTCATATTGATATCCTTCCACCTACCTTAGCCCTCTTCTATCATTTCCCTTCCTCTATCCCTTCTCTCAAAGGACCGTTTGCTCATGTGGTCCCCGGACCATATTATCCGAACCTGACCTCCCCAGGAAGCACTCAAGAGCCATGATTATTTCCTTTTCCCAGTCAATCAAAATTGCATGTCCTCACTGTGTGTCTCTCAACCAGGTATTTTTTTTAAAAGCAACTCAATTAATTACACTAAGGGGAAGTTTCTGATTCTCTCAGGGACATTTGCATTTTTAAGGGCATAAAATTAATTTTTGTCTAGCTTTATTGAGGTATAATTGACAAATAAAACTGTAATATATAGGATCTGGTACAAATAACACTCTTTTTTATTACAAAATCTTTTATTACAAAATCATAAGCATGTAATTCTGTAACATAACAACATCACACTCAAGCACACCATATGGCATTTTAGGCAAAATGTTCAGATTAAAACTATAAATTATTCCACCAATATTATTACCCTACCAACCACACTTAAGCAAGTGTTACTTCTGCCGGACCCGGTTTTAAGGTATACAATGTAATGTTTTGATATACCTATACATTGTGAAATGATTCCCACAGTCAACTAAAGGGACACATCCATCATCTCACAGAGTTACTTTTTTAAAATTTTTTTAAAAATTTAGTTTTGGTGAAAAGGCTTAAGATCTATCCTCTTAGCAAATTTCCAGTTTAAAATACAGTATTATTAACTACAATCACCATGCTATACATTAATTAGATCCTCCGAATTTTTCATCTTAAAACTTTTTTTCTTTTCCCACTAAACTTGCCTGGTTTTTCTTTCTCAAGCTAAGAACTGTCTGTTTTGATGGTTTGAGTGATATTCCCTAATAAACATAGAAATGAAGACAATGAATAAAGGAACTGAGTGTACGAAGGAAAATGAAGGGCAAGAGGGAAGTCTGGATTAGAGAAAGAGGAAATAAAATTGACAGAGGAGAGGTGGGAGAAAATGAGGGGTGAATGCAGAAGATGTGGGCACTTTTTGACTAGCCGGTCTCTTTCCTTAGCGAAATTGCGGCATTGCGTAACTCATTAATTCCTTCCTGCCTGGCTCCCCTTGGCATCCTCTAATGCATATCTTGAATTATGCTTTAACCCAATTCAGTGTGTGTGTGTGTGTGTGTGTGTATTGCCAATGTCCTACCATCACTCTCCTTAGGAAAAGAAGAGCTGTTCCCACAAGTCTTCATGCAATGCCACTTCGGTCTTTCTTAAGAGGTCCTTGAGCAATTAATCTGTCTGAAGCTCAGTTTCTATTTCGGTAAAATGGGAAAAACACCAGCATTATGGCATTCTTATAAGAACATAATGAAAGAATTTCTATGTAGTACTTGGAACATAGTAACCCTTTTTGTAAAATGGTAATTTTTTAAAATAGTGGCAATTTTTCTTATCCTTATTATTATTGGGTTGGCCAAAAAGTTCGTTTGGTTTTTTCTATAAGATGGCTCTAGTAGCACTTAGTTGTCTTTAACTTTATTCGAAACAATGTTGTTAGATTGTATTGTGACAGCTGTCATATCAGTGTGCATTTTTTTCAAAATTACCAAAATCGATGAATTTTTGTGTAAGCACTTTAATATTCAAAATGGAAGAAAACATGCAACATTTTTGGCATATTATGCTTTACAACTTCAAGAAAGGTAAAAATGCAACTGAAACACAAAAAAGACTTGTGCAGCATATGGAGAAGGTGCTGTGACTGATCAAACGTGGCTTGAGAAGTTTCGTGCTGGAGATTTCTCACTGAACGATGTTCCACAGTCAGGTAAACCAGTTCAAGTTGATAACGATAAAATCAATCAAATTGAAACATTAATTGAGACCAATCAACATTATACCATTCGAGAAGATGGCCAACATACTCACAATATCCATATCAGTAAAGTTATTGGTGAAAATGAAAAATGTGTCTTTTGTTTTATGGAAAAAAACCATACAGACTTTTTGGCCAACCCAATATTATTTGTTCTCCCAGAAAAAAATTAGATTGTCTTGTCCAATTGCAGAAAACAGGTATACTTATCTGCCTTTCCCTTTTCCACCTTTCCAAACTCAGCACCCCCCAATCCTAAAACAATAAAAATATATGAAAATAAGAAAGCGTGCAAGCCTCTCTGACCTACATCTTGATTCTCGGTGCTCTGCCCTACACTACTATTCTCTCCCCTTTTCTCAATTCTCCTCGTGGAGATCCCACTCCTAGAATTTGAGGAAACAATTAGCCCATCGAAGAATCCTTTCAAGTGCCAGGAGTCATGCCAGGAATAATTTAAAGCACTTTGGGTTTCCCAGGTGAGAGTTGCTGCCTGACACATGAATGTTGAGTTGTATATCCAGGCACCCTGGTTTCTACCGCCCGAGGAGCGTATGACTGCCTTCTCCCATCATCATTGCTCCACCTCGACATCTTTCCTGTTGTCTTGGCGATATGAGGCCACCACCAGCCTTCCTAACCTCTCCCCTGAGCAGTTGCGCTGTATCTGCATCTGTTTGAACTGATTGCCCTCTTTTGCTAAAAGTTGGTGCTACCTGTGAAATAAAACTACCTTTGATTCTCACCAAATCCTGGCCTTCTTCCCCTAAACCAGCCCATGCAAGGAACTATAATTCCTTTACTTGTATATCCATGGACATGAACATTTTAGTGGGGTGAAGGTCAATATCATTAAAAGGGTCTAAACCTTAAAAGAAATTACAGACTAGACAGCATTGCACTGCTTAATCAGCTAATACATTTTGTCTTGTCACAGCCTTTCACTAAGGAGCTAAATTTAACTCAGTCTCTTGAAAAAAAATTGAAGTTACAATCTTTAAAGTTTTCTAAAATATTTTACTTTTATAAGTGTTCCTGTATACATAGTATAATCTCACTGTAATGAGATAGTAGGGCTCAAAAATTCAATTACAAAATTTGGGACTGTTTTATTTCAAGATTAGTGAAAAAGTCTTCTAATGACAGAGGGGAGGGGACTTTTCATTTATTCATTTTCATTTATTAGATATGTAAGAAAAAGAAACAGACCTATGTTTACAAACAATAACATTTTACACTGAATCAAAAGTTTCAGCCCTGGCTGGTGTAGCCCAGTGGATTGAGCACTGACTTATGAACCGAAGGGTCTCTGGTTCGATTTCCCAGTCAGGGCACATGCCTGGGTTGCGGGCCAGGTCCCCAGTTGGGGGCACGTGAGAGGCAACTACACATTAATGTTTCTTTCCTTCTCCCTCCCTTCCCCTCTCTCAAAAAATAAATAAATAAAATCTTTTTTAAAAAGTTTCAAACAACTGAAAAGCAGTGATTTCCTAACACCCTCCTCCCAAAGGTTGAGAATTGGCCAGTCCCAGCTGGAGGGCAGGGAAGACTCTCAATCCAGTGTTAAGGTCAGCTATAATTCCACCACGATCAGTGGGCCTATCCACATAATATTACTCTCATTGAGAAATACAGATGCATGTACACACATACACACACACGTGCAAAAAATACATTGTCCCAAAGGCACATCATAGTGCTGGAGGCAGCAGTGCAGACCACCGCCCCTTATGCTGGTCTTCCCTGGGGACATTTGAGGTCCTTTCAATCAAGCTCTTAGGCAGGGGTCCCCAGTCTGTCAGACACATTCTTATAACTTTGAACCTCACATGACAGAATTTGAATTTTGATCATCTTCCCCACAAAAGGTTTCTTTCTACCCATGCCGAGTTGCTCCCAACCTCCCTCTGCAATCTCTAATCCTTTACTAATAGCAGGGGGAGGTGGGGGACTACCAGCTGCTCCTGAACAGGAGTCCCAGCCTTGTACCAAGGCTTGTACCAAGGCAAATGAAACCAGATGAAACCAAACGAAACCAAATGTCCTTAAACGTTCTGTACACTCTTACCTCAGAACAGCAGGTTCCTTCGTGACTTGAAAGTACCTCTGAGAGTAGTTCTTTCCAGAGTAAAAATGGTTTTCTCTTTTTCAATGGAATTTTCTATTTTTTTAAAGTTCACCTCATTAGGTACCCATATGAATGTATGTATATGTTTATGTATATTTACATTCCCCGAAGGATTAATTCTTCCTTGGCTCAAAGTATATTTTACAGTGTGTCTTGCGAGTTAGAGAAACATACAGGGGCACATAAAGGGGCACAAATAACACCCCTTATTATTACAAAATCTTCTATTACAAAATCATAAGCATGTAATTCTGTAACATAACAATATCACACTCAAGCACACCATAAGTCATTTTAGGTGAAATGTTCAAATTAAAACTATAAATTATTACACATATATTATTATCCGACCAACCACGCTCAAGCAGGCGTTACTTCTGCCGGACCCTGTATTACAAAGCAACAGAAAAATTCCAACATAATGTTTTGCAATTAAGTTCATGGTCAAACTCAACTAATGTCATACTTCTAGCTCAAAGTTGCCTGTGGATCAGGAACACCTACGGTGCTTTTAAAAAGCACAAACGCTTTGCTCCAACCCCAAATTCGGCGCGTCCATATATTTGCCTCTTTGATCTGGCCTCCAGGCCAAAGTGTTGGGCAGCCACAGCTGCCGGCTACTGTGGCAGGTCCTTTCCAGGGAAGATCAAATCCCTAACATATCCAGCTGGCCATTACACTGCAATAGCGTGCTTATGCCGTTCGTCCCCCAAAACAAGACCCAGATTCCAAGAGCAGAGGATGGTGTTCAAGGTAAGAGGCAAAGTCAGAAACCCATTCTAGTCATTTATTTTAGTAACAGCATTTTCCTACTTTGAGAGGCTCATCCCAATAAAGGACTAGGGTGTAAAAGCAAATGCACTTATATGTTGCCTCAGGAAAGAGCGCTGAATACTTTTTTATTATTTTGGACTAGACGGTAAATCTGCAAAAGTCATATCGGAGGCCTCTCTCATTAACAGAAATGGAAACAGGCATTAATATGCCACCAATAAATCTATTAAAGGAGGAATGGCGCCTGAAACGGCTTTCACTGCAGTTACTAACTTTGGAGAGTGCGCAGCTCTGGTGATTGCTGAACCCGGCCTCTCCTTCATACCCACCTGGAGCGAAATGGAGGAAAATAAAGCGTAGGAACAGCCCCGCATCCTAAACATGAAGCCTGCAAGCCTTAAATTAAGTGTTTGCTAAAGTGCCGCAGAAGCAAAGCAGAGCCAGATGTTTCTAAAAACATTGTTGGCTTTTGTGGATTGAAACTGTGACCGTGTGAATCAGTGTGTGAGTTGGTGCGTTTGTGTGTGCCTGGGTTTACATCAATCCGGAGCCTTGGGATTATTTTAATCACCATGATTATTTTCAGTGTAACCATGTTTTAAAATATGAGGATTTCATTAAGGAGTAAGATAGAGGAGTTTCTCAGTGAAATCTGAGGAAGCTGTGGACCCTTCCATTCTCCTTTCGGCCTGTTAATCTCCGACTTCTACCAGCTTCTTTATAATCTACCAGCTTCAGAAATGTAATTTTTATTAAAAAGTGGCATCTGGAATAAGATGACTGGCGATTAGAATCCATGTGAGTCTAGGAATTTAAAAATTAAAAGCAAGAATAAAAAGGATTCCATTTCCTGCCTGTTTTGGGCAGCCCCTTTACCCACCTGAGTCTTAAGTTCTTCAGCTATAATTTGGGAATAATATCTCCCCTACCTCCCCACAAGGTTACAGGGAAAAGCATTGTATAATCTTTGGAAATGTGCACAACTGTAAGATACCATTAAGTTAAGCTTCTGCCTTTAAAATGTCTTCTGTGTCATGTGTAAGTGAAATGTATATTATGGGTGATGTTGGATTTAAGATGTGAAGGAAGTAACTTGAGGATGTAATATTTCAATGTGAATGTATTCTTACTCTTCCAAAGAACTATTCACTTTTATTCTAACAATCTATGCCCTACATTTAGATTTATCCTTTATTCTCTTGCTGGTTCCCACCCTGTTCTACCCTGTTACTTCATTCCTCCCCCATAGGTAAGGGCAAAGAGTTGGAACTCTCCCTATCCTGTTTACAGCCCTGTTTTAATGGCTGAGCTGGAACAAGGGAGACTTAGTGAGCTCACGTCCCACTAACTCGTTTTTGCCAGGAGGGCCACGGATTGTGTTCTATTAGGCGTGAAATGCTGTGGGAAAGCAAAAGCCCAGGTTCTCTCTGCTCTTCTCCATGTGACCTGCCAATCACCACATACTACGAATGTGTCCTAAATCTATCTCAAATCAATCCTTTAGTGTAAAACAGAATATCTTTGCTCCCGAATCACGGGAGTATCCAACGAACTGAACTCTTCCCTTAATCATGTGCTCCCACCCCTTACCGTCCCGCCTACCCAGTCTCTCCTTCACTCACCATGCTGGAGTAATCTTGACAAAATTGAAATCTGTACACGTCAGTTTGCCCCTTAAACCCTGGATGGCACGCAGTCCCCCAGAGGAAAGCCTGGGCTGTCCAGACAGGACAAACGGGGCTGTGCACGGTGGATGCCCCTCGCCTCTCCCACACCTCCACACACAGTTGTGCTCAGCGGTACAGAGCTATCCTCCGCTCCCAGAGGCACCTTACTCACTTTTTAAAATTCCATGCTTTCTCATGATTCCTCCTAACTATAATTGCCCTTCCCTTATTCTTTTCTTTCTGGAAAATTCCTATTCATCCTTTAAAACTGCTCCAGAGTCACCCTTTCTTTGATGCCTTCTGTATCTAGCAGTACACATCTAGAAATAAACTTCACTCTCTACCAGTGCCTACTTTCATTATTGTACATATCATACCAAATTATAATTATGTGTTAAAATAATTTGTTTATCTTTCCAGACTATGAGCCTCTTAAGGAAAAAGATCATGACTTACTAATCTTTGGATCTCGAGAAACTAGCAGAGTGTCTGAAAAATTACATTCCAAATACTACAAGCTATATTACGAATACTTCTTAAGAAAATGAGTGGAAACAACTTGGGCTGTTTCCAGCACTTGGCTATTATAAATAATGCTTCTATGGACATTGAGGTGCATAGGTTCTTTTGAATTGGTGTTTCAGGATTATTGGGGTATAATCCCAGCAGTGGGATCCCAGGAGAGGGGAGGGGGATAATGGGAGAAAGAAGAGGAAGGGTCTAGTCACGGTACATGTATAAAGGACCCATGGACATGGACAACAGGGCAGGGATTAACTGTGGGAGGGAGGGTAGGCGAGGGAGGGGAGAGAAATGAGGTAAAAATTTGAACAACTGTAATAGAACAACAATAAAAAAAAAGAAAAAAGAAATGAGTGGATAGAGTCTTTTAAGTGAAAACAACACACACCCTGTATAATTCATGAGACTGGGCTCTAGTAAAGAAAACATCTGATGGGGCTCATCACTTATTTATCCCTGTTGGTTCTTTTTTGCTCTTTGGACATTTATGTAACCTTCCGGTCAATTTGAAGGTTGTAAGCCTCCCATCTACATGAAGGAGCAACAGAAACTGACCAGTTGGCCTGTTGGTGAGCCACACGGCTTGCGACGTCGTATTATTACGGAGGGGTTATTTTCCCCTTCATCTCCTCCATATGACTTTGGGCAGCTATAGTTACACTGAAATTCATAAAAAGCCGAGCCTGACAATTTCAGAAGCAAAATTGCTCTGTAAAAACCCTCCCTTCTTCCCCTACTGAAAGTGTTGCTCTTCCCTTTTCCTAAAGCCAGGAGAATGTGGTCGGGCATTATGGTCTCAAGCCGTGCTGATCTGAGTTAAACTGGAAACTAAGGCGCCCACAGTGGTGCTCCTCGCCTGCCGAGACTCATGAGGTTACTTTGCCCACGAGTCCTGCCATTGAGTCAGTCCAAGCTGGAAACTAGCACTCCCCTCCTTTTTCACTGTTATGGCTGTCATCAATAGGTAATAAATGAGTAGTCTCCTCAATTTTACCGAAAGTGATGCTTCCCAAATAACGCTGGGGATAAAATGAGAAGTATGTAATTTTTCCTTTTATATTCATAATTATATTCCATCCTTTCTATTATTTCACACCACTGAGTTTTTCCTTCTTTTCTAGTAAGGTATTTTTACTTAGAAGTGAGAATTAATACCTGTTGTGTAACTAATGATGGTTCTTTTATGAGTTAATTAGCCAAAAAATGGTGATGAATAGACAAAAAGATGACATCAATGTAGTTTGCATTTATTTCAACTTCTGTTTCATAAGACAAGATTTTGCTTTAAAATATATGGTCCTAGATTAAAAAATATATAAATTAGCTTCTTTCATTTCAAATAATTAATTCCTGAAACTAGTACAAATTGAATCTCATTTTTCTATGAGCCAGTTTTTGGAAATATACTTGAAAATCCATTTCACAGAAAGCAAAGTTAGCTCATATTTTTCTTTCCTCTTTATTTCTGTTTTGTTTATTCTTCAACTGAATATACATAGCATTTGTTGATTGGATTTTGCTGGGCACTGTGAAGAATTTAGAATTTTTGAGATTGCTGCTCTCAAAAAACCTTAATGAGAGACACACAAAAAGTTAACTAGAAAAAAGATGTTACAAACAGTACTAACTGAGGAGTACAGACAGAAGCGTGGGGAGTTCAGAAGCCAGGCTTTACCTCCCTGACATTTTCATTCAAAGCTTTCCAACCTGCCATCCTTTGTGATTTATTTTTAATGTTTTTTTTATCTTGTTCCAATATATGGACAGATGGAGGAACATATCATTGGTTCTATCCCCTGCCTATCTTTTCACTCTACTTCTGATCCTCTTGAAATAAAAATTGGGAGCTATATCCAGATTATTTTGTGAATGTCAGATTCTTATCTACCCCCTTCCTCATGTGAATCAGGAAGGCCGCGTTTTTCTCCAGATCTCTCTAAATCAACCGTACCTGCATAATTAAAATCTTATAAAAAGAAAATATTTGATCACGTTCAGCCGTGGATTGTTACCAAAACTTTATTAATGACTCCGCTCCTTTTCAGTTATTATTTAACCTGCCGCTGGTTATACTATCACCCATTGTGAATGGGTGCGCGCCTTTCTTAACTCTGTAAGCCAAGGCTGATCATGCCCTTCTTTCCTTCCCTGACAATAAGCAAATGATCCTTGACTCATAAAAGGAACTGGTGAGGCTGTGGGACGAGTTTGACTGACATCACACTGCTTTTGACCACCAGTTTTTTTCTTATACTCTCAAATGAGTCATTTTGTACAGAGCACCATAACCTTTTGATCAGTCTTCTGCAAGTAGTGCTGTTCAATTATCCCCAGGTAAATTTCTCATTTTCACATACCTTTCTTTCTACTTCTACAGCTATAATTACCTCATCGCGCTTTTATGTTTTTGCATCTTCTCCACTAGAGTGTAAGCGCCTGGAGGGCGGGAGCTGTGGCTTGATCCCTGTGGTATGCCCAGAGCTTCACTTGCTGTCAGAGTACAGAGGGTGCTCAGCAAAGATTCATTAAGCTCAGCATTGAGAGAAAGGCACAGCGAGCTACGGAGGCCCAGAGGAAAGGCACCAAACCCAGCCAATCATAGGGAATTAGGGGGGATTTCAGAGGAAGATGCACCTCAACTGAGACCTGAAAGGTAACTCTAAGTTAGCTAAGCATAGGGAGTGGCCGATCCAGGCCAAAAAAGAAGAAGAAAATACCATGGACAAAGAACCATATCGAGAAAGAGAAGGGTCCATTGAGCGACAGGCAAAAAGATTAGCTGTGCCTTGTATCTGCTATGCCCCAGAATCAAAACACAATGGGACAAATCTAAATGTATACACATATGTGTATATATGAAACTTTAGTTTTTAAGAGTTTAATTAGATAAAATAAAAAATCAACTCCATCCACCTGTAAAACCTTTATCATTTAGCCCAAACCCTCTATCAGACTAAATAACATTTCCATTAACATTCTCATAATTTCCTTTTTCCTCAAGTCAAATTTTAATATTTTTGTTTTTTTTTTAAATTCCCTGTTTTAACTGTTGGTATTTTAAAGATAGTTCTGCTGCAGACAGTATGTTTATTTGAGTGGAGAGTTGTGAACCTAACCCCCTTGCATGAAATTATGTATAGAAAAACTGTGGCAGGCTCCAAACACTCAACTTAGAAGTGAACATTTAGAAAATAACCTGCTTCTAAATTGAGATTTTGGGTGCACAAGGGACAGTCTGCAGCAGAATGTGGTGGACAGCATAACAGCCTTGGAGTTCAAATATCTATGCCATTCACTGCACTAAGTTCATGAGACATTCAGTCTCATCATTTGTTGAATGGGATGCATTTTATCTGCTTTATATTCTTCGTAGGAATTCTCAAAATTAAAAAGGAAGCAATATATGTAAAAATGAATTGTTCAACAGGCTCTAAGGGTTGTATTCAGTTATAACACAAGATGATCTGCTACTGTAAATATTTTTTGTTAGAAAAATAAAAAATGTATATCCCCTCAAACAACTCCAACGTTATGTATGGAAAAATATGTAGAGAAATTTATGTTAATAAAAGTAAAGCTATATGTTTGAAATATAGTGTTACACAGTTTATCTCTGTGTTTATGGCATAACTGCAGCAAATGTGTTTATATAGAAATAGCCATTTGCCTCATTAGCAGGAGGGTAATATACAACGCGCCCATTTTGTCTCGTAGAATGATTGAAGATAGTGGGAAAAGAGGAAGTACTATGGCAGAAAGAAGACAACTGTTTGCAGAGATGAGTAAGTATGAAACTGTTAAGGATGACCCCACAGTACCCATTGAATACACATGAAATCTTACGACTTGTGTACTTATCCTAAAATCCTAAATTTCTTGCATAAAGTGTAAATTTGGGCATTTTTGCCCTCTATCGAGTAAATTAGTGAAGCATTGTAATTTGTTACTACACTGTATATTTTAGATGAAAAAAATTCCATCAGCCTAAATATATGTATATACATACACAAATACTTTATAAATACTATTTAATGTTGGCATTAATACAGCCCACTAAACTTTAAAGTCTGTGTTCACCTCCCTACACTATCTCAGTGTCTAGCATATTGTAGGCACTGATAATATTTGTGAAATGAATTATTGAATGTCTTGCCTACAGAATGGTATCACATGTTTATATGGGAAAGGGCAGTCAGGCATAATTGCCAGACCAAACTATAACCTGTCATTTAGACTTCATGCAGAGCGGAAGACGCTGTGTTAGAAACCAGTTACTAAAAATGAAGTTAAACAAAAGTTAAAAAGAGCTTGAAGGTCACCTGCTATTGAAGGAAAACCAAACCAAGACTGACTCCAGTGGAGAATGTGTTGAATAAAGGCTATTGGTTTATGTAAATACATGGTTGCTATGTAAATAATTGGTTGATAGTGCCTCCCTTATAGACCATGTTTCTTATTCATGAGGAAGTAGAACTTGACATGGTGAGGAAAACACACATCTCAAATTAAACATTATAAAGAAAAGAGTACAATTTTCTTATTTTTTTTTATCTCTTTTTCCCTGCATAAGGAATGAAGATGAGCAGAAGTGAGTTGTAAGCCTTTTTCCCCGAGAAGGCAGTAGACAAAATTAGGTTTCCACTGAAGATTGGAACTGATTGGCAAGAATGAGGGTTCGAGCAGATAAAAGAAAGTCCCAGATAATAAGATTCATATTTTCCTTTATCATTTCCCAATAACCTGGTGGCACCAAGGCAGTGTTAGAACAAAGAGGGAAAAAATTTAAAACTCATGCGGGGAATCTCAATCATGCTCCTTGCTTTTTTCACTTTTAGAAACATGTCTAAAGTGCCTGTGAGTGTTTCAGCCATGACCTTCCAATTTCCTAGGCCATATTCGATACTGTGTCTTCATTCTGGCATGGCCGGACATCTGGAATTATGACCTTGTCGATACAAATCTAACAGAGCGAGGAACCTTGGTACTACCTGCCCATATAAAGAAAATATACAGCAGCACAGATATCCTTCTGTGTCATAAGTTCTTAGACTGAACAGGCAAGAGCCATGTACATCATGGGCTAGTGTTTTGACAAAAAAAGAAAAAAATTAATATTTAACATAAAAAGCAGTGAAGTCTTAGGGGAAATGTTTGAATTTATTGTTACATTAAAGACTGTATCAGCTAACACACTTAAAAATTATAAACCTGTGATGATTTAATGATTTTTTAAATACTTCTCTGAGTTTAAGTACATAATCTGTGGTGCAGTGCCTAGCACAGACAAATACATACCTCACACATGTTTTTTGGATTAAAGTTGTCAACTCAAAGAAAGATCAACATAAGTTTTGTAGCCATAGAAAGAGAGAGCTCTAAATTTTTCATGTTAGAGAGACTTAGGAAAATGGTACATTTATTTTCCAAATTGTAACTTTATCTTTTGTAGAAATTTCTCAGGGTTGTTATGTGCTTTATTAAATCATGTTATGAGTTCTCCTGATTTGTGAATAGTTAAAGGCACACAAATATGTGTCTTTCTTCCATGAGTATGCTAAATGATAGACTCAGATTTTGGCCAAAACCAGGTAAACACGTCTGACTTTGACAATCCATTAGTGAGCGCCATGTTTAAATCAACACTAAGTAAAACATGTCCACAGTAAGTAGGAGTCTGCCAGATAAAACAATTGGCTGATTTCAAGAGGAGAAATTGATTTTGATAGGTAGACTGTCACACAAAAGAGAAAGGTAATCTCATTGAGAATGTGTTAAATAGTTGAAGAATGTAGGGATTACCTCAGCTCTATCAGCGGGACACCCAAAAAGGACGAGGAAATATTATCAGAGAGGACTGACGTAGAGTCTTGGCAAGTAACTTCTTCTAAGAATTCTGATGTCTACAGAGGAAGCTTAAAAAGGAGGAACTTGTAAAGTCTGGTCATCTAAGTATTATCTAGAAATATATTTTTTGAAGATCTTATTTATTTTTCGAGAGAGAGGGGAAGGAAGAGAGAAAGAGAGGGAGAGAAACATCAATGTGTGAGATACATCTTGCCTCTCACATGCCCCCAAATGGGGACCTGGCCCGCAACCCAGGCCTGTGCCCTGACTGGGAATTGAACCAGCGACCCTTCAGTCCGTAAGTGGGCACTCAATCCACTGAGCCATACCAGCCAGGACTAAAAATATTTAATTTTTTTTTTAAACAGCAAAAGAAAGTGCCAGAAAGATTCTGTGTTTTGGAACTTACAAATGTCAAAGAAAAAATTGCACGTGAAGGAGTTAAGAAGGCAAGGAAGACTTTATTCAAGACTATTGCAGTAAAGGAGAGAAACTGAATTCAAATCCACTGGAACAAAAGGCAGGAGGGTGCTTGAGGACTGGGGTGAGCTAATTAGAGGTATTGAAGGATATTAGTGGGCAAGGAGGTCAGTTGTGTTTGCTAATTGTCACAACTAGAAAGTTAGGCTTCTACTCTGCCCCAGCAGTTGGGAGAGCTCCTTCAGTGATTACATTTCAAAGGGTTGGCTCCCGGACCCTTGAAAAGGGTCTTCCTGGGCTATAAAACTGGCCAGAAGTTGGGAGATTTATATCTCAATGGGGCAGATAAAGAATCTACAAAGGAGCATTTTCTAAAGTAAATGCTCTGAGAGAAGGGAGCTCAGAGGCCTGGAGTTAGGAAGAAGCTGACTTAAGTTTAGTCAGGCTGAGGGGAACATTAAGGCACATTCGCTTTATAAAGGCCAAGAACAGAAAATAATAATTAATAAGAGCAACAACCGGTAAGAGATTTTGGCACATTCAGGTGGCTGCTGCACAGGTGCATTACACGTTTGCTCTGAATTTGTCACCACAAAGCAGGAAGTAGAAACCGCAAAGAAATGAAGTTAACAGTAACGTGGACTCACAAATACACAAAGACTAGCCTTATATACAAAACAGCAACAATAATGGCAACTCCATGCCTACCTACTTTGATTAAAGAAATGCTGGGCAAGTTACCCTTAACCAAAAAGTACCTTCACTGTAATGTCCTAATTATCAGTTTATCTAGTATTTAGATTAAAGCTGAACAGACTGGTTAAATGTAAGTGTCATCCTCACCTTGGCCTTTCCAGTCATTGAACAAATTTATCAGCTCAAACAAGTTTATCACACTGGATTTTAGCAGAATAAATAGTTTGTTCTTGGAATTAAACTCACCTGATGTTTTCCTGCTGTCAGCACATACCTGCTTGTCAACATATCCATGTCAATCACTGTCATGAACTCCTCCCTAGGGACAGACCCTAGACCTTTACCTTCAAATCCACTCACCTTAGATGCTGGATCAGCAGTGGTTTAAAAACCTCCAGGCCGCAGGACGGGTAGGTTTTAATGAGAGGGAAATGATTGGAAGACGCTCTTTCATAACGTGGAAGACTGTCTAAGAGGCAGAGAATGGTCTTGGGGAGAAAGCATAGTGGCCTCTAAGGGAAGGAGGGTCCAGAAATCAAAGGAAGAAAACATAGGTACTCAACAAGCACAATGGATTGTTTGAAGGCAGAATGTTTATGACCATCAGCAGGTAAATAGTTGGAACGGAACCCAGAGCATGATTTTGCAATGCAACTGTGAGTTTTAGGGAAACTGACTTCAAAAATTCAAAAAAATTACATGAATGGTCCCACTACCACAGGCCACAGTGGACACAGTGACTATTTTTACTTACTTCTGAATCTCTTATGCTTTTCAGCCTCTTTAAGTTGTTAATACCATGGGGCACTGTCCTGCAAATTCTCTCTTAGGTCACCACCATCGTAGTCTGGTCCTTTGCTTTTTCTCACTACCCTTCTTCTTCTTCTTCTTCTTCTTCTTCTTCTTCTTCTTCTTCTTCTTCTTCTTCTTCTTCTTCCTCTTCTTCTTCTTCTTCTTCTTCTTCTTCTTCTTTTTTTTTGTCTCATAGTGCCCTCCAAACCCCCTGAAGTCAGATTCTACCAAAATTTTGTTCTTGACCAATTATTTTGATATACAATTTCACTTTCTCTCAAGACTTCACCATTATTGTTATGGCTTTCAAGTGTCCAAGCATTCCTTTAAAACTGCCTCCGATATTCTCATGAACCAGTTTATCCAAAAGAGTCAGCATATAAACTCAGTAACTCAATGTCCCTTCCAGCCTTGCTTCCTCACAGTCAAAGCTTACACTGATGACCAGCCTAATGTGGGCTAACCACTGACTGCATGAATACTGCCCATCACAAAAAAGCCAGTGTCCCTCGGAGTGTTCTTCTTTCCAGTATTTTGGAAGCCATGCAGTCCTCAAACAACTACCAAACAGCTAGGCACTTTTGAGAAGGGGAGAGGAAGTAACTATTCCCACTATGTGCCTCATTGTGACATCTAGAATGTGGAATACCCTTACTTGTGCACCCAGTCTCCTCTTGGAAAAGTATTTCCAGTCGTGGCCCAATCAAGACACATCGCTACATTTTATACGTTTGTTAACTCCTGGAAGGTATTCCACAGTCAGAACTTCCATGGCCATATATCTAAATGCTACTGGGTAGCTTCAGTTGGACATCCCACAAGCAACTCAGCTCTTTAAGTATAAAATTAAACTCTTCATCTTTATTCATCCTCATACTCGTTCCTCCCTGTTTGTACCCTAACTCACTGAGGGCCACCCCATCCCACTGAGTTGTCTAAGGTGGAAACTTGAGCATTATCTTTGATGCCAAACTCTTTAAACCTCACCCCCATCCCCCTCCCTCTCACCTACACACATACATGCAGTCAGTCAATCATCAAGCATGAGAAAGTTCAGACACAGGGCTCTTGGGCTTCATCTTTATTCTGTAAATACTTGTTGAATGATTTTTTAAATGAATGAGATATTTAAGAATCTGAATGACTATATAAAAGGGTTTATAATGAACCATCAAAACATAGAAGGCAAAGCATACATGATTTGTGTTAAACTGCTCAGAGTATAATGAAGCTAAAGCCAAAAACTAGGTAAGACTGGACAGTTTGTTTTGGTTAGATGGATAGATAAATGAATGGAAGAAAGAAGGTAGGAGGAAGAAAGAAAGGGAGGGAGATAGGGAGGAAGAAAGTGGAGAAAGAAGGGACCAAGGTAGAAATGGAAGAGAAAAAAATCTTGAAAAGAAGCGCTAAATGTAACCTCAATTAATTCAATGTTTTTTTAAAGTGCAATACCTAACCTAACTGTTTAGTCTGGGGCACTCACGGTTTTTTTCTTAGGTGGTCAAATTTAACAACTGGCAACAGCCAACACAACAGTAGCTATCCAGTGTGAAGGAATCAAAATTATGCCTATTTTTTGTCAGATTGGCAAAAAATATATTTTTGGGTGTGCCACAGATTTTTAGTAATTACTTTATGTGCCATGAGATGAAAAAGGTTGAAAGTCACTGTCTTAAATTATCTTTGCTTTCACCTTTATCACTTTCGTCCAACTGTGACATGGATATGAGAGGTTCGAGGAGATGGTGCAAGAGCACCAAGATGCCTTAAATGACTTAGCTTGAAATGTTTATTATGAAAAGTGTCAAATGTAAACAAAGTAGAGAAAATAGTATTCATCTCTCTCCTTAATTATTTACCCTCAGCCTTTACTGTATGATTATGAAACAATCTCAGGTATTATTTAAATGAGTTGAACCTTTATGTCTTAAAAAATACATATACCAGCGATATAATAATAATGGACTGTCCATGATTTTGAGAAATAATAAAGAGAACATTGCCAAAAATAAAAGATAGGGAAAGACTGTACTCATAATTAAAGAGGGAGAATATAGATTCTTGGGAGTCTAGGAGGTGAATTTGATGTAGGTTTCTTGATAAAATGGATTTTTTTTTCTAGATCATGAACAAAAGACAGTGGTAATCCTAGACATTTCAACATTCTAAGAATAAGGATTGCTCTACTGACTTCACTCCCTTATTCATTTATTCAAATTCCATCTTTTTTGATAGAGGAATTAAGTTAGCTAATTTCCCTTTTTAATAAGGCTACTAGACTGTTAGCTCAGGAGAATATCATAGGATAAAAATGAATCTTAGCCATATACTAACAAAGTTGCTTAGATTATGTATGTGTTGAAGAAACGTGGGCTAGATCGCCGTACAATTAGGTGGACCGATAAGTAGTATTGTGACCACGTCTACAAAGTAACTAATAAGGTAATCAGCTCAGGGGACGGCCTCTGGTAATGTACTGGGAGGCTCTGTTGGTAGCCCTGTTCAGGTCCTTGGTTTTAAGCAATAACTTGGACACAAAAGACATGCAACTTTTTCCAGGTATGCTATCAATTTATAGACCTTCAAGAAGAGATAGCACACATAAAACTGGATCAAGTTCATGGTTTATTGGGGCAGAAACAAAGAAGTTTATTTTAAACAAGGTAAATAAACAGAGCAAGAGCCTGCACCCCATGTTTCAGGTCATTTTTTTGTTTTGTTTTGTTTTGTTTTTTTGGTCCCAGAACCCATTACAGATCTTGTGGTGGCCGCTCACATTGTCTGTGCAAGAGAGTGTGCTGCTATATATGAAAAGCTAAATTTCATTGACCACCACATCCTTTTTAATATTGAGAGCTTACATCCTCAGCCAGGAAGAACTTAATAGGAAACATTGACAGACCTCCAGACCGCTTCCTGATTCTTTAATAAAACAGAGGGTCCGCTAAGCCCACATCATGACTCCCCCTTTTACTGCTCCTGGAGAGGCGTGCCTTTGCCAAGTTACTGCAAGGATCTCTATGAGAGGGAGGGGCAGTGGAGCTGGGGGTTCTGCTCTCAGCGGTTAAGATCTTGCTGGAACCAAGACATTTAATTGTGTGCTGCATCATAGTCCTTTTATACCTGGAGCTTCAATCATTTTTCTTGAAAAACTTACACAAATAACCTATGTCTCTTAATATCTTCTTCTAAAGGATTATTTTCAAATATTGAAATACTCTTGATCATTGGTCCAAACTCAGCCTCAATAAAATGACATCCTCATCCAGAGGGAAAGGCAGACTTAGCATTCCAGTATTTCTGACTGTTACTCTGTCCAGTTATCCGGCATCCTGGAGTGTTCATGTCCCACATAAGCCTCTCAGGTTCACAGAGGAACTGAAACTGGAAAGCCCCTTGGAAATGCTGGCAACAAAATCAAATTTTTTTTTAAATCAGAAAGGTTAAAACATGAGCTAAAAATTAAAAGGAACTAACCAAATAAGTATGAAATCCTACCTTTAACCCCCAAATAAGCATTAAAATAGAAAATAGAAAAAATCTGACTTAATAGAGAACATATGATTTTTTAAAACTAGCTTCTTAATGAACTGCAAGCTTCATAAGAGCCCAAAGAATGGAATTGCATTAGTAAGTGTACTTATCAAAGGTAAAGATAATTGCTTTCTATATGTTCTATACAGGTGGGGCATTGTCTGTGGCAATTGGGTTAATTTTGTATGTTTCATTTCAAGGAGATATTAGCCAGTCATTGAACAGGATGACTAGAATGGTTAGGGTCTCAAATCCTTGCCTGATAATAACAATAATAATAATAATAATAATAATAGCCATGTCCATGTATTGAAGCCTCATGGTGTGTCATGCCCAGTGGTAGATATTGTATGTGAAATGGCTGTGCAGTTGAACCTCCTCAACTAAAAAACTCAAGGAGAAGCTACTTCCCAGCTAAACTCTAAACTCAAGATAATAGGGACTTTTGTGCATGATGTTCAGATGGTAATGAAGGTGCTAATAATGATGATAGCAGCTTCCCAATGTTTGGGAAATAAATTATCAAGTGCCAAGGAGAAAAGATTATGTGGCTCCAGAAGAGAAACTAGGTCAAATGGGTTGAAGTTACAGAGAAGCAAGTTAAAGCTCAAATATAAAGAAGAAATTTCTGTCACTTGTTCTTGCTCAGAAGTGGTACACGGAGCCTTTTAAGGAGGCCCATCTGCTTGCCGTTAAGTGCTCAAGTGCTCACTGTGCACCAGCTACTGAGGTACCAGCCAATAAAACTGGCATTATCCCCATTTTACACATGGTAAATCGGGCACCAGATAAAAACTTGTCAAAGTTTACACAACAAGTCCATTTATTTTTCACTATGTTATAATCACCCCATCATTGCAAATAATCTTACATGGCCATTGACTAAAAAGTCAACCTCTTGAGAACATGTTTAAGAGAATTTCTCTATTGGGTGAGGTAAGTCCTTACCTTGTTGACCCTGCAGGTACTCAGTATCATTGAACCTGTTTGTCAAGTAATGAACTTTTATGAGAATTAATGTTAAGTAATGAAGGAGTATGGATAATATTTTTAAATGAATCTAAAGAGATCAGTTTGAGTTGAGGGAATGCTAAACATTCTCAGTGAGGGACACATGCTAATTTATCCTGAGTTTCATTAGGAAAGCACTTAATTAGCCTCCTAATATAATTACTTTCAGGCCAGTTCATTTACTTGCTACCCTAACTATTATATTCTAAAGCACTTATGTAGCACTTTTACTGGTTAAGAGAAAGTTCAATACATGTCAAAATACAGCTATGTGCCTTTATATCTGTTATGAACCATAATAAACATAGGCTTTGAGAACGCCAAAAATTTAGAAGCAGAGAACTGATATTTGTTGAAAATCTGATGTGTCCTAGACACAGTCTAAAGATGAACACATTCAGAGGAAACCAGGTTACGTAACAAGCAACCCACCTACGGGGAAGAGATTCTGGGGAAGAGCAGTGGGAACTATTGTTGGGTAGATAGGATGGAAAGAGCCTGCAAGGGGAGCTCGTGTTCTGAGCAGAAGAACATTCAGACTTGGTGCTGTGAGCATGGGAAGCCATGCTGGATGCCTGAGTGGAATGGGGGAAGTGGCTCAAAAATACAGGGTGCATGTTCCTCCTCGTTAGGAAGGAGCTGGAAGCCACAGTGTAAGAGTAGTGGTTGCTTTTAGAAAGGCGCTTCTCTGAGGTTGACAGGAAAGACTGCGAGATAGTAATAATAACGATGAACATCGACATTGCAGTTACTGTGTGCCGGCAGTGTGCTCAGTGCTCTGGGTGCACTCCTTCATTTATCCTTACAACTCCTGTGAAGTAAGGAGTAGTGGTAGCACCATTCCGGTCTTCCAGATGAGAAAACTAGGACTTCTAAAAGCAACTGGCCTCTGGTCAGGGAGAAAAAAATGCAACATCCAGCATGTGTTCGCCTCACAGCCTTGTTCCAATGACCAATGCCTGCCTTTAGAATCGTTATTTAATGATATTACTGTCTGATATCGTCTAGCTGTTTAAGTCACGGCTTGAGAAGATTGTTCTCTGCAGTGGCAGATGCCACGGGGCTGAGGTTGTGTTTCTTGGCCTATGAACATGGTTGAAAACCTGATCTTCAGTGTTGATTACATGTGCTCTTTTCCCCTGGAACCCAAGGGACGCAGGACAGACCTTTTCAAGCCTTAAAATTATATCGATATTCTAATAAAAATAAAATTAAGTGCATAGGTTGTATTTATAGTTGTTTTGTTTATAAATGTTATCAATTCCTTTCCACACACACGGCATATCACATATGTGTACACTTTCCCTCCCAGGGGCTCAAGATCTGGATCGTATCCGACTGTCCACCTACAGAACAGCATGCAAGCTTAGGTTTGTTCAGAAGAAATGCAATTGTAAGTATGCCAGTTGTTTGGACTAATTACCCTCGTGTATCCTGTAAGTTTACATTTGTTACTTCATTTATTAAAACCAGGTTTTCTTGAAGGAATTGATAAAATATGTTCACACAACAATGAAAAGAATATTATGATATATGAATGGTAGCAAGACTATTCCTAAGTAATTCTGAAGTCTTAATTACTCTGAACTGCTAAAGTGCTCCATCCTGCCGTTGGAATGGTTTAAAACTGGATGGGTGTTTTCCTTCTTTTCTTTAGCCTTGGTTTTGCGAATGCAGTGCCATCAAAGTGGTTTCCAAGAACTTTATAAAACATCAAACATCGAGTCCTCCTAATATGTGTGTTTCCTTTGCAATTATAGGAAAATGTTTATAAGCTCCTGGATAACAATCACGTTTCTTTCTGAAACTAGAAAATTCATCCTTTGTGTCAGAATATTAACTATATCCGCCTGCATGAGAGGATAGCAAGAAAAGAGACAAAAGTACTCAAACAAAGGAACTTGCTTCAGCCTTTTCCCAAATTTTAAAGTATAAGCAATAAGTTAGGTCACTAATCGCAGTGAGCAGAATTACATTCCCTACTGGGTCAGTGCTTCCATCATATTACCACGTTCATTATCCCTTGGAAAAAAATATCACTTTGTTTTAAAAGCAGACTGCTATAAAAAATTTGAAACGCTTCTTGCTTTCTAATTAGTATTGGACGCATTAAAAAATTAAAACCATAATGTTATTCTGAGTACATACACATGGCTCCTGATTAACTGCCACAAGGGTTAGCCACGCGGCGAACGTGGAAACCAGCCGTGCCCACCTCCCTACCCTCCCAAAATCTCCAGCAGATGGCTCCTGGGGCACGGGCAGGCCACGCCCAGCCCCACACCCCTAGGCACTCAGCTAATCATGACTCTAGGGCTGGGCAGCGCGCATCCGTGCCTCACGTTGCTCACCTGCAGCTGTTTTCCTGCCCCAGAAGATCGGGGCCGAAGGTTGGGGCAGGAGAAGAACGGAGAAAAAACATAGGTTGGTCCAACATTAAAGATATGTTTCGACTCCTTACAGAAAGTGAAACCCATGCCCCTTCCCCCAAAAAAGCAGTGAGAAAAGCAGTCTGGACGTGGGAAGGAATCTCTGGGTGTACTTATAGTCCTGGGTGTTTCCCGGCCTGGTGTTAAAAAGGACAAGGAAAGTGCTCCCACTGAAGCAAAACTTTCCCTCCCCCTCAACCTCACCACCAATATTTAAACAAAAAGAAGAATCTCCATGTTTTCGGCAATGAAAAAGTGATGGGATCCCCCCCGTTTTTTTAATTCATTACCGATGGCCCTCAAAATAGAGGGGGGAGGAGAAGGAGCAGGGATAGAAGTCCAGTCTCCTCAAAGCACTGCCACGCACAGCCTCCCTTAGGCTACTGTCAGTAGTGGGGAGCTTCGAAATTTCAAAATGACATTACAGAATAAGGATGGATGGATGGATGGAGAAATAAATAAATAAATGGAGGGGAGGGGAGGGGAGGGGAGGGAAAAGACTCCCAGTAATTTGTCAGCCCTGAACCAGCATTACAGAGGGCACACTCTGTTGGCCCTAGCTGGGTTCGGCAACCCCTAGGTCATATTCCATTCCCCCTGCTCTCTGGTAAAGGTCCTTTCTCTTTCTTGGGCATCTCTTTTTTGCCTCTTCCTATTCTTTTCTAGCCCTCATCCTAACCCTACCCCCAGAATCGTGGCATAGTCACACTGGCCTTCTTGGAAAACAGTAGGGAAAACACTATCTTGAAAAATAATGACCCATCCCTGGGTGAAAAGAGACAACTTCACACCTGTCCAGTTGCCCTCTGTGTATCCATTCGTTTACCTCTTAACTTAGTAAACTTATAATGAAAACCTAGTCTATGTTTGGCACTGTCCTAGGTACCAGACACAGAGCGATGGTAAGATACAATCCCACCTTGAAGTTGCCCAAAGTCTGTGTGGGTAGGTGGACTTATAAACAGATTTAGAAAACAGTGCGGAAGTGTAATGACAGGAACATGTACATGGTGTTGTGGGCGCACCAAGGAGGCAGCGCCCTGACCTGTGTGTGAGGACTGACCTGGCTGCTGAGAGGACTTTGCTACACAGGGAGATGACTGGGCTGAGGCTTAAAGAATCAGTAAGACAGTAAGCAGAGAAGTGTTATTGGCTTTCCAATGTATTATACAAATTTTGTACACTTTAGGATGAGAAAAGATATTATAGCTATACAAAGTAGACAAAACTAAGGCTGAAGAAAGAAATACAAGCATATCTTTGAATGATCTGCTAAAATTAAGCTGCTTTTCCAAATTCTGTCTACATTAATCAGAAGTGTGAAATGCAAGTACTATATGTGTTTGCCGACTTTTCCTTCCTGACAATAAATGTAACAGTTATGATGTTGAGGTACTTGCAAAATGCTAACACAATTGAACCAGGCTTATTTTAATCGAAGTCAGAGCTTTTCTTGTAGGAAGGTAACCAGAAGTGCTGGTGTTTATGTGACATAATATTCATCAATATTAAATACCTCTGTCTTAGAAGGAGATGATTTTTGTCTGCAATAAAACCATAATTTATTTATTCAAAATAAATTGTGGCACCTTAGAATGGAGTTTTACTCTACAATAAAAGAAATAGGAAAGAATCCAGATCGTGTGTTTGTAACTGCATTGCTTTATTGGAAACTCTTATGTAGTGTTCACTTCATAGAAACTGATAGACCTTAACTGAAAATGGGCTGTTTATTTTTAGGCCCAGACATTATTAACAGGTAAAATTTCTTTTGTGTATTACCCAAACTAAACTTAAAAACTATGTAATGGAGGAAAGAACATAAAAACTGACACTTGTAAAGTCATCACCTAGAAAAACTATTGTCTGGATACAGCATGAAGAGTATAGACTCTTAGGAGATTTCTCTCTTATCTAAATTTAAAGATCAGAAGCATTAGGCAACCCCCATGTTTCCTTCCCCACAGTCCTTGCCTGCTCCGTTTATGGCTTCCCATCTAGAGCATCGACCCGTGTCCCTGACCTCCATGCTCACTTCCTCTAATGCAGCTCCTCGTGGGTGCTGGGAATCACTGGTGCCCAGTGTTCTGAAAAGACTTTCCATGTGAGGCCAGAAAACCGTGGCCCATGGACTAAGTGAGCCCAGCACCTGTTTTTGTATAGACTAAACTAAGAATCGTTTTTACAAATGAATATTTGTAACCTATTGGAAAATAGGTAAAGGGAACACTAATCTGTAACCCCAATTAAGCAAAATGTTTTTCTCTCAAAAAAAAAATTCCAGTCTGTTTGTTGATAGTCCAGCATTTTCAAAGTTATACCCATTTATTATATTTTTAATTTTATTATCAGAATGTTGTAGAAATTTATTTCCTCTCATTATATACAGGGTGGTACAAAAGTAGATTTTATAGTTGTGAATATGTGAAACACAGAGTTTATTCTTGTATTATTATTTATTATTGAATTATTTTCCATACAAACAGCTGTAAACCTACTTTTGCCCCACCCTGTATGTGCCAACAGAATGTTAATCCCATTATATGATGATGCCCCTATGTCCACAAAAAACATTTACCAACCTCTGCAATAAAAGAAGAGTTGTAAGAAGCCATTCTTTTTTTTTTTTAAGGTAAAAAACTTCCTTCAACTTTACTCTGTAGGATTTGTTTCCCAGATCAGATTCCTCCCCTCACCTTTCATCATTGTACCTTGTCATGCTCTCCCTCTCCATGCCATGACTAGCACATTCTCTAACAAAATAAAAGAACAAATCTCCCAACAATTGAGGGAACAAGTTGGCTCTTTTATTTTCTAGGAGAAATGGTGCAGAATCAAGAATACAGATATATTCCTAATTCTCCTTTCTAATCAATTAGCCTTCTCTTTAGCTTCCAGATTTCCTAGTAGCTTTCCACAAAAATAAATATTCTATATACCATTTACAAGTATGTGTGCAAACAGCAACATTTCAGCCTTTATCTTTAATAACTTGTGCCGTAACATTATTTTCTTGGTCAGCACTGACATGGTTAATGATCCAGAGACCCTGTAATGTCAGCAGCTATTTTTTCAGAAATTACTTTGAAGTCAATGGGACACAACATTAAGTTCACGAACAACAAAAAACAATAAGATAAATAAATCAAAAATCTACTTCCTTCTGTTTAACAGTGGAACAAAAGTAAGGAGGCAAGGAAGATACTGTCCCCCACACCCACAACTGACGTTACACCATCTTTTAGTTCTTCTAGCCACAATATGAATTTTCAATCGCTCATATCAATTACAATTTAATTAAAATTTTGTTTAAAAGTAAAGACAAAAAGGTATATAATTGTATCTGAACTTTTAGAGTTTCTCAAAATATCTTTCTTCTAGTAAATGAAGGATTTTTTAAAAGTATCTCTCATCCAAATATAATCTAAGGTTAGCACACATGTTTTTGTCTGTAATAGCTCTAAACTTTCATGATCTCTTATGAACCAAAAAAATACAGGTACCTGTTGACCTAAAGGTTCCTCTGTCACTGCGAAATTAACCCAAGTGGGTACCGTACATGTAGTAAGACCTGAATGAATATTTTTATACGAATGAATTAATAGGCTCCACTAGATTCATTTTTCACCATCCAGGTGACTAGTCTTATGCTGCAGAAGTAGCCTTTAGGTATTTCTTAGTAATAAATACTAATATCCCATTCATTTTTTTCAAGCTAGTATTCCAGTATATTCCTTCTCTCTGCCTCATTTTTAAATATGTGGATTTTTTGGCTGCCTGTATCCATTTTCTATCATTGCATAACAAATTACCACCCACTTAGCAGCTTAAAACAACACCCATTTATTATCTCAGTTTCTGTAGGTCAGAAATCCAACACAGCATGACTGGATTCTCAGCTCGGGGTTTCACAGGGCTGAAATCAGAGTGTCGGCTGGGCCCGCAGCTCCCCTTCGAGGAGGACTGGCTGTTGGCAGAAATCATTGCCTTGTGGCTAAGGGACTGAGGCTCCCGTTCCTTGCTGATGGTCAGGGTACTACCCTCATTCCTAGAGGCCACCCACATCCCTCACCATGTGACTCCACAGGCTGTTCAGAGCAAGGGTGTCCTCTGCTTCTTCCAGGTCAGCCAAAGTGTGTTTCTCTGACGTCCTCCCTCTGTGACCAGCCAGAGAAAACTCTACTTTTAAAGGATTTGTGTGATTAGGTCAGGCCCATCCACACACTCTCCCTACCTTAAGGTCAACTGATTCAGGACGTTGAGCATATCTGCAAAATCCCTTCATAGCAGTATCTGGATTCATGTTTGATTTAACAACTGAGAGAAAGTGAACACTGTGGACCAGGAATCTGGGGGGCTGGGGGGTGGGAGGGCATCTTAGGGTACTGCCTATGACACTGCTCAAGACCATAGACTTTTCTGTTTTCCAGCTAATGACATATAGAACATAGGATGAAAAAAAATAAAGTTTAAAATAAAAATCTCAGGCAGGGAAATAGATCCCCCAAAAGAGAAGTATTTAAAAGAGAAAGATACTAAGGCTCTCCCCAGTCAAGGAGTCGGATGAAAGAGCAGGAATGTTTAGAGAAATAAAATGGCAGATGAAAACCCTTGGAGCATAATTATCTTTGTATTGTTCCCAATGGCTTTGACACTCATTTTTATTCCTGATGCAGAATTACTCTAGACATGTATTTAGAATAAAGTTCAAATAGAAAAGTTCATTGGCAGAATGTAGCATTCCCAAAACTGCCCTGTGGGAAGTTGGGGGTGGCAGCAAAAGCACATCCAAGTTTTCCACTGAGTGACATGGCGGCGGAAGCCTGAACCGGCCTGGGCACCTGGGCCTGGGAGAAACGGTTTCCCCTCAGTCAGAGCAAATGTCTGCTCTTCCTTTTCATTGCTTTTATTTTTAAGATCTTAAAAATTCAGCGTTTTGTTTTCTTCCTAGAACATTTTTTTAAAGAGTGCCAGAAGCTTTATCTAATCGATCTGCTGTCACCGTCTAACCTGTGAACTAGGCAAACACCTCGAGTCTTGTTTCCAAAAATCAGGATGTACCTAACATCCATCAGCTCCCTTCCCTGTCCCGTGCCTCTGCATTATACCAGGAAACCATGCCAACTAAGCCCTTTAATCCTCACGGTTTAGGAAAATGCATCATCTTTAAATGCCCCAGTCAGCTGGGAAAGAGTGGTACCTATAGGGGATGCCTTTCAAGCTTCCTCAACCCTATCTGACAGGTGCCAAAGCAAGACAATGACCTTGTCTGAATGGCAGGCTATGTTCTTGGGACCCTGCCGATCTGCCCAGAGCCAGTCATCAGAGCAATGAAGGGACACCCGGGGGTCCTGTCCCACAGCTGGGCTCCCAGGACTCCAGGCCCTGAGGACAGGGATGGAAGAGTGGTCTCTCCCACATAACCACACCTGTGATACTGCAGAAAAGTCACTCCTGATGTCACCTTGATTGACTCCCCATTGAGGCTTTGTTGACATTTGTCATTATCAGTCACTCATTTATTTATCATTCAACTAATATGGACTGAGATTTACTGCATGCCAAGCATTAGACTAGATCATGGGGGTGGGGGGAAATTGTGGTAATATTCCTTGGTGTACAAATTTAGTATTAGGAAAACCTCAAGTTTAGAATCTAATGCATTTGTTCTATTCGTTATAAATCTTCTGATTTTGTAATATCAAGTGATAGATAAACCCTAGAAGTTTACTCTATAAAACTTGTACCTAGCATTTTAGTTCCCTCAGCAAATGTTCATTTTCTAAAGAAAAAAGTTAGTTATAAGTAGAGTGTTTAAAAGAAATCAAAAACATAGAGATTTATGTATAGCTATCGAAATAAATGAAGTCTGTAGCTATTTTTAATCACTCATAGTGTCGGACTAGGACTTCTGCTTTACCTCTGAGAAGTCCTGTTTGTTCAGGTGAGGGGAGCGATATTAAGTGGCTTCCCTTGGATAAATACCAGGTAAAATCATATAATTGAGAACTTAACTAACTTCCAGATATTAGCCAAGAGCCATGGTAAACGGAGTCACTGTCCTACAATATCTGTCAAGCCTTGTCATCAAAAGGCAAGCATGTGGACCAAGCAGCCTGCTACAAAGCTAGTAATGACACCAGCCCTAAGTAGCTTTGTTTCTCAGAAAAATAATGAACTTCAGTGTAAGAACAAGTATGATGCACTTTATTTGTCAAATTCGACACTGCAGAATAAGACACTATATTGTATTGTGGAGAAGGATAAGCTGAGGAAAAACTATATGATCAAACAGAATCAGAATCTACTCTGAACATAGTCATAATCATTATTTTTGTCTCATTTATTATTCTGGGAGTTTTCAATCAGCAAGAGAGACAAGGGCTTGATTAGGATCAGTGCTTCAGGCTGCATTTCCCCGGAAGGCAGACTTCACGGCCAGGCTTGTCTGGAAGCTGTTTATTTGGATACTGAATCCAGAGCAGAACAGGAACAAGAAAAGAAAATCAATAGATAATGCAGAAACTGCTAAGGAACCTTGTGAGATGCGCCCCAGCACTGTGCCCTCGGGAGACAAATGGAGGAAGTACTGATCCACTTGCTCTGCACCACGTTGGTCAAGGGTGACCTACGCTTGCACTGAGGGGTCGCAAGTGTTTGTGCTGAGGCGCCAGAGGTGTGCAGCAGGAGCCCAAGGCCAGCTGCTGTCTGCTTGCAGCTGCACAAAGCTGGTCAAAGTCTGTGTCATGATGGTCACTTCTGCAGGGGCTGGAGAAAGAGGTTGAGCCAAGATTTTGAAAAGGCACAAAGAGGGTTCTGTCACATTGCCTACTGTGTGTCTTGGCTTTCTGCATTGGAGATTTCCTCGTCAGCATTTTCTGCTAACTTTTAAAGATTTTTTTTTTCCTACAAAAGGTACACTTCCCATATTCTTGACCTCAATAACCCGTGCTGCAGATTAGCCATCCAGTGATCTGTTCATCCCAAATGCTAGCCCATCTCCTGAACGGCTTTCCATGCGCTAGGAGACTGGGCCATAGCTCTTTCCTGAGTGGATGAGTAAAATGCATTTTCTATTTTCTATCATATTATTTACTCTCATTGCACAAACACGATTAATTATATATTTAAACAGAACAGGGTGAGTGCAGAAAAAAGTAACCCTGCCAAGCTGATTGTTGCTTACCCACCCTTCAGTGGCCCTGCACACTCTATCAGTGTTCATGCTAACCAGATGGGCACAAGATGCAGGGCCACTGAGATCAACGGCTGCAAAGGGAAAGTAGAAGACAGTCCGCATGGCTGCTAGCACTGTGTATGCTTGTTCTTTTGAAATGTGACATCCGGTGCCTAGGATTGTGCCCATCTGTTCAAGTCATGGTAAGCAAAGAATAATAAAGGTGCTGCAGGAAGCCATGCTCAATGCATCCCATTGAGCTGCCTTTGCATATGAGGCAAAGGGGAAGATTCTAGGGATTCCATGTGTGTCTGGCAGATAGCAGGCACCCTGTTCCATTCCCCAAGCATTAGTAAGTACCCGGTTTGAACAAGGCATTATGCAAACAACCATGAGGAATAGAAAAATGAACAGGACATAGTCCATGTCTCGAAGTTGCTCATAATTTAGTGATGTGGTTCTTAAGCTTCTCTAACCCTGTATCTTTGGGAGAATCTGATGAAAGCCACTGACCTTTTCCCCTGAACACACACATGACCCTTAACATAAAATTGAGCTCATCATTTCAAAGACCCTCCTCTCCCCTGAAGTCTAATCAAAGGTTTATCTAAAAAAAATGGAGGGGACAACTCACTGATTAGCAACAGGGGCAAATGCAGTGTCACAAATGTTCTGTAGACAGGTGAAGGTATCTGGGAGCAACAACAGGGGGAAAGGAACTCCACCTGAGGGCATCAGAGTGGTCTTCCTCGCGAGCATGTGTGTGTGTGCAGTGCCTTCAAGATACAGCACTGAAGGGTGTAGCTGGTGAAGGGGGTGGGCCCAGGAAAGGCACATACAAGACGGCCAGGGAGATATTCTGGAAATGTACGTAGTCCAGCATAGCTGGAACATAAGACTCAGGGAAGCTGGAGATTAAGATATAAGGCTACAGAGTTTGAGACTCAAGTCCAAACATTGGTTTTCATGCTTAGAAGCCTGGGTTTTACTCAGTAGCTGATGGAGAATGGTATGACCAGAGCTAAACCTGAAAACACTTCTTAGGGTAGATGGAAAAAGGCAGAAACTGGAGATGAGTGATGAGGCTTACTGTAAAAAATCTAAGTAAAAGTCAGTAAAATCCCAAACTAGGGTAAAAGCACACTGAAGGAATCTATAGAGTTATCCAGTGAAGTCTAAAATTACTGCCCAGAGGGGAGATAAGATATTAGATTCCCTTGCTTCTAAAGTTACTATATATATTCTGAACAAAGTTTAACCCTGGAAGTAATAAATTAGTTATTATTCAGATTATTCTTTTCATTTACCTTCTCTTATTATTTTTATAATCTTTGGTGCAATACTTTGAAAAATAATAAACTTAATAAATGCTCATTAATTGAACTTTGTTAAATTTAATTTATAGTATGACAGCTATTTGAGCCAACAATTATTATAGCTCATTTTGAATAATGATGCTACTCTACAAACACAATTTAAGCAACACTGAATAATTTTTCCTAATAGACAATGGATGTACTACCAGAGGCTTTGAGGACTAACATGAGATTCAATTTGATTTTACGCCAAAAATATGTTATAGACCTTTTCCTGAAGCTCTATTATTACATCATCTATATTAACCAGGAAATTAAAGTGAAATTAAAATATTATCTCTGTGAGACATGGTGTGTCTCTTCTAGGATCATTAGCAAAGAGAACTGTCTTGGTGATAAAGGCATACTTTTGGAGCAAGAAGGATGTTGAGTTTTGAAGCGTAAGGTATTTTGGTGACCTACTCAGGTGTTTAGATTCATATTTTAGAAAGGTATGGCCCACTAGTGGAAATCAAATATGAAAATTGTGCTTTTATCAACATTTCATTTCCAAACTTAGTGTCAGTTAATGTGGGCAATATCGTCACATAATCACATCAAAATACATTGGTTGGCTCTAGCAAATAATATCATGTAACTGAGTTCTTCCCGCTACCCTGCCCCCAAGCTTTTTAAACACTATTTTGTCATCTTAAAAGGCCATGATTGTTTGGGTGGGGGGGAAGCACTTCATTTGAGATTATCTTAACAACTGGCTAATTTGCACATGGATTTCTTGACCACAATGTTCCTGATTGTCTCCTGACAGCTCTTAAATAAATTCCCCTGTGTCAAATGAGCATCCATTTCCCGTTCCTTCTGCCTCTTGTCTAACTCCACCCTTGAAGTCATACTCCATTGCAGTGGTTATCAGACTTCATTGTCTTTCAAAATCACATAAGGAGGTGCTTAAGCTAGAGATGCCCTGGGCTATGGAGTCAGACCCACTCGCTGCCCTAAGAATCACCTCTGGCTTTCACCACTGGGCTGTTTAGGTGTAGACGGGAGGCAGAATTAGCTGACATGGTGGGTTGAAAGTGAAACTAAGCATTAAAATGTACAGGTTGCAAATTCTCAAACTTTCTATTTGCTTACTATGGATTAGAGAAGTGTAAAATAATGGGCAACAGAGAAATTTACTTAGTTATAGACCCTGCTTTCCAGTAAGCCCCCGCACACAGTCCTCTGGCCCAGTCAAGTCAACAGAAGATCTCACTGTACCATCTTCATTCATTACTCTGTGCTACTGGTTGTTTGATTTTCCTCTGGGAGTATTCTCCCTCCTCCTCAACATGTACCCTTACCCTGCTGTGGCTCAGGGACCAACTGGAGACCTACCTCCTCCTCCTAAATTTCCAGCCTGCCAACAGCATCCCTGTATTTTGAGCTCCAGTAGCTTTTTTATTTAAATCTTTACTATGAATGTGGGCTTTTTATAATGTACTATCTTATCTTAATGGTCAGTTAGGCCACCTGAGTGTCTCTCCTAGTTTGTCAAATGACCTGTAACATCAAGAATAATGTATTATAGGATCTTTAAAATTACTGGTTGGATTTACTTCCTTTTGAAAATGTTTTGTAATCTCATTTCTCACTTCCTTCCCCAACTCTGTATGTGGAAGCATATGGCAGGCTTTCTCCATATGCTAATGCCTACATGTGCAATACAAGTGTGGTAGGTAGTGATACAGTGAAAGACCCTTTTTTTCTCATGAGCTGAGGCTCTCTGAATTTCAAGATAAGTTTTTGATCTGAAAGTGAACTAAAATACTCATCACTGTGATATAATCTCTCATGAAGTTATAATATAGTACATTCATTAAGAGGAAAACAAACCTGAAATTATAGAAGAAAGATTGTATCTTTATAACTGACAGAGTGAAACAAAGAATTGAAAGAATTTGAGGGGAGAAAGTTTTATAATTTTATCTGAATGTGACAGTAAATTTTAATTCCTGTTCTCTCTCAGAAAGAATACCTAAAATGTATATAGTGCTTTACAGTTTAATGTGTTCCATGTAAATTTTATTGTTCCTCAGAGCACGTATAAGGTTAAAAAGGTGAATATTATTATTCCCATTACACAAATAAACACTTGAATTTAAGTCTATTATCACTAAGCCCATTATTTTCTCTATAAGAGAAAATAGATTGTTACTATAGCACGCTCAATGCACTTGCTTGCTAAATATCTCTTCCCCCCCACCTGTAAGTTCTGTGTGGTCAGCGGCTGCCTATCTCATCCATACTAACTCCAGAACCCAGTACAGTGCTATCACATAATAAGGGCTAAATAAATGCTTGTTTTATGAATGAAGTTTTTCGTCTCTGGAGTGGAAGGCTAAGAAGGAAAGCCAGTTAGCGGAGGCTTAAGGTGATAAGCCTGAAGAGAAACCTGGAGTCATTCTGATACTCACAGTTGTTAAGTTTCTCTCCCCAATTCCTCACTCCCCACCCTGTGGCTGCCTGGCCCATGTGGGAAGCTCCCTAAAAGCATTTTTACTTAAAGTCTACTTGGCACGTAGAATACTGAATGAAAGTTCCATCTGAGAGCTGTCATCAGAAAAAGATGATGCTTATATGTGTGTTCATCTTTTAGCTGCTAGGACATCGGAACTTTACTGGAAAACTAGAAGAAGGAATCACCATAATTAACTTTCCTATAAGTCCACAAACATATTTTAAGAATATGCTGTGTGGACAAACACCACTGGGCACGTCAAAGCAGCAACATAAGCTAATCAGAAACGCCACCCGAACTGGTTCTCCTATTCCGGAGAGTGTGGTTACCTTGGAAATTTCATCCAGAAACCACCCTAAAGGTCAGGAAACTTAAGTCTAGGGAGGAAAGAATTAGATGAGTTTTCAGGAGGCACAACCTATCTCCTTTACTATTGCATTGGCTGAGTAAGTCGAGTCTGCATTTACTTGCATGTCTCAGAAATGGGAAAACAGGTCACAGCAAAGATTCAGGCACCAGTTACCATCATTTTCAGCAGGAATAGCACAGGCGGGTATGGCTTGAGAGGGTGCATACATGGATGCACGTGCACACGCACCCCACACAGTGTACACTACTAGAGGATGTATCTATATTCCCAAAGACGTATGTAGTCCCTGTGTCATATCAACGCATTTTCTTCAATTCCCAGCCTAACTACAATTTCCTTTTTACATAACTAAGGAAGCACATTATAATGCAATGAGTGACCTCCTTATAAATAAAAATTTCAAACCCCTCTAAAACAATGTATATATACATAATTACATAAATCATTCCTAAACTGTAGAAATTAACTGATAATTACCAGCTACTTGAAACACACCTCACAATCTAATAAGACGTAGCAGGATGTCTTGATGTGAGAAGAATAAAAACTACCGATTTTGAGCACTGCTTCTCATACTTCAGTGCGAATATAAACTGGAGATGCTGTTAAAATGCAGACTCTGATTCCTTAGGTCTGAGCGGAGGGCCTGAGAGTCTGCAGTTCTGGCAGACCTAGAGCCTTGCAATTCCATGTATGGTCTAGGGCAGCCACAGAGGCATCACCACGGTGCTGCTTTCTAACCTTGTAGCTGACTCCAGTATGCCGCCACGGTGAACAACCACTCCTCCAAAGTGACGGAAGCAGAATCTCTGCAGGGTGGTTTTTTATTGACCTTCCCTAGCTGCAAGCCACCTGAGAGCCTTCTAAAGGCTTATAAACATGTGGTAGTCAGAGTCACCTGGAGAGCTTTCTCAAAACCCTTGCCCACCCTCCTAAGTTTTGGACTCTGAGTGGTAGAGTCCGGGCTTGGGAATTTTGAAAGGATCTCTTAAGTGCTTTAGGAAAAGGACATCATGCTTAGAGTCACTAACCTGGACCCAGTCTCTGTGATATAGTCAGCAAAGGCTGCCCTGTACTAATTCATGAGTTAGACTAAATCCTGAAGTTGTCTTTTGATATTCATATATGTTCTATATCCTCTCTCCAGTATTTTACCCTATTTATATGATTCTACTACTTCTAATAAAGTTTATGACATCAGTCATTTCTATTAGTTATAAATGAGTTTGGCATTTTTGCACTTTCCCCAGGGACACTTGGATTTAAGTCATCTCTAACTGTGAACTAAGAGCCCCTCTCCTACTGTAATAGTGTAACACAGCAGCTACATCGCTTGAGATTCACAAACTCTTCTCTACCCAGGTGGAATCCCTCCCCCCACCCCCCAACCCCCCCACATCCCTTTTCAATAGATTTCTTAGATTTAAGACAAACTTAAATGTTTGTCTTAACAAACATCTTATCTATTTCCATTTATTTATATTGTTGACATCTTATCTATTTCCATTTATTTATAAATACAAACTACTGTGAGGTATTAATAATTAATATATGCAATTAACACTAATGTTATTTTTAAGATTCTTTGATGTACTAAATTCTACTTTTAAGGATACCTTTTGTTTATTCTTGATATGGTTAATGTTAACTAAGTAACTTCACTATGCAAACTGTTACCTTTTCTAGTATATTAGTGCAAGTGTATACAGTTATATGGATGAGGAAATTCCATATCCTATCGCCTGTATCTAATAGCAGGTACTTTATGATGGACACATACAGCTTAAGAACTATTTAGTAAAATGTGTGTAGTGCCATCTAGTGGTATATCATCATTGTTGCAAACCTAGATGTCCTTTTCCAAAGTGATTTGATAACTCAATAGTAAACAATGTACTTATGCAACTGTCAGACTTTAAAACGGCCCTCTTAATAACTTCCCAATGTCTCTCAACTCAGCACATTTCTTAGTGTTCCTGTTTAACTCAGCAAAAGAATTGTGATACTTACCTTTCTCAATAATAATGAGTAGATACTGAATTATGCTTATTATGCACTAAATACTGTGTGAAGTGCTTTATATTGATTACCTCATTTGCGTCCCAAAATTACCCCATAAGGGACGAATCATTATTGTCCCCATTTTACAGATGAGGAAACTGAAATTTACAGAAGGAAGGTAAGTGACTTGCTCAAGGTCATAGCTAGTGGGGGGCGCCAGTAGAAACCCAACTGACTGCCTGGGAGTCTGCAGTGCCCTGCACAGTGATCTGCACCTCCCAAAGTAGTTACCAAAACTTTAAAGTTTAAAGTTTCCAAGAAACCATTATAAAAGAAGGCCTTCCTCACCGGGTCCGTATCAAATACAGTGAGAACAATTCAAACTCCACTAACTCAGAATTTATGATAACTAACCTGAATAAGCATCCGCTTTTGTGGCTGAAATGTGGTTCATGCTTCTTTTATAGAACTCACATAATATATGCTCAAAGTTATCTGTTAATTAGTTCATTGAAGTTGGAGGACTGAGCTAAAATTTAGGTTTGGATTCACAAATCTTATAAATTAATAATAGCATAGGATGGCTATAGATCATAGGGTGTTTAATTATTTTAACACTAATAACTATCATTTGTTGAGCACCTATTATGTGCCAAGCCCTGTGGTCAGCACTCATATAACTTCCTTGGGATGATATTGGCTTCCTCATTTCTAAAATGGAATACTACATTTATAAAGTGAAATAACTTGCTCACGGTTTTACAGTTATTAACGAAGCCAGGCGTGAAACCGCAGTGTTTGTGATTACCAACCCTGTATCCTTTCCACTTTGCCACTCCCTGGAAAATAAGTACGTACAAGGGTGTAATGTGCGTGATTACAGTGTCTCTGTGTGCTGCCACTCCACTGTTTCTTGCTTGAACAAGAGCCACGAGCTGCAGCCCCTTCCACATGCACGCCTGCCCAGCTCCCTTCTTTCCTTCCCTTGCAGTCAGAAATGACATTTTAAGCTGCATTTCTGATCATGGTACTCTCCTATTTAAACACCTGTGTCTTCACACTCGTAGCACAAAGACCCAAATCCTTATCATGACCAGTGTTCTTGCAGCCTTATCTTGTACTTCTGGCCCCTTCACAACCATCACATAATCCAGCTTTGTACCTGGCACCCTTTAAAGGACAGTAAGTCATAATTTCTGGTTATGTGTTTGTGTGACTGTGAGCCATGCCTGTGTCCCCTTCAGACTGTTCGCTCCCCGAGGCAGGAGCCGCATCTGCATTGTTTCGCTTTGAGTCCCCAGGCCCTACCTCAGTGCCTTGCACATGATTATGAAACCTAGTTTTACTTGTCATTTATAATTACCTAGTCTCACAACCATAATTGGTATTTCATTTTTCCTTATATTGAGACCTTAAATGTGTGGAAACACAAAGATAGAACATATTTATTTTTAGTAACTTTCATATGATTTCTAGATATTTTATTGGTCCCTATCGTTATTTCCTAAGTTACATGCCCTATTCCAAGCATTTTACCGGCATCACCCCATTTAATCTTCATAGTAATCATCTGAAGGCAAATGCTGTTATCAGCCTCCCTTTTCTAAGATGAAGACTCAGAGAAGCCAAGTAACATGATAGATGATATACCTAGGATTCAAACCAAGGCTTTTGTGATTCTTCATGACTACGCTATATTGCCTCTTAAGTAATCAAATGCATTTTCACTGTTGAGTCACTTGCTTGTCATGTGCTTACTTAGCCAACAGATATTTATTAAGTTCCTGTTGATGTGCGAGGCTGGGGGTAAAAGCAGTTATCATGACAGAGTCTCCTCCTGCGGCGCGTGCAGTGCAGAGGGGAACAGAAAACCTGGCGTGCAGAGCGTCCGCTGAGTAATGGGAGTAACAGCGTCCTGAGCTGGCATGTAGGAGGCGCATGAAATCTAGAGGTGGAAGATCCAGAAAGATATCCTGAAAGAAGCGTTGACATTGAGGCATGACGGGGGAGACATGGATGAGAAGTGGAGCCAGATCAAAAATAACTTTGCAAGCCATGTTAAAGAGTTGAATTTCAACTGAATGGGAAGTTATTAAAGGACTTTAAACAGTATCCAAGTAACATGTCAAACACGCAGTTCAGAAACATCACCCCGGCTACAGTATTTAGAAAGAACTGCAGTAGAGAAAGAGTGAGGGCGGAAGAACTGACTTAGTCAACCACTACAAGATAATGCTGATAACACTGGGTGACGGGAAGGAGGGCCCATGGAAACAGAGGAGAAGAACTGGTATTTTGGAGGTGAAGTCCATTGGACTCAGTTATTGATATCATGTGAGATATGAGGATCCAGGGATGAAATCCAGACTTTAACTGGGACAGGAGAAGAATGGGGGGTGGGGGAGTGAGGCCATTCAACAGGGGAGGGAACCCCAGAGAAAGCGGGTTTGACAGAGAGAGATAAGTGTAGGCTGGGCAAGCAAAACCTACAGTTCCTGAGGGACCCACCCACACACACACCTAGGGACATGCCGGCCACTTCTGTGGACCTGTATGATTCCACCCCTGGGAATCCTGAGAGCCTCCTGATGCCCCACAAAGACTCACCAGGAAAGACCTAGGTATCCAGATTTCCTCCCTCTCCCAGCAGCCATTTCTCTTTCTTGGCTTGTAGCCAAATCCCTCCTGTGCTCAAGGTCACAGTTCATGTTCCTCTTCTTCAGTGCCTGTTTCACATAACCCATAACCAAGAACCAGATGACTAACCTACTTCCCCTGGTGACCTGGGCACAGATACCAAACAGGAAGACAGGCCTGGTCTCTCCATCACTGCTTTTTGTATCTTGTGCCCAGACATACCCCAAGGACTAGGTCCAGAGGATCTATAGCTCAAATATGCAGGGAATAATGATAGGAATCCCACCTTTTTTCCTCAAAAAATAAATAAATTCAACGTATAGAGAATTTTCTTTGGGGGTGCCTTGGTTGCTAAGTTAAAAATTGAATAAATAACATTAAGAATACAAGTAATTTACTTGCCTTGTGATGCACATAGAAGATCGCAAATTTTGAACCCTGAATCTGAATTTACCCAAATTTAACATTTAAGTGATTCATTTGAATCAGAAGAAACTCTGCATCTGATAGGTTATCTATCTCCTCGTCACTTAGGTCTTTTCCTGGAGTTTTGATCTGTTCTTTCATTTGGACCATATTTCTTTGTCTCAGCACTCCTGTTACTTGTAAGGGGCGGAGGCTTAGGTATTCAGCAGGGTGGGGCAGCCCTCCTTACTGTGTTTGGTGCTATATGTGGGAGAGGAGTCAGAGAGGGAACGGTGCCACTTGCTCTCTTGCACGGCCTTTATTCCACTTTCTGTCACTTCCCTCACTTCCCACAAGCAGATCGTGCCCTTTCAGGTGATGATTCCTGGGTGTGTAGGTTTGTGTATGTTTTAGGACCCCATGGGCTTCTCCAGCGGACTCTCCTATGAGGCTGGGAGTTTCTCCCGCCACTGCAACCCCCACGGATCTTTACAGACAGAGGTTTTGAGGCTTTAGTTTCCCTCTCTGAAACCCTAGGTTTCACACTCTGTCTCACTCCCTAGTTGTTCCTCCCAGATAATCCACATGCAAATGTGGGACCACCCAGTCAGCCAGCCCCCTCCTTACCCGTGCAGTCCTCTGCCTTGCCCTGAGCCCTCTCTACCCCAGCTGCCCATCTCTGCCCCTCCTACCAGTCTGGATGAATGTTTCTTTAACTCCTTGGTTGTCGGATTTCCATGCAGTTTGATTTTCTGGCAGTTCTGGTTGTTTTTTGTTTTTTAAATTGGTTGTTATCTTTCTTTGGTTGTGTGAAGAAGCAAAGCATTTCTACCTATGCCTCTACCTTGGCTAGAACGCCCCCTCAAAAGCAGTTTTAGTATGCTTCCAAATACTAGAATTTAAGAATTTAAGTGTTGTGGTGTTTCTTTTTCTCTCTTTGGGGGTGGGGCGGGGCTTGGTGGGTAAGATTAACATGTACAACAGGAAAATACTTGAAGCCAGATAGTCATGTTAACTGTAATCACAAGTAGTATCTACTTCAAAGTTGATGAGAAACTAGATCTTAAATGTTCTTACCACAAAAAGAAACTGATAATTATGGAACATGATGGAGGTGTTAGCTAAAACTATGGTGGTAATCAGACTGCCATATATAAATTCATCAATTCAACACAGTATACACCTTCAAGTTACACAATATTAAATGTCAATTCTGTGTCAGTTGTTTTTTTTTAAAAAAGCCAGATAGGCTTGGATTCGAATGCCAGTTTTGCCATTGACTAGGCTCAGACCTTTGTGTTTTGTCAGTTAACTTCCATGACCCTGTTTCCTCACATGTAATGTGGGGATAATAGCTATATTTCAAGGGTCATTATGAAGAGTAGAAATAACTATCTACTATGGTATTCATTTGCTTACTATTATACATAGTACATCGAGTCTTTGAAATTATGCACTGTGTACACGTACATATGTCAACCCTTACAATAGTCGAACACATATCGAAGCCTCTGAGGTGTTTAACAGGGGGTACATGTAAAATAATGCATTTTCCTTTCCTTGCACTTTGGGCTGATGTGTTCTCTCCGCTTTAATTGTGTGTAGTGCACCTGGTGGACATTTGGAACGTCATAGAAGCATTGCGGGAAAATGCTCTGAACAACCTAGACCCAAACATAGAGCTCAGTGTGGCCCGCCTGGAGGCTGTGCTGTCCACCATTTTTTACCAGCTCAACAAACGGATGCCAACCACTCACCAAATCCACGTGGAACAGTCCATCAGCCTGCTGCTTAACTTCCTGCTGGCAGCCTTTGATCCGTAAGTGCTTTCTGAATGTCTGTTACTTTTTACCTCTTTCCCTTTGTCCTTCTTGGTCTTTGTGGCAAATAATTTTCTTGGATAACCTACTGCCTCTTTTTTCTTGACCAGATACTATTTCAGTGAAGTTTCTCTGTGTTTCACATAAATTTTAAATGCTGTGAAAAAGACAAGAGAGTAAAATAGCGCCATAGGCAATTGAGTACAATTGTATTTTACATCCTGACCTTTATTTAACTCATCCCACACTCTCTAGAAGCTATGGACACTTGAAAGTGTTGTGTGGTGGCCTGCCTATGAAGTGATTTAATGAAGCATGAAGAGGGAGGATGTTTTTAACTCTGTTCTTTGCAAATTGCCTAAGACAGTGTTTCTGGGGTGAAGTGACAAGACCCTAGAGCAAACAGTGAGAGATTGAAAAGGGTTTCTTGACCAACCTAGTGAAAGTAGTATGACTTGCGTTAAATGGACTGGTTGATAACGTGCCACGTAAAACAGAGTGATGCTATCCACACACTGCAATGGAAACTCAGCCTCATTATCTTATAATTTCCACTCATGGCTTCAGAGAATTTCAGAGCTGGCTGAGATCTTAAAGACTGTTCTTCCAAATCTTTCATTTTATGGTGAAGGAACTGAGGCACAAAGAGAGTGTCACTAACACTCCCAGAATGTTAGTGGCAGAGTGGGTATTTAGATATTCAGCTACGGTTTCTTTTCCAAGGCATATGTGGCAGCCTTGTGAAATATAAAAACTCCCCTGAATTACATTATCACCTAAAATTTCAAAGGGGCTCTTGCTAATAGCCCCTGGTCTAGATGTTGTATCAATGCCTCCATTTTCACTACTGGTTTTGAATATTAAAAAGGAAAATTACTAACTTGACCTTTCAGCAGTCACATTTTAAGACTCTCAGAAGAGTTTTCTCAGTCTCATTGTCTAGCCAATGCTTGGGAATATTTAAGCTCAGCATGGCAGATGATCCGGCCAACCTAATGTTATTATGCCACTCACTTACAAAAGGCACCAGCTGTCACTCTGCAACCTAGAGCAGTAACAGAATTGTTTGTGCTCAATTTGACCAGTGTACATTATCGTTTCTGTGATACTTATATTTTGAGAAATTCTCAAGTTGAAGTAAACAATTTTAAAACAAGCATTCCAGCAAGATACACTCCATGCTTAGTCTGTGCAGACTTGAGAGCTGATACACTGCTTTGGGCTAATCACTATGGTAACCGAGCAGGGCAGGTAGAGAGGCTGTGGTTCCACATGACAGGTAGCAGAATGGAATGAGGCCATGGAATTTCTATAACAGCATTTTCATCCTGTCCCCTCACCAGGAGGATGGCAGCTTTCAGACTTGCCACTCAAGTCTTTAGGAGACTTGTTATAAACGTAACAATGGAAAAAGTAAAAAGAGAAATATAAATGTAATTTCCTGCTAACTCTTGGAGTATTGCTAGAAGATTCATAAGGAATCAAAGCTAAAAAAATAATTTGGACCCACTCTGTAAATATAGAAACAAGGCCAAATTAATAATAAGGAAAGGGAATTTTGTAAAATATATAGAACTTGAATTAATAACAAGGTTAGATTTTTCACATTTGTGTAGAAATATTGGGAGAATCATTTCAAAAATAGAGATGTAAATGTTCTCTAAATAACTATAATGATATGGCTGAATTATTGCAAGGTTGATGAATGCTGAGCTTAAGAACTATACCAAGGTCAGAAGCAACTCGCACAAATGTTCAGAAGAAATGTTTGTTTCGTTCCTACTCTTAATGGGGATAGGAAGACCCCTGATCTCATTGTATTAGATGTATAAATGTATCTACATAGAGGGATCTTACTGTAGAGCTGTTTAGACACATTCACATGGAGACCCCAGTCTGAAGCCCTTCCACCTTCTGTCCTTTGACACAGTAAATGAGTATATGCAGTTGTACTGACACTCAAATTTTCCCTCTGGTGGCTTTTCACATTTTAAACAATGTGTGATATAACCTATCAGGAAGTACTAATACCTGAAAATACAACTTAGAAGTCAGTATAAGAAGAGAAACAAGAATAAAATGAATACCTGATTCTGTTTCTTATCTTTGTAATCCAAGTGAGAACTAGTATGGAATCTGATGTCACTTCCTACGACCTCTCCCATAACAGGCCCAGCTGTTTAAGGAACCTCTGTATTCTGGTAGACGTGAATGAGCCTGCTACTATTAGATCAAGGATGTGCTGTTGCTATTATAGAATCACTGAAACATTTAAGATCTTCCTTTATTTGCTGTGTTTTAAATGAACATGATTAAGAAAAACACAAAATCAAAAATAATAAAAGTCAGAGATACCTTAAGAACCTAGACTCTAAAGAGATTATGTAAAAAATAAAAAAGGAACACTGGCCAGTTTGGCTCTGTTGGGCATCATTCTGCAAACTAAAAGGTTGCAGGTTCAATTCCCAGTCAGGGCACATGCCTGGGTTGGGGGCTTGGTCCTGGTGGGGGGTGTGTGTGGGAGGCAACTAATCGATGCTTCTCTCTTGCATCGATATTCGTCTTCCTCTGTTTTTCCTTCCCTTCCCTCTCTCTAGAATCAATAAAAGAAAAGAAAAAGAAAAGTTATTAAAAGAGGAAGGACATTTCAGCAATTTAAACTCATGAAGAATAAGAACTTGGAGTCAAAGAAATGTGGTTATTATTTTGGTGGTGCCTTAAAATTCACCCAGACCCAACCAGCTGCCAAGAAAATGGCCTGAAATGAGGATCAAAATCCACTTCAGTTGAGTGTATCCCTGAGAATCAGACTCACCTTCCCATAATCACAGTTCTCCAATATTAGCATTTCCCTCTTTTCTCCCCAAAAAGACACCTGGACCTCAGTTTGTAAATAGGCAGACTTATCACAGACCACAGTCTCCTGGTTCCAGGGTTCCCCTGTTCCTTGGCCAAGCCAGCCTCCTAGGAGATGCAGTATTAATACACAGCTGTATGCATAGGATGGGTGGTAGAATATGAGGACCTAGTATTTGACACCAGTGACCTATGTCCACACTTGCCATTCCGCCACAGAATGGGCAGTCCAGGCAGTCTTTCAGGTCTAAAGGAGTTTTGTTGTTCCTGACTTTCCCTCTAAAAAATGGCTGTATCTCTGCCGGGGGTCATCCAGTGACGTTACCAACCAACTTCTAAAACCAGCTTCTAAGCAGACCCTTCCTACACCTAGAAGCTAACTTCTCTTGGGTCTCTGGGGAAACGGAGAGATGTACTGGGAAGGACGGGAAAATGGGTGTTAGAAGAGGGGAGCAGTGGCTGAGAAAGAGGGAAAATATTAGCAAATAGCCAGAGAATGGAGCTGTTCTCCCCTTGTCTCGTTCCTGCTATGCACTTCAGAGACTAGAAGCTTCCTTCCCTTATTGGCTGCCAGCAGCCTTCCACCGGGGGCCTGCCCCTGCGGACTCCACTGACAAATTGGCAGCAGCTCCCTCTCTCACCTCTTGTTCACACCTGGGGTCGGGGGTAGGGGGGTCTCTGAAGTAGTCTAAGGACTCTCACTGTTATTATCTTTTAGAACATTGAAAGTACAAAAGAAAAATAACATGGCAGAGAGTTACAAGATGAAAATTATTATTTTTTTTATTTCATTGAGGTAGAATTGTTACCTTGAAAATAATTCTTAAAAATGTGGCCTTTTGAGAGGTAAAGTCACATAATCTGATAAACAGTGGAGCCCTCCAGCCCTCATGGCCGAGCCGATCACCCTTCCCCAGGTCCCACGCTCCCTTCTCTTGTTCCGCCATTCTCTTACAGTGCGTGTCTTACTGCCTATCTGACTGCCTCCCACGTTTTATTCTTTGTACGCACAGCACCTGGTACAATACCCAGCTCCTAATGAGTCGGCAAGTGCATAAATGAATGAAAATCAAAGGCTGACTTTTCTTAGCTCTTATCATACTATTTTCATTCTTTTTCTGAGATTAAGTCCTCCTTAATCTCCAATATATTACCAAGATGAGTAAGTCCAAGTTTGCTCTGTCACCTAGATTCATGCCCTCTATTTTCATGTCTGCTCCACAGAGAAGAAAATCAGATGTTCGTGGTCACTAACCTATGTGATCCTATTTTCACAAAAGACTTCAATATACTTGTCTTACTCTCTTCTTACTTCCCTAGGAAAGACTAACATCAACTTTAGTCTGTTAACTCAATCTCATTTCAATCCAGGAAAATATTTCTTCTTAGGATAGTTCCTCGTAAAGTAGATTATGTGACAGTGGCCTTGTTTTTAGCAAATATTATTTTCACATATATTCAGCCATTCAAAACTCATAGTAGGACAATGATAAATATTAAAACAATTTTTTTTAATATTTGGGCAGTCTGGCTATATACTTAATGCCAATTCTCTAATGATGATGATAATATAATAATTGTAGTAATAGCTAAGAAAGATCTACTCCTCATTTACTGTGTGCCAACAATCTTACAGATTATATATTATTATAATTTCCCAGGGTGAGTTAAGTGATGAAGCTGAGACAAGAGGTTAAGTAATTTGCAGGTCATACAGTTTGATGCTACATGGGGTAAGTAGAAAAAAAGTCAAAATCATTTTGTCTCAGGAAGCAGTTAGTGTTCAGTTCTGTTTATGCTTTCTGTTTCATTTTTTTAATGAGAATTAATGTACTTTTTTCCTAGGTTTACCATGGTTATTGTAGGATATTATTATTACACTCATATTTCTAACCCTTTTAGTTTGTGGTGTTTAGTCATGTTTGACAGAGTACATGTAAAAGAAATATTTGGACTTAACAAGTTTCACATTGTTCCTTTAGAGTCAGTTTTATGACAGCCATCCAGAACTCCAAATCCACTGTGTAATAGTCTTTCACAGAGAATACAAAATCCTGGTATTTTCCTCTCTGTTTGACATACGGCACCTCACTGAGCCATTTGAACATCCATTCCACTACTGAGCCTCCCGCCCACACCCCTGGCACTATGAAAGGTACCACAACATTATTAAGATGGATGGATGTGAAATAATCCTGGAACTCTGTCAAAATCCTTCTGCCTTTTGAGTTTTAAAAGTGATTCTGATGTTTAATGCAAGATGTACTACAAAGTACACAGCCATTTCTCTGTATGACATCAAAGCATATGTTCACTTTTGAGGCAAATAAAAAAGAGAGGAGTCCTGTGAAACAAATGTTTTTCTCTTTTTTTTTCATTATCTATATAGCTAAAACTAGATATTTAAAATAGCGCTTAATTGGCTTAGAGATTTTATTCTAAGCACATCTTAAATTCAAGATATCCATAGAACATGCTCATATAGTCACTAAAACTTTGTTCTGGTAGAAAATATTTTATTCCAAGGTTCCTGTATGTTGCTAAAAATAAAATCACTTTCTGAAGAACTTTCACAACTGCAGATAAATTTAGCATACTAATGTCACTCATATTTCTGTCAGATTTTTATCCTTTGGGTGAATGGCAGATGGGACTGACGGCAAAGGAGACAATAATATCAGCAGCACTGGCCCCTTCCCTTCTGACGAAATGCTATGGCTCACCTGGCCCAATGCTAGAAGGAATTTTGTTTCAAGTGTTTTGCTAACAACAGGGATGCTAGGGCCAGATGAGCCGTTTCTTCGGTTCACGTGTTAACTTCAGTGTCCCAAAAGCAAGAGTTTTATATAGGTGATTACTTCTAAATTCGAGGTATCACATAATTGTACAATCTAATATTAAGGGTCTTTAAAATCAGTCTTTGGAATTTTACTCTAATACTTAGACTTACTCAATATAAAACATAAGTGGTAAATCAGAAAGTTTCTTTCTACTTGTGCACTCGTTAGTTTTATAAAGAGCTTGCTCTGTGCCAGGTGCTACAATAAGCTAGGAATGAAAGATGAATAAGATAAAGTCCCTGCCCTTTGTGAAAATGTGTTGTATTAAAATCATTTTTCACTTTTCTCCCCAAGCGACTATGAGTAAATATCTCCAACCTCTTAAGCATTGTCAATAAATATCTATCGAGTTACCAAATGAATGATACAAACAAAATAATTCCTGGGTAAAGAAGGCAGAGGAGGAAGTGATAGTGCAGTTTGCTTGCTATGCCTTTGCTTATCAAAAATGCTTACCAAATGTTTTTGTAAAACGTGTTGATAGAAGAAGAGCTTCTGATTTTAGCGCTCTTAAATAGAGAAATAATTCCTTCAGCCTATTCAAACAAGAATCAGTCAGAATTCAAATCTCTCTTTTGAGGACTCGAAATTTATCATGGGATTCTTTATCTTCGACTTGGAGAAACTCTCTCAGCAATTTAGAGAAAATGTACACTCTGTTTTGAATTCAGCCTAGCATCCCAGACCTCTACATACCTATTTGTTGCTTTTTCCTCTTGTCAAAGCAGATTTCCTATCAAAGCAGATTTCCCCACCATGACAAGTCTTTCCTAAAGTTGGTATCTTCTCAGTTAAAGTGAATCGGTTTGTCTCTGTAAACTCATGAAAAACTCAGTATAATGCAGTTATACATTTTTACTATGATGAGTCAAACTTTGAAGTAATCCATGTTTTTAAAACAGACATTCTACAAATCTCTGTGTATTAACCCACGGCTAAGTGCTTTTTTTGTTTCCATTTTCAATCAGTTGCCCCTCAGAGAAATTTGAAAATTTTCAGAGTGAGAAAACAGAATATAAAGGGAAATAAAAGATTTAAAGAAACATTGATTTATGAAGCAATTTCAGCTTGTACCTTTGATAATTTGCTGGTTCTCTTAAATACCCTTAGGTATTACTTAAATACCAATATAATAATATAATTGGGTATTTTTTGACATCGAGCTAGAACAGGAAAGTTTACATAAGCAAAACCTTCAGGGTAGTTGGCCTACAAAGGAAATATATCCCATTATGCAAAAAAACAAATAGTGGGGGGAAAAAAGAGTAAAGTATGCTTCTTTATACATTGTGTTCTCACTCCACAATTACATAAAAGAAGTAAAATTTTACATTAGAAATAAAATTATTCTTTTAATTAAAAAAAGGATAAGTACACATCTTTTTTAAGCTTTCACTATACCTTTTACACTACTACAAAATCACCTGCACCAGCAGCTTGTATTTACAAAGAAAAGCTTCTACGTACATGTCATTGATTACTGATTCTAAGGCCACCCCTGAAGTACACAGAACCTCAAACACAGCTGGCTGTGTTGCTTCTTCCCTGAAGTGGCCATGGGAATTGGACATGAACTAGAAGGTGCTCTGCCGTAGCGTTCCATAAAAGTGAGAGAAGAGCACAGACTTGTTCTAACTCTCTTCCTGCTTTTGCCTTCAGCGGCCGTTTGGCCTGCAGCCGCGGGGACAATCTGTGTTTTTCCTCCTTGACACACTCTGGCAGGTCTGCTTCCTGAGTTGTGGCCAACAGCCAGCATTTTATGTGGTTGGTTTTACTGCGTTATTCCTAGAGGCATGGCGTGTACGGACTCACATTAGAAGAATAGGCCGTTTCCCCGCCCATTTGCACAAGACTCCGGAAAGCTTCCTGCTCTCCCTGCTCATGAGCTGACTTTCCACTTCCTTGACATTTATGGAGCTTCCCTGACTGTTCGTGTACCAAACTGCCCCAGCTAAGGACCATTTCTAGTGAGAGTAATTCTTACCTTTCTCCATTTGGGATGTAACCAGCTTCTCCCCGCCCCTTGCTTCTTTCGTTAATGCCAATTCTTTTTTCACAAAAAAAATAAGCATCTTGACCCCCAGGCGATTTTAAGTAATAGCCTTTGTCATGGAATTTTGTCAAAGGCCTTTAGAAAATCTCTCTCTCCCTTCCTGCCACCCTTTTCTTTACCCTGTTGTTTCTCCTGAAAACATTCTAAAATAATAATAATAGTAATAATATCCCTTTGTATTTAAGTCTTTGGTGTCCCCGTCCTACCTTGTGGAGTCAGTCATCTCCACTCATTTTCCTCAGAGTCCTTAAAGGTTTATCAATGCCAGGACCGAGCAAGGTCTGAACTCAGCCACCGCCTGAATCCTTCTTCCTGACAGGGGTCACATTTGCAATCTGGCACAGTTGCTTGCATAACAATACATTCCAGTGGGCTAATTTCACCCTTGAGTTCCCGCAAAACTCTCATTGAGCTGCCCTCCACTTGGTGATTTATCTAGATTTATTATGTCAATTTAGCAGAATAGCTCTGATACAACCGCTGTTGGGTTTAATAGCATTAATCTTGCCTTTCCAGGAACAATACAGGACTGACAATCTCCCTATGATCTTCTTCATTAAAAGCTAAGGTTTAAGAATTCACCCATGAGCTATCATCGTTTCATCTTTTGGAGACTGCTTTGTTCCGACATCATCTGTGGTCTATTCTCTTTCTTGAGTTAAATTATTCTCTCAGATTCATTGAAAGAAACTCATATTGCTCTTGAAGTCTCATATATAATGCTCTTCAATTTCTTTACATTTTGAAGACTACTTTATCTCTATATTATCCTTTTCTTCCACACTATGTAGACTTTCCTGTTCTCATTATTCAAACCGTATTTCAGTTTAGGAAAAGAAACTAATTATTTCCTAAAATACAATTTTTGATATTTCCAGTTGTCCATACAATGCAATTGAGAATGTGGGAGACATGGGATAATTTTGAATAGGGTGGTTTTTACAAAATCATTGCATTTATATTATAGCTGCCTGCTCTAAGATTAGTAAACAATATAATGAGTGGTCATTCAGCATTCTAGGGGCACCAATTGTAATGATTAATAGTAATTAATTAATATAAGACATTTAGTGTTCAGTAACTCTGTGTGAGACAAAATGTGCGGCACTGCAATTCACCTGACTCAGAAGCCAGTCTCTGCCCCTAAGGACCTGTCCGTGTGGAGCTGAGTCACATGCATTCATGTGACTCACCAAATCAAGGTCACACTGTGTAGGTGCCACATAACAGGTAAAAGTGAAGGGGGTAATGATTGCCTCCACATCCAGAGGTGGGAAAACCTGTTTTTAGAGCAGAGTGAATGATGCTATGAGCTGGGTCTTGATAAATGGGTGGGATGGTCCTGGGCAGGCCATGCTAGGAAGGGCAGGGGCATTAAACAACGTGATGTGACATGCAGCAGAAATAATAGCAAATAAGACTGGAGAAAACAGGAGAAGCTGGAACCAATCCTTAGGCAGAGAGGAAATAAGGGTTTTAAATAACAAACAATATGTTCAAATCTGTGACATGAGCGTTCAGACAGATCATTGAAGAGGCTATTACAGTGTTAAAGCAAGAGCTGATGGGAGAAATGGCAGTGGGAATGGAAAGGAGAGAATGGGTTCAATATATGGTTAGGAGGTATATTTGAGTCCCTTAAACATGCATTCAGGATGGTAGTGAATTGAGGAAGAGCAAGAAGTCAAGGGTGACCCCCCACCCCAGGATTCCCTTTTGGGTCACTAGGTACATGATGATTCTAACAACCAGAAGAAAGACTATAGAAGAAACAGCAGGTTAGTAATAGCATTGGCTCAAGTATTATGGGAAAGCTCTGTAAAGATGATGAGTTCTATTTTGAACACACTTGGTTTGACATGGGTTGTCCACGTGAAGATTTCCAATCAATAGTTACATAGTCTTATGGTCAGGCTTAGAAATATAAATGGGGCAGCCACTAGCATAGGGCTAACTAAGTCAGTTTTGGATTCTGGCGAGGTGTTTTTCAGGTACTCTGCTAAGAAAAACAGCAACAAAGATGAGTAACAAATTACCTCTCTCTCAAGTCTGGTAAGGAGCAAAGACACAACTATTTATGACATCTTATTCCTCTAATATGTCAGCTATATGAATCTTATTTATATAAATGATTTATTCCATATACTAAACCCTGGTCAATACAGACTTTATTTACCTTTCAGCCATGTTATAATTTTAAATAACTCCTTTGATCATTCTTAAGAATAGCAACTATCAAAGCAATAAATTACTAGTATGATACACTCTCTGATTCCAAGGATATAAGAAAAAATGGGTTATTTCAATTGGAAAATCATTTAGCTGAAATATTACATTTCTTACAGTATGCCCTTTGTATCACATTTTGTGAAGGGCAAGTTAGTGATACTTCGTAAATCAATGAAGGTTTGGCAGCTCTGGTGTCATTTAGGTAGGAGAACTATTCAAACAGCTCTTACTTTTCCCTTTTTAAAATGCCAACTCCCTTTAAAAAGTAAAATTATTGACATAGGTACAGTTGTCTTGTGGGAAAGAAGTGATAATTGAGAAAAATGTATGATTAAAAGTTCCCCATAGTTACCCTAACAAAATTCAGGAATTCTCTGACAAAAAAAAACAAAACGAAACACCAAAACAACTTTTTTTCCTGAAGCAATGTTTAAATAAATTACAGAAATGCTGGAATCATTATGCATAATGTTATTTTATGAAACCCAAACTGAAAATCATGTTCTGTAACTTTAACCCACAGTGAAATGGCACATAGCCCTCTGGCTATCCGTCCATGCCTGCAGCAAGTTGACATGTACGAAGAATAACTTGAAGAGTCTGCTACCTCTTGAAAAAAGGAAATATTAATTAGACAATTTCTCGGAAATGTGTGTTGGCCTGCCTTCACAACCTTTCCCAAAGAGGCTGTGTTCACATGATGCATGCAGCTAGTGTCCTATGAATTCTACAGAGCAGAAAATGTCAAACCTTGTTACTGGAAGTTCCCCAAATGACATCTTTTTTTTTTTTTCTATTATCATTAAACAGGGAAGGCCATGGCAAAATCTCAGTATTTGCTGTCAAAATGGCTTTAGCCACACTGTGTGGAGGGAAGATCATGGACAAATTACGATGTAAGTTGCCCTTTGTGTGCTGCTTTGCTTGTCCCTCCCGCACGCCACATCTCCCTCCCCCCATTCCTGCCAAGTCCCCCTGCTCATTTGCGACTTTCCTCATGCTATGAGAGTTATTTGAAATATGATCTTTATTGATCTTCATTGATCTTTAGGTTTTGTCATAGAAATATTTTCAAATTCGGTGTTAATGAACTCAATGATTTTCTTTTGCATATAGGTTATTACTATTTATGACCTGTTAAGTATCACCAACCAGACTTTGTGATATTAAAGATAATACATTCTTTCAAGTTCATTGTACCATACTGCGCTTGTACTGTAGTCAAGTCCATCCTTATAGGGACTTGAAGACTTGTTAGGTAGCCCAAAGCCAAAGCTCCCAGCACATTTCTTCATTCTTCTCAGCCAGTGTTGTTCAAATCACTGGAAACGCCAACCATTCCAAAGTAGACATTGCCAGAGTAGGGGACACAGTGATCGCATAGAGACACTGTAGACTGAGATTTGACTGGATACCAATAAAAACATGATAGCCATACTACACTGAGTGATTACAGGGCTTTTATGCATCTTTTGTCACTAAATATGGTGGAGTTTTAAACCAAAAACACTGTGGGAGTTTTTTGGTTGGTTGTTTAGCTGGTGGGTTGATTTGTTGTAGGTAAAGAACCTGAAACTCTGAGAGTTACAGTAAATCACATAGCTACAATAGTACCAGGATTTGAAGCCTGACTTTCGAGTGGTTCTCAGATTCTAGTGTGTGTAGAATCATCTGTACTAGAGTGACTTTATAGATTTCTGGGTTCCACTCCCAGAATTTCTGACTCAGTTGGCCTCAGGTAGCAAGAATTTTCATGTCTAACTAGTTTAAAATGATGTACATGCTTCTGTTTAAAAGGAAAATTTCCATTTAACCCTCTCCCTAACCCTAAATATTATGAGTTATATCTCTGAGTGAGGAAGAACACTGCGATGGGAACTAGGGATCCCAGGTGGTAACCCAGCTGTGTGACTAATCTGCTGAGTTATCCTGTGGAAGTTACTTCACTTCTTTAGTCCTCACCTTCCTTGTCCGTCCTAAATTTGGGGATTTTGTTAGATACCTGCGGGGTCCCTCCTGGGTGCATCATCTGTGACTCGCAGCCTCTTCTGAATGTGATCTCTTGCTTCTGGATGCTTGAAGAGGAGAAGAATGAAAGAAGATACAGAAACAAGCCCTTTGTTCCTTTGGAATTTCCCCGCACTTGCTCCAAGGTTGTTATGTCAGTGCTCCAGCAGTTAAGCGGAAGGTGTGCCTGGAAGCCCCACAAACCATGCATCTCCCTCACTTCCAGGAACCTCCTTTCAGGGAGCGGCCAAATGCAGTCGGCAGGCAGGGAGGCCCTAGCTGACTTTACAAAGTTTAGTTTCTCTTTAGTTAGCATGAAAGACGCAAAAAATTAAAAACTGTGTCAGTACTTGGTTGAGGAATAATAGCTAAATGGGGTGACAGAGCCAATGTCATTCTTTTAAAAGGAATCGTGTCCGTGCAATCAGGAGGCATTCCTCAGGGTTATGCAGGGAAGAGAAAGCGTGGCGAAACGAGGCAGGACAGAGGGAAAGACTCCTGATGGGCTTGCCTGCCGACCTCATGTCACGACTGGCCGCTTGCGCTGAGGACATTAGATAAATTTTTTTCAAGCGTAAAGAAACATTTCCACATGCTTATTCCATGCGATATTAATAGGTACATGGATGAAAGGGTCCCCTATTAAAGTAAGTTTGAGGAAGGCAGAGAATAGTTCTCTGTACTTCAGAACTCCTCAGAGCCTTTCATGAACCAGGGTAATTCTGGTGCTTTCCATCTTGCTACTCAGCTTTTTTCGGTGTCAGAATTTTACCCCTTTCCCTGGGGGGAAAGTGGGCAGGGCAGTTTCAGGAGTCACATCTCAATCCAGAGGTCTCCAGCCCCTAAGTCACATTGCCTAGGCATTGCAGGTCAGTTACTACGCCAGTAACAGGAATGACCATGATGGTCATGGAATAATCCACTCTCACCTCTGAGCCTCGGAAGGACCACTACTTTCCCTCAACCTGGGGAGATATTTGGGGCCAATAAAGATGAAGGGAACGATTGTCAGGTAAACAATAACAATGTCCACACAGCTACAAAGCTCAAGACATTGTAAAATAACTAAGTTTTTGAGATCTTTACAAACTGTCAAAACTTTTATAATTCTCTTGCAAGTCCAGAAATTCAAAGCAAACAAAGGATTTCAAGAACTGCTACAGTGCTTTTCCCTCACCCTTTCCCATCCCCCACCAAAAGCCCCCACAATCAGTGAGCAAAGCATGCATGCTATCTAGTGGCCAAAGTAAATCCTCTTCATACAATGAAAGAAGTAACAAATGCTTGTGTCTCACTGAAAGTAAACTGTGTTCTCCAGAGTGTCACAAATTCTGTCAAAAAAAAAGATAATGTGATCACAATATATGATCACATTGCCCTCTCCCAGAACTATGGACCTGAGCCTCAGCCTAATGTGTCCCCAGTTCTCTAACCGAGGATCACTCTTCAGGTAGTTTAATCCCAGGAAGGTGGTCTAAGCGGTTTCCAGGTAAGTCGGTTGAAAGCAATTTGACTAAAAGAAATTTTTAGCTGAAAGCACTTTGGCTGGAAGAATCTCTCTGAAGTGTTAATTGGTCAAAAACGAATAGCCTCAGTCACCAGTAATAGCTATTGACTGAAAAACCAAACCTGCCCACAGACAGCTGTGGCTGATGCTGGGTTAGCGGGATTATGGGTGTTTTCACTAGTCTTTTGCTGGCTGGCATTTAATAATAGAACGGGCAAACTAAAGATTTTCTGCATTGCTTTTGTCATAAGAAAAAATAAAATGAAAAGATAAAATGAAAAGGAAAAATTTTCCTGGATTTGAGGGTTTTGTTTTTCCTGGCTTAAATTCTAATTCATTTTTAGCCAGTGTGCTAGCTGGGCTTGTTTGGCAATTTTTCTGTTTTTGCGCATAGAAATGAATGATATTTTGTTTATTTCACCTAGTGCCTTAATGTTGGAGAGCACAGGACAAAAGTAATTGGCTGAGAATAAATTACAGATTTTAAAAAGCAAATAAAAGTAGAAAACCTCAGGAAATTTAAAGCTGAGATTTTATAACTGTTTTTAAATGCATTAAAAGGGACAACAAACCCAGGGTGCACTACCACCTCCAGGGCCACCAGGAGCCAATCAGCGTGCAAGGTGTTCATTGTGCACCCCCAGGCAGCCTAGAGTATGAGGGCACCCCGCGCAGTCCTGGGACTCGGCAACCTAAACATAAACTGATATAATAGACGCCGTCTGTCAGATTGTTCTCGGTCTGATTATAGCCTGTTGTTTTAAGGAGATGAAACCCTTGTTTATATTTCTGCTCAGGACTCCTGGGTAGTCCTAAGGATCTTAAAGGATTCTGAAACCAGTGCAAAAGCTGGAATGCTAGGTGCTGTTCTAAAGTGTCTGGGGAAGGCTTGTTTTGTTTTCTTTAAAAGACTAGCATTATGGCAAGCACCATGTATTTGTTTTCTTCAAAAGACTAGCATTACAGCAGACACCGTGTATTTGTTGCGCTTCTGTTACTGAACTGGTTGTTCTGCCTCCACACCTACCCCCAGGGTAATATTTCTAACTCACTGACCTGCCTGAAATTCTTCAGTATCTCCCCCAATACCTTCTGGACACCATCTAAACTCCTTCATAGAGATTTTGAAGTGCTCCATATCTCCACCTCATCTCCCAACATGCACTGTGCGTACCCAGGCTCCTGACACAGTGAGCTACTTGAATGCCTTTCGGCGCATGGGGCTTGAGCCTCTGCATATCCTGATCCGGCTTCACAGCTAGCACGCTGGCTAAAAGTGAAGGAGCTAATTGTCCTTCACACTTGACCTAGAACTCACCTCTGTAAGGAAATCATCCCTGACCCACTCCTTCCTCTGGGATGCCCCTGCTGCATCCTGTACACCCTACTGTTCCCACATTCATACCACCACGTTACAATGTGTGATGTCATGATGGAGGATATAAGCATGTCACTGTCATCCTCAACAGATTAGGGCCTCCCAGAGGACAAGACTAGGATCTCCTTTTTATTTTTTTGTATAAACATGGCTTAGCGCAATGACACACATTTAGTATGTGCTAAGCTAATTTTAGTTGAATGAATCAGTGAATGTAAATTCTTCTACAGTATCTATCATTGTATGGTGCTGTAGGAAATACAGTGGTGGTTTAGAGTATAATCTGGAACATTGCAGAAAAATCCCAGTGGGGAAACAAACCCTGACTATGTGAAGTAAATGACAAAAAATATGAGATATGAATTTAATAATAAAAATAGCTGCCATTAACTGTGTACTAGGAGCCAAGCACTGTTTGAGTGCTTTACATCTCCGTGCTTGTCACCTGTTAACTAATTTAATGCTTGAAATAGCCCTCTACTTGATACACATACATACATATTACATATTATATTATATTATATTACATATTACATATTATATTACATATGTATGTGTATATTCCCCCTTCTCATTGGAATTCTTGTGTTTCTATATTTGGAATTACATAAGAGTTTTTTGCTGTAGTGTGAGTTTTTTGCCTTTGGCAACCTTTTTTTTATTTTTGACTAATTATAATGAAACATAAGAGAGAAAATTTACTAAGTAAACACCATTGTGAAGGTGAATGAGAACATTAATTTTATTGCTCAGATATAATTTCTATAGCATTATAGTTGATAAACTTGGAAACACAATAGAAATCCTTTATAACTGAAATATAAAGAAATTGAGAGCCAATTCCCATCCTTAACACATAATTCAGTAAAGTCTGTCATGTGCTTAGCATCTGACTGTGGTATAATAAGAATGTCTCCAGATTAAATTTGACCTTGAAAAATTAAGCCCACTGTGAACAGAGGCAGCACATTGAATTTCTAGTAGTTTATCCAGCAGCTGTGCTGGCCTCATTACAATCTAGCAGGGTGACAAACTGTATGAAAGCAAACCCTTACATTCCAATAGTGATTTTCCACAGAGGAATTATAAAGTACCTTGGGAAATTATGCCATTAATATTCATTAAGTGCACATAGTGGCAGAAACTGAAGAACAGAGGTTCAATGAAGCCATAGGCTCTGCTAAGACTAATCTCGGAACCTCACTTTACCTCATTGATCATTCACAAGGCCAGGCTTCCTCTTGACTGTGTGAGTCAAAAGACCCTTCCCTGTAAATCAATGCCTCCCACCCAGAACACTATGATTTATAGAAAGTTTTCTGCTCCTGTGGAGAGTTAATCAAGTGTTTTCATTACCTCCTTACCCCATTGTGTCTTTCATTTGTCAATATCATAAACCAAAACCCCAACTTTTTGGTGATAATATAGATGCATAAATAGCTATGTAGCTAGCTACACACACACACGCACACCAATGCTGTAGTACCGTTTTCACTGTGTGTTTCAAACAAGGTCAGCATATTTCTCACATTTACAAACTTCCCTCCCATTGAGTTATATACGAATTACTAATTGACCTCAAAATAATAATGTTTTTGTTCTCTGTCTTACCAAAATATGCTTATTTTATCCAAAATACTAGCTAATGCTATGTGCCAGCATCATATACAAAGAAATACCAAAGAAAATACTATGCCAGGAATATTTCAGCATAAAAAGTAGCTTTTGTATTATTCTTACATAAATATTATCTATTCTGCCACATTTGCCTTCTTTGAAGCAGAAGTGTTGAACTGAAACAGTGGGGAATGTTTATGTGATGAATACATACCTTTCCTCTTTCTTCCATCAGATATTTTCTCAATGATTTCTGACTCCAGTGGAGTGATGGTGTATGGACGATATGACCAGTTCCTGCGGGAAGTTCTGAAACTACCCACGGCAGTTTTTGAAGGTCCTTCATTTGGTTACACAGAACAGTCAGCTAGATCCTGTTTCTCTCAACAGGTAGGAAAGAATGTGTTTAAGGAAATGTCTTTCAAACGGTGGTTGCTCTCCTTTGTATGTCACCCCAAGTCACTAATTGGTCAAGTTCTTTTTCTTGATAACTTGTAGTATATCTTCCAGACTCTAACAAGTGACCTGCGAGTCAGTAACTAAATTTGACACACCTGGATAGTAATAATCAGCAACGTCTGCTGACTATGAGCCAAGCACCAGGCTGAGTTTTTTACTTGCATTTTCTAATTTACTCCTTACAACAAGCCTATAGTCTCAGTATCATTAGCATCACCATATGCTATCAAAAGGGCTGAATCGTCGTTCAGCATCACATGAAGCACAAGTCTGACCCACCACCAAGTTTCACCAGTGCTTAGCAAAGAGGACAAAAAAGATGTGGCACATGCCCCATCCCTCCATGGGAGTCCCAAATATGGTAGACATGGCTCCTTAAATCTCCCACAGCGTGCTACATTCAGGGCTCAGAGTGACATGCCTTACCTGGAGCTGGTATGTGTTAGCCCAGGGAAACTACTTAGTTTGGGGAGCACTCCCTGTTTGTATCTCTCCAGTCATGTAGAAAGCTTCCATGTCTAGCACCATTCTCCAGCACAACATAGTGACAGTTTACAAATCCATAAATGAAGGTTTGTTTATACTTTTTTTTTAAATCCAAACTAATCAAGAAAGTCTTCCAAAAGGACCCCCTGAATAAAAAATTAGTGCATAGCAATCACTGAGAAGGTGCATTTACTACCCATCTAGGAAACATCATCAGTCCGTTTCCTGGGTCATCTAGGAAGTCAAAGTGCCTCAGGCATCCCTGCAGCCATGGACTTATGTCCATTTATGTAGCATCGTAAACCTAGCAATACAATCAATAAGGGAAGGGATGGGTTCATACAGCAAGTGCTAACTTTTCTCCTGTGGCATTGCACCCAGGAAGCCTTTCTGGCCCCATGCCTCCACCCCAAGGCTGGTTTAGGTGCCTAAGTTCTACCCCCAGCAGGACTTGGTGATTGATAAGAACTTCTGGGCTATAAAGTTGTACAGAAAGATGTTTAGGTGAACAGATCCATAACTGTCTTTCAAGTTCCCTTCAGATCAGTGACATTGGAATAAATCCATTCACCAAGTCCTGCTGATTTTATTTTGTAAAAGTTTCTTTAATGTCTCTCTCTCTTTTTTTTTAAGATTTTATTTATTCATTTTTAGAGGGAAAGGGAGGGAGAAAGAGAGGGAGAGAAGCATCAAGTTGTGGTTGCCTCCCATACGCCCTGTACTAGGGACGTGGCCTGCAACCTAGGCGTGTGCCCTGACTGGGAGTCAGACCAGCAACCCCTTGCTTCACAGGCCGGCGGTCAATCCACTGAGTCACACCAGCCAGGGCTCTCCAATCTCTTTCTTTATCATCATCTATTGCCTGGCCTATTGCCTTAAGCCCTAAACAGATTTCTCTGCCTCTGAGTTTGTTTGTTTGTTTGTTTGTTTGTTTTGTTTGTACATTCCTTGATTTTAGGCACTATATTATAGAATACTCAGTAAGTCTATTAGTGCTTCAGTATATTTCACATTCAAAATTAGCTACAATAACAGGACATTTTAAATCTTATTAGGACTTACATATTCAAAAATAATTATGTAGAATGTTGCCATTGCTCAAAATTCCTTCTGTAATAGCTTACAGATTTTCCCATTATATAATCTTTTATACATCTTCAATGAAAATTTTATACACTTTGAAATCATAATATTTTTTGAAACTTCCAGATGATTTTTAGCCAGTATGATAGTCCAAATGGATAAGATCATTTGAAGTACAGAAAGAGGCAACACAAGTGAAAATAATAAGGCCTGTTTATTTTTGTGCTTCATAAACTGACTATAATAAAAGTTTGAATTATGAAATTCCAGAATTGTTTTAATTGCTTCATTGGAAAAAGTACAAGCTACTCCAAGTAATTGTTTTAAAAGACAGAATTATTTTAGGTATATAAATAGTAGAAGCTTTTAAGAAAATACTCTCTCATGAGTTATACTTTACATAATTTATCTTTTAATAATAATATTTATATCAACCCTGCAAAAACCTTAAAGTATTTAGTGTTATGAGGAAAGGCTAAAATTGTAAATATCTGCTGATTTTAAAAAAAGATTAAATAGTACCAAAACAGTTGTTTCGGGAATTACTAATACAAGGTATAGCCTTTAAAAAGGCACTATAGCCCTTCAGGACTGATGTTTTGTCTAAAAAAATAAAATTATCCCATCCAACTTTATATTCAAATTCAAAATTTCAAATAAAATAGCAATTTTTGCACATAAACATGTAATTTTTGTCATTCATTGAATTGCAATATCATATATTAATAGAATTGCTTATTTTGAAACATATATATAATATGTTCATTTTATACATCAGAAGGAACCAGGACAGCAAGACAGAAGCAGACAGAATTAAAAGAAAAGATATATAAAGAAAGAAGAGGATTTTTTTTAATGTAGATTGCCCTCTCCTAACAGGAGGGAATGTTTCCTCTTAACAGGATCCCCTCCTAAACTTGCACAGCAGAACCATTCACATTGACCATGAAATATTTAATAATTATGGAGTTTGAGGAAGTTTGCAAGGGAAGTTACTCTACAAATGTGGAAGACTGATATGAGAACTGTATCATGTGCTATGACCCACAATTGGGTAAAACTTTATGGAAATGTATATTCTTCATCTTCCTTCATCATTTTCACACTGTCCCTCATATATGAAAGTGATGATCTCAAAATTGTTTTTCTCCTTGTGATAATATTGACTCAGCTTCAGTGGAGATAATTCACTTCTGTGTATAAGTATAAAACGCAATCAATATTTTAAATTCTGCTGAACTTTATTTCAAGTTCTGTTTCTTTATATATTAGAGGTTAATTGAATGTATTATTCCTTCAGTCTCAAATGATATTTGCATAACAGGTAAATTAAGCTTTTTGTCTGTTCTAAATTTTTGTGATTTTTTTTTAATGCAGAAAAAAGTCACCTTAAATGGTTTCTTGGACACACTCATGTCAGATCCTCCTCCTCAGTGTCTGGTCTGGCTGCCCCTTCTGCATCGACTGGCAAATGTAGAAAATGGTGAGTAGTTACTACGAAACTAAGGCAATTTTTTTAGTCACTGAAATTAGGTGATCGAGCCTGTAACTATTAAGCCATGGTCATTGTGTTAGGGAAGTCTGTGTAGATGTTCTGAGCTCCGTTTAGGACAGAACTACCCAGTCTTCCTAATCAATAATGCCTTATTAGGTGCACTACAAAATGAAGACTGCCAGTTCTAAAAACTTATTTGTATACCTCTCAGTTACAAGTCAGATGTAGCTTAAAGACTTGATGCCACAGGGGAATCTCAATAAGGAATGTGATATTTTCTACTATTTGTTTTGGGTCTGAATTTCCAATATTGGCTTACATTAGCATTGACAATTTCTTCCTAAGCACTCAGCAAGGAATAGGTAGAGGAGAAGGAAAAAATTGGATGAGAGAGACTTACTTACTACTCCTTTGTCATATGCTCCAAATTATAAGCTTTCAATGATTGTAGTTATGTAAAAGTAATGAAAACTTTTGTAACGTACTTTCTTATAAGGGCAAGTATTTCTAGGATAAAAGTAGTTAATATCAATGTATCCAAATTTAAATGTAAAATGCAGTTCAGAATGAGATTTAAAGAAATTAAACATAGAACAATTCAGTGCATCTTTCTAATTTTAGGTGTTCTTATTTATTATCCAATTTAAATCTGAGATTTCTCCAGACTTAAATAAAAAATAATTTTTCCCGTATCTCTTTCTAGAATCTTAACTTCTACACATTTGTTTAGTATATGTGTTGGAGGTAAAGTTAGCTTATCTTAATTTCCCATTCAGAACTTCAACATCTGCCCTTATCATCTCTCTAAGAGAAAAGTTATAAATTTATCCTGTTCTGCTCATGTAGAAAATTTAAAGAATGAATTAACTACATTCTCTGTAATCATTACCAAGCATAAAGCCATTTTTTATGTTTCTTACTCATCTGCAGAAGCAGAGAGCAATCGAGGTCCAGCTCATACCACCTGAGTTCTCATTACGGTTCGCAGTTCCAGAATGAGTCATCTTGCAATCATAAAGTCATAGTTTCATTCCTCTAGCTCAGTATTTCCTGTTGTAGGAAATTAGTTTCGTAGGCCCTGTCCCAGAGTAGTTGTCTCTAAACTCAGGTCTCATTCAGCCTTACCCAAGAGCCAGAAAAGGGAGGATACGATACATATTCAGAAGGCAGTACCTCCAGAACAGATTTTACAATTTGCTCTTTGTCTTCATTTATTCTTATTTACATTATTTTTCCCTGGCTGGTTAGCCAGAGAATAACTTTACCGAAGGCAAAAATTGTTGCTGTTGTTGTTTACTGTCTTTCGGGCAAAGCATATAGACAATTACTTGGATATGATCATTCCTTGGCTTTAAATGTCAACTATTTTACCTTGCCTGCTTTCAAATTCAAATTCTCTGCCAAAGAAAGTTGTGTCTCCTGAGCCATCTGAATTAAAACCGCATTTAGATCATTTACACATCTCCCTGGGCCCTATCCACCTGCCTCTTTGGAAAGAAAAAAAATCTGTTTGTTAAAGGGAGACGATGTCACTCATTAACCAAACCTATTAAATACTTCATTTTTTAAAAGAGTAATTCAATTCTCTTATCCGGTTTTTCTACTCTCCCTCCATTTCTTTTACTCTTCTCTTCCTCTCACTTCCCAATTCTCTAATATTTGGTCTCTACCCGCTGGACAGTCAGCTGTGTTTATCCACTGTGCTTCTGAGTCTTCCAGGGAGCTGTGCTGGTCCCCCAGAGACACAGAGCAGTTTAGGGGGAAGGCAGCCCAGTCTGCATAATGTATATTCTTGTAGTGTAAGAAGCGGGAGTACAAAGAACAACTGGCATTACAGAAATTTGTTGTTAGCAGAACACCTATCCTCCATCCCTTTTCATTTCTTCCACCTCCACACGTATGCTTGACATGGCAGTGAGATTACAGGAATAAGCATAATGCTTCCCTCCGCCAAACTGACTGTCATCTGAAATCATGGCCCACAGCAGAAAAAATGCAGTTCCCGTTGGGCTGGATTTTTCCTTACTCTGGCTCATACTTTGGTTTTCTCGTTTTTCCTTCATTTACTGCCCCCTTAGTCTTCCACCCGGTTGAGTGTTCCTACTGCCACAGTGAGAGTATGATGGGATTTCGCTACCGATGCCAACAGTGTCACAATTACCAGCTCTGTCAGGACTGCTTCTGGAGGGGACATGCCAGTGGTTCCCATAGCAACCAGCACCAAATGAAAGAGTACACGTCATGGGTAAGGCAAGGTCCAGGCAATATTTAAAGTTGCACGTGTGAGTGTTACCCAGAATGCAAGGGAATATCAAGGATGGTGACAAAATTAAGGAGCAATTTTAACCTGTGGTCTAACATTCCTTTCACCGCCCCCCCACCCCGTCCCATATACTGGGATCTCTCACTTACTGTATCTGAACCCAGTGTATCTCCCTGTAGCTTAAAGTATAGGAAGACTCAAACTGTGTTACTTGTTGAAATATAGATAATTCAGTACTGGTTTATATAACAGCTGAACAGCAAGCACCTTCTGGAACATAATCTCATTTTCAGAAAGTTAAGCCTCTTTTCAACTTTTGTTTGTTTGTTTGTTTTTCCTGCCATTTTTTTTTTATGTTTTGTGGGAATTGCTTACAAATGACTGCTAGTTTCTTTTTTCTTGAATTCTGGAGTTCCCTTAAGTGCATGACTAGAAAATGAAGGAAAGACATGTGAGCGTGTGGGCTTAATGGTGCTGTTCCACTTTACTATTTTGGAAGAGGAAGTATTGTGGCAATGTTAGCAAACCATCTTTGCATGAATAGTGCAAGTGAGCAACTTGCTAAAGGTGACCTGTGAGTGTCTGTCCCTGTGATGAGTGTATTCTCAGGAGCACATGGCACTGGGTCTACAGAAAGAATTTGACTCCATGAGCCTGCTGTTCAAATGGTCTACAGTTTGCTGACCCCTGCCTCAGTTAAACTCAAAGATCAGTCCCTGCGATGTTGTTTTTGTGCTCTGCGAAGGTATTGCTGTATTATGGACTGGTTTTGTGAGATTTGACATCTGCCCTACCAACTCTTCTTGAAGTAATTCTTCCACAAGAACATGCAAACCTTTTTTGAGGTTTTTTTTTTCTTTTGGTTTAATGTATTTCAATTCAACATATACTCTTTAAGAGTAACTTCTTTTTCTTTTTTTAAAAAAAGACTATCTTCAGAATACACGTTTTAAATAGGAATGGTCTTTTCTAAGGCTCATTATTGGGAACTGATACATAGTGTGGAAATATTAATAGTCTAGTACCTTTCAGATACTGAGGTCAAGTGACAGTTCTTCACTAAGGCACCATATACTGAGGGCTACATGCCAGTTCCAAGACCACTCTCACTGTTGGCCACGCCCTATGCTGACACAGATGAGACATAATTTAGTACAGAAGATAGAACACTTCCCATTTTCTTATTGTCAACATATTACCAATTTTCGACCTTTTCCCATCCCAAACTCTGGATAGTTGGTATTCGAAGACTAATCCTTTTGGTTGTTTTATGTAAATGCTGACATCAGATCAGGAACCTCTTTCTCAGGGACTGAGGACTCTGACGTTACTTGGCAGGGCAATATCTTAACGAAGTCAGGTTAGAGTCCTCAGGAAGATGAAGGGGCCCCAAGGTTTATGGGGTGAAGAGCTTTATGCTGTTACTGTCTCAAGTGTTCTAAGAATTTCACCAGCAAAAACCGAAGTAGAACTTCTTGAACAATGTTCCTACTACTTAGCGTTTAAATAATGAGGACAAAAGTCACATCACTGTATTGCCAATTATGGGCTCTATGTGTAAAAGAAAGTGTAAAATTTTTAAATGGCTTCTCATGGGAAAGAAAAATTCAGGTGAAGATTCATTATATGTGATAAATTATTTTTGATAATGTTGGCTATGAATTTTAAGATACTCGTTCCACCAATCTAAATGAAATGGAAGCAGTGTGATGCTCTGAAAAGAACATGAATTTTAATCTCTCAAGGCTCAGACTGAAGCTCTGCTTTTACTTTTAGTTAGATGCACTCTGCCAACCCTGAAACATCTTACACCCGGATTCCTGCAAAACCTCGTGCTTATCTTCCTTCTTAAGACCTAGAATCAGGTCTGATGCTGTCACCTCAGTGATTTAAACTCTTCATTGTCTTCCCATGCATTGGAGATAAAGACCACAGTGCTTGATGTAACATATAAGGACTTTAATGATCTGCTTCATGCTCTCCTCTTCCTCCTCCAACTGGAATTACTTTCCCAGTCCCCCGAGTTTTTGTCTAAAGGACTCCTGCTGACCCATTAAGTCCCAGCTCAGGTGCTCCCGTTTATCACAGCATTTGCTAACCCTAAGCAGCAGGAGACAGGTACCTTGTTGGCTTGTTTACCACTGAGCAGACTGCCTGACTTAGAATAGATACTCAAAGAGGATTTCTTGAATGAGTGAATGAATGAATGATTATCTACTATGAAGGCAAATCATCTGATACAATGTTACATAAATGTTAGTTGTTATCACCTCTGTCTTCCTTGTTCTTTCTAGAAATCACCAGCTAAGAAGCTCACTAATGCGTTAAGCAAGTCCCTGAGCTGTGCGTCCAGCCGTGAGCCTTTGCACCCCATGTTCCCAGACCAGCCTGAGAAGCCACTCAACTTGGCCCACATCGTGTGAGTATCTCTGCCCTGCACATTAAGAGACATCTTTCTTCATTGACATATGTCTGAGTCCACACAAAGGCAAATTTCATATCAGTTTCAGGGACCAAGTTTTAAAACTTAATTTAAAAAAAGAAAGAGTTAATGTAATGTCATTACAATATTTTGTTGTAGAGTATACAGTACAAGTGCTCAGCTGTACAAGGAAGGTATGCAACACCAATGTAATTCATCTAGAGATGAAAAAACATAGTTATAAAATGTGGATGTTAGTGGAGTTCACACAACTGGAAGTTATCAGTGGATTTACTGTGGTAAGAAAATTTTAAAACACATTTTACCTTGGTGTCATATGTGCTTTGAGTCCCAAATATAAAAGCCCTTTGCTTTATTCTTCTGTGGAGCCAGCCATCTTAAAGATGGCAGCAAACCTGGAAATTGTTCTTGTTTTATCCCATGCTACATAACTGTAGAAGAATCATGGCTTTAACAGGGGAACATTAAAGAGGGGGATAGGTGGGAAATTTCATCAGAACATCAAAAAAATGGTCTTTTAAAAAATATCCCTCCAAAGTATCTATGAGTTTGGCAGGCAGAGAGGCCTGGGCCAAGGCACAGTCCTAGCACCCATCCTTCCTCCTCCCATGCCCTTGGAACCTCTCTCAGGCCTCATGGCCAAGAAAACAGGGGAGCAACATCAAGGACAACATCTTCGATAAGAAGAGAGAAGCTCATTACCTGTTTCTAAGCACAGTTAGGAATTCTGTAGTCACAGGTGCCTCAGAAAGCCTCTAGAATAGGTAGTTCGCCCTCCTGAAAGACTGCCTTTCATTTTGCAAGTTCAGCAGGTCCTGTGGCACTGCAGAGCCTATGTTTACATAATGACATCAAGAGGTGGGCTGATCAGACCTACCAGTATTAGGAATTCACCAATGCCAAGTCCATGCTTCAAGCAGTTCAGAACATGACCCATAAGTAGCACTGTGGTGGTCCTGAGACCCTTATGAAAGCAGTAATTCTTTTGTCCGATGGAGCTAAGCAAATACCATCAAATGATTTGTGCTGTGGCATGCCTGTGAATTTTGTATAAATACTCCAGGGCTTTGTTTGGTTTGGTCCCACGTGGCTTTAAGGGTTCACTGTCCTCAGCAGTACACAGCCTGGAGGCTCCTGTTGCTGGCATAGGCTAGGCATCCAAAAGCTAATGTAAACTGAGTGTGGAGAATGTGGTTCACTATTTTGGGGAATTTTGCTCCTAAAAATAAGCCTTCAAATAAACCAAGGATAAATAAATATGGAGAGTGTTCCAAAAGGCCAGCCACTTTCGGAAAATGACTTCATGTGAGCTGTTCTTATTAAGGTCTCATCTTTCCCTCCCATAGTCAGAGACAATCACTAAATCATTAATGAATGAACAAAATGAAATGAGGGCAAATCTGTGCTCTCCGTGCTCTGCCACAGTGTCACTATCTAACAGGCCGGCCAGGAGTTTCACCCCTAGAGTGCAGCACTAAGTCAGAGCTGCTGAGGATAAGGAAGACAGACTTCGGGGTGTGAACGGCCTGGCTCTAAGAGCTTTGCAGTAGAATGGAATTAGGCTGTTGCTTCCCTCCTCAGGCAAGAATTAGAAGGCGAGGCAGTGTGAAATAAGAGCCAGTTTCACAGTCGGTCACACTGAAGCATCACCAAGTACAGGGACTTATACTCAGCTGGCTGAGGAGTGTGTGTGTGTGTGTGTGTGTGTGTGTGTGTGTGTGTGTGATTTAATTGGCTGAGTAAAAATTTTTAACTTTAATCTGTAGTGGCAATAGGATCTGATGTGTTATTCACTCAACTAAATGAGGGCAGTATCTACACAGTTTGGGTTCCATGGAGAGCTTCGGGAGTCCCTTAAAATTCTACACAAAATATGCCCTCTTTTCCTGAGAAAAGTTCTATGTATTGAGCCATATTCTCAAAATAGCCCTTGAATCAAAATACTGATCTATCCTCACTGTTAATATATTTTTCCAGGGTAAATGTCTTAACTTATAAATTGTGAAAAATATTTAACTACTGAAATAACATATAAGAAATTCTGGATGAAGAATGTTCAGTCTATATTAGAACAGAATATTTTTTCTGTTTTTGGCTTTAGACTTTTTTCTTCCTATTCGTTACTTAAATATCAACACCCTGAGTAGACATCCATGTCTTCTTTTCTTTTTTTCTTTTTTTTTTTTGGATGGGGATACCTAAAGCTTCTAATTATAAAATATGCTGTTCATTTAGCTGTTCTAAATTCTCATCGGCACATGATGGCCACTTCAGTGGGTTATGTTTTGGGATTTTGGCATTAGCTATGATATTGCTTGTAAATGTTACCATGATTAACTATCTCTATTCTATTCAATTCTTTGCTGCCCAAAGTGATACATGGTAAGTAGTGCAACAGACCCCAGTGTACTTACAAAGATTTATAATCATAATTATAAGTGGTTATGAGACACAAAACTAGTTTAAACCTAGTTCTGCCTTGAACCGAACACTTTCAGTTCACAAGAAGAATGCCAGTTTTATAAAAATGACTTCTGCGAAAATTTTGTCCGGGAAGAAAATCGTGCACTAAACCCTTGTGGCTTTATCTGGTGGAGCTATTTCTTTTTTATAAGAGTAAATATGTTTAAAATTCCCAATAGGACCTATTTATTAGATAAGGTAACTTGCCATTTGATTATAGAGGAAATAGAAACTCGAAAGTCAACATTTGGTCCCAACATCAGCCATTCTGTGTCCCAAGTTCAACATTTTTGTAATGAACTTTAAATGTGAAGCCATTTACTAATAAAGTACAATTTTCAGCTTTGCAGTGACCAAGCTTAATAAAGTAAATTTACCAGGCTAGTTAAAAAGCATTCTAAATCTACTTTCCTCACTGCCTAGAGATAGAGCAAGATGGGAAAGTTTTTTAAAAAGACAAAAGAAAACCAGAAATGTTGGTAAAGTTGATTTTTTTTCAACTATTGCAAAGCTACAATGTAAGATATTTCATTCTGTTTACTGCTCTAAAATCTGAATTACCCAACTTTTGAAATTCACAGAGGACATTTGTATAAAATTAGCACCTTTCTTGTAAAGTGAACATGTTCTGTTCAAGGCAAAATTAGTTTTAAACTAGCCTCAGGTATCAAAGCTACATCCTAGCCCTGGCTGCTGTGGCTCAGTGGACTGAATGCTGTCCTGCGAACCAAAGTGTTGCTGGTTCAATTCCCAGTCAAGGCACATGCGCAACCCAGGTCCCCAGTAGGGGTGTGTGCGAGAAGCAACGACACACTGATGTTTCTCTCCCTCTCTTTTACCCTCCCTTCCCCTCTAAAAATAAATAAATAAATAAATAAATAAAATCTTTAAAAAAAAAAAAAAACAAGCTACATCCTAGATTAGCAATGCAAAACACCAAGACCGTTATCAGAACTTTGCCTAATATATTTAGAGTAGATGAAATAGTAAACCTGCGGTTTTGACCTCATCCAACAAGCAGTATGTCTTCAAAAATTCTCAGAACACAGTTTAGCACCAGGTACTGGGAACCAAAGTTTTAATGAGTTTTTGTATATAATGCTGACATTTTAAAAACTGCATAGCATCATAGTCATTCCCATTAAATAAATTGAGGTAAACAAGTCCACCTTTTTCCTAGAATCTCTTTATTGTAGAATACAAACTAACTCCGATTCCCTAAGATAAAAAATTAAACCATTACAAATTTGGCTGTTGATCAAGCCAACACCATAGATTCTATAGGCTACTATAATTAATGTTTCATCTTCAGATAATTCTATACTGTCAAGCTCAAATATGAAATTATAGTAAATTAAAATTTCTTCTCAATCAAAATGATGCCCTCCTCCATCTTTTGAACTATCAATCCCATCTCAATTGACTGTGAATTATCCTATCACAGACCTAAAATCAGACCAAAAACTGCTTGGAGATGAGATAGGGATCATAGCTCTATCATTTTGCCTGAACTAAGACATCTGTGATGTGACAAAAACAACAGGATGGAATGAAAAATAAGACAGGGGATGACAGACCTGATGCAATTGGTGTTTAGGGACACGGACAATTTTGAGGAATGTTAAACCGAATTTTTTTCTCTCATCATATGAAAAAAGTGAAGTTTATGAGATATCTTGCACCATGTGCCCTATTATGTGGAGAATCTAGATAAGAAAGTCAGGAAATACTTTGTGGTGCTTAATCCTATCTTCACTTACAACAAGGAGCAAATAAAGTACGAGACGATTTTGTAGCTGGGTCCTTCCAGGCTGGACATGTTGGGAGAGGACCATTTTCATGAGAAACACAGGAAGAAATTTCCAAAGCTTCAGAAACCCCCCTTTGTGCAAGAACATGTAGAGTGTGATCGTTATCAATTTTCAGAGCTTCTCCATCTAGAAGGCAGTAAATGTAAGGCTACCTCCAAATTCTCTCCAAGGCTCAAAGCTCATGGATCAACATCCTGTGGTGTCCAGAGATCTTCTTCACAATATTTCCTTGAGATTCTGTATTCTCAAAGAAATATAACTTTATGGACATGGACAACAGTGAGGTGACTGCTGGGGGTGGGTGGGGATACAAGGGGACTAAGTGGTAATGGAACAAAATAGAATAAAGATTAAATAAACAATACAAAGAAATGTAATTTTAAAACACTCAAAGAATGTAATTGAAAATTGTAAAAATTTGTGTTGATCCTGAGTTAAGAGAGAACTCTGATCTTCTCACCCTCTCTCCCTCAGGGACAGTAGCTAGCTTTTAAGCTGTGACTTTTGCTTGTTTTAACTTTCCATCCACACTGTACTTTGTTTTAGGCCTCCCAGACCTGTAACCAGCATGAATGACACCCTGTTCTCCCACTCTGTCCCCTCCTCAGGAAGTCCTTTTATTACCAGGAGGTAAGTTCCAATCCTATTATATAATAAACCCCCTCTTTGGTAATGAGCCTTGATTCTGTGGCAAGAAAAATATTCTAGTGTAAGCCAACAGTGGAAGACAATTGTTAGAAACTAATTAAGTAACTATCTGTCACGTGTCTTCAGTTTCATTCGTTTGAATGCATTTAAAGAGGAGGAGGATTAAAGTCCTTTCCGGAAACCCGCATTTATAGTGCACCCATGGTAAGAATGTAGAATAAGTTTATATTTTACTACTGACATACATGCATTCTCTTTCATGGAGAAAGTCACTTCATAACACTTAGAAAGGTTCATTCAAAACAGAATGTTCATGATTGTTTCCTTCCTGTAAATTAAGCCAGGAAATTGGAATTTCAAGACACAATGGGGAATTATGATACACATTCTGAAACACCTCTGAATTTAAAGCCCCAGATATAAAATCCTCTTCTTGGTGAACTCTGGAGTTCCTGAGACGAGGGACAGAAAACCAAGCTTGAAAACAGAGTTTCCACACAAGTAATTCCATGGATAATAATGCAGATAATATACAAAAGGTGGATCTGTGTCATCTTTTTTAACAAGATCCATTCCCATTGTGAGCAAAGAACAGGTGAATCCAGTCCTTCTTTTAGGGCTAAGAGACTGCAAATGCGCAGGGTCAAGAGGTGCTTATTTGATCAGGTACCACAAATAAAGCACCAGAGAATTATTTTAGCAATACATGGAGAAGGCTCACAGGAAAGCAGAAACAAAGGTAAGGATAATTGGAGTGAGTGATTGAACATAAGATTTTCAAATGCTTTTCAGCAGGAAAAAAAATACAACCTCATGTTTTACAAATGAACATAATCCGTCTTTTCCCTGAAGAGGTACCAATTTCACTGTAATACCCCGGTACGTTCTAGTGAGGATTTGAAGACAGTGAGACTCAGAGCACTGCTGTTTTTTCTCCGCGTTCCTGTACTTGCCCATGAGCAGGAACCTGAGATGAAGATGTTCCCCGTAATTGTAATGAGCAGAATAAACGGAATGTTCATGATTGTTTCCTTCCTGTAAATTAAGCAAGTCTGTATTTAACAAGTGGAAATGAGGACACAGTTGAGCTACAGAACCGCCACAGTGAAATCATACGGTGTAGGCCCACAGTGTGTTTCTCTTAGCACTTCTTTTCAAAACCGCCAGCAAATTCAACCATCTCTTCCACAACAAAATCATAAACTGTAAAGTCTGTAAGAGACATGGGCCTGTGCCTCTATCTAGAGAAGATCCTGCATGATGTTAAGATGTTGTGCATTTATTAGGAAGCTCTGCATTCTGCAAATGTCAAGCAGAGATAGACTCCATCCTTACTGAAGGTCATTTTATATCATTTCAGCTCGGACGGTGCTTATGGTGGATGCGTCTAGATGGATAACATGGCTTCCTCTACTCTAAAATATTCCTATAATACTTTGAACCGTTATGGTTCCTCCAGGGTGCATGGTACCTATTAACCCAAAATATGATAATTTCCCTTTTTCTTCCCATTTTCAGTCCTTTTGGAATGTTCCCCGTGAACACCAGACACATTGTTTAAAGTTTGCAGTTTGTCTTGTCACCTCAGAGATTGGCCTCTGGTTTCTGTTTTAAGGGTGCTGTTCAATAAAGCTGTGTACACTGAACTTCTTTCCTCTCTGAGTGGGCCTTGCTCTGTCTATGGGAGGTTTTAATGAGGTCTCGTTGTTTGACCCCCTCAAGTTACCTGAGGGGATAAGTGCATCCAGCCCTGTGGCTGAGGGGCATTCGCTTATAAAATTGTATGTAAATCAGCTTGACCACTGCACACGGTCAGTATCCCAGCCGTGAATCGCTAATTACAGTGGTAGTTCCATAGCTAGACTGCTAGTCATTCAACTCCATCACTAAAATCCTCTTGTAGTCTGTCTGACTGGAGATAGAGGTCTTCTGGGGTTTCACGAGACTCCATTGAGAATTTCCAACTTGAGCTGGACCTCTCATCTCCTTCCTCTCTTTCCCATTATTTTATTGCTCTCATGGCCTCATACCAGTGTATACGAGATAGATATCTATGAAGAGAACCAAGCTAGATTTTCTTCTTTTCTTCTTTGCAAGACCCAGATGGTGATTTCTTAGACTCTTGAATGAAAGAGCCCCTTGGAATTATCATTAGCACTAACTGGGTAAGGCCAGGACAATGTCACATGGCTGAACCATACGGCAGTCTAAGACTTGAGGACTTACACCTTTCTGTTCCACTAGGCCTGGGCCATGTTTTCCCCAAAGTAGGGCAGTCTGATTCCTATTGAAATAGCAATTCCAGAACAAATTTCATGCTATTAATGCGTAATTTCTATCACTTGATAATGCTAGTGGTGATCCACTGTTTATTTCTTAACCACGTTCATACATTAAAATTGATGGGAACCCGTAACGCCAAATGTAGGCATAAGATAAAAGTCGTATGCTTCCTGTGACTGGAACGGAACCAACTAAATGTAACCTACAGGCCTGCCCTCGCTCCTACTCCAAACCAACTTCCCCTTTTAAAATTAGATAAAACCTAAACAAACCAAGGATGTGCTTATCTGTGTTAAGAAAGTAGAGAAGTTTGCCAGGCAGGTATTTTATTTAGCATGAGTTATCAGTGTTTTGTGACAGATCTTAGAAAGATAAAGCAGAATGAGGATGAACTGAAATCAGCACTCCAGAATTCTCATCATAAATTCCCGGCATTACTCACCTAGTGTCCTTTACAAGCACACCTCTTTGATCTTCAAAGGGCACTAGGGTATATCTTTGAAGTATTTTGACATCCTAGTAATCTGACTCACACAGATTTACAAGTGTATAACTCAGGTTACCACCACCATCTGCTGCATCCTCTTTTCTTATATCCATTTCCAGTCATATATTTGATTCAGTTTTCCTTTACTTAAAAAGAAAAGATGGAATTCTCAAAGGCACTCTCCCTTAACCCTTTGAAGTCTTTGTGTGTGTGTGTGTGTGTGTGTGTGTGTGTGTGTGTGTGTTCAATGCTGGTTAGCAATTGGATAGAATGTGGGTCAAATAACATAATTCATGAACTAATTCACCTCATTCATTTTCTTGATCATAACTTTATCCCTAAACCTAGATTGTTTTCTTATAAAAGCATCAATTTATAGGGAAAAAGTGATTGGATCAATAGAAATCTATCATTACCACTAGAAAAAAAGAGCTTCAAGGGCTATATATAGTGGAGCAGCAACATTATTTAAGCTTCAGAAATATATCCTATCACTGTTGCTAATATTATTGCAAGCACTGACACAAAGCCAGGTCCAAAAGGCCCTTTCTACCCTTCACTGTCCACAGCACAGTGGCCCTGAGTATCTGCCATCTTTGTAGGTAGGTATCATGCCTCCTTTGTAGAATCTTAATTATCTCACCAAAATCCTTGCCTAGGTTAGGTGGGAAAGTTAACCAGTCTTTTCCTGTAAAATAAGTTTCCTTAATTATGCCTGTCTCCTTCATTAGCCACATTCAGAATGCTCTGAAAGTTTGAATAGCTAGGTTCTTTTACCCACAATATTAGAAATATCTCATAAAGTTTTCACAGGTATTTCTATAGATTTCTATAACAAAAACCATTCAGAAAAGGAATCAGGTTGGCTTTAATATATAGCTTCTAGCCAGATCTTATCACTCTTCCAAATATTAGAATTGCTTGAGCCATGAGTATGTTGAACACAGTTTAATATGCTGCTTTCTGGTTTGTTACAATAACATTTGGTTAATTTCTTCATATGATATTAGGCTCAGTAGTGCACATGGGGAAGGCACATCATGCACCCCAAGTGCTTCCCAAATCCTGACTCTTACCAGCAAGACAGCCTTTGTGAGTTATTTTTGTTGACTGACTAGTTGATCAGTTGGTAGATTGGTTTGGGTTTTCAACCACAGAAAGGCTAATTACTATGTCTTTTTCAGCTTTTTTAAACACTTTGCTTAACCAAAGATTCTTTACCTAAAAACCCAGATTATTAATCTGACTTAAAATGTTCAAACTAAATTTTAAGCGTTTGTGCTTTGGTAATCAAAAGTGAATGGAAATAAAATTGAGGTACTGAATTCAGCCTTTGATCTGAAAATTGAAGTTCTCTTCATGGTTAATTTTTTTCTAAGATTAAAGCCCATCTTTTTCACTAAGAAAAGTAGATAAATTTATAAATCAATATCATAAAATAGATGAACTTATACACCGACTACCCAGAGGATTTCTTTTTTTTCTCTCTCTCTTTTTATTTTTAGAGAGAGGGAAAGGGAGGGAGAAAGAGAGGGAGGGAAAAATTGATGTGTGCGAGGTACATCGATCGTTTGCCTCTCTCATGCTCCCAGCTGGGGACCTGGTCCACAACCCAGGCATTTGCCCTAACTGGGAATCGAACTGACAACCTTTCAGTTCACAGGCCAGCATACCGTACAGTGAGCCACGTCACCCAGTGCTCTTTTTTCTTTAAGATTTTATTTATTTATTTTTTAGGTAAAGAAGAAAAGAGAGAAAGAGGGGGAGAAATACACTGATGTTTTTGTTGATTGACTGGTTGATCAGTTAAACTGGAAACCTGGCCCACAACCCAGAAATGTACCCTGACTGGGAATCAAACTAGTGACCTTTTGGGTCACAAGCTGGTGCTCAATCCACTGAGCTACACCAGCCAGGGCCACCCTGAGGATTTCTTCACTCTTTTCACACTTTCTGGGCGTGCTGTCTGAAATTTTATAAAATTTGAAGTAACCACTCTGCTGATATTTCTTTATTACATGTTGCCCCAGAGCTCAATTAATATGCTAGATTTTTTTCAAACTTGAAATAAGTCGACCTTCACACTCAACTCTAATTTCTTGTACTAAAATGTTAGTGCATACTTAAAACTGCTGTCACCTCTCTTCTTCACTTCAACAACTTTTATTCTCTTATTAGAGTTGCTGTAGTTGTCTGTGCATGGCTTGTACCCAGCTAACTTTTCTAGAGGTTCTCTTGGTAAAAATACAACTGATATGGTTTGATGATATCTAGGGAAAACAATGAATGTAGCAAATCCAATATAAGGATTCTTAGTATTTCTTCCATGGTATCAGCTTAAGATGGTTTGACTTTCATGCCAGCTTGAATTAACAACAATTAATTATCCCACTGAGACACTAAACTATTTTTTATGCTTGTTTGTTGATTTGCATGTAGCCGATATTTTATGTTTCAGATCAAAGATATTGAAAGCTAGAATAGGAAAGGGAAAAACAATTTTTCAAGATATTATCTCCTGACAAAACTGACTTATATTTTCTGTTTATGCCTAGACTACATTCATTACAGTGAGAAGCAAAATTTTATTCACACTGATAGTTACTTAAGGAAGGAGCCAACTTTGCAAGTTATTCTTCACAAGTCCAAGCACCACACAAGTTTATTAGTTATTTAAAATCAATAAAAATGAAAATATATGTTTTTAGTATGCCATGGTTCAATATCATTTTCCATGATATTTGCACATAATTTATTTCAGTAATACTGTTGCTCTGTGAGTGAGCATCCAAGACTTTCATTAAATCCATTTATTTTCACATTCAATAAAAGAAAAAATTCTTTGCCCAGGGCTAAAATAGTAATCCAACATAAACAGAGAGGGGTTTTTAAAAATATATCTCAGATTTAAGCAAAAACACAGGGAGTTTTTATGTGTAGTTTTGTTATCTTAGAACACGCCAAAAATGTTTGCACTTAAGCAAAACTACTGGCGTCAGTTGTCAACCTTCAAAACTAAAGGGTGAATTTAAATAAATAAATTTGAAATATTTTTAAATTACTCTGTCCTTCCAGAACAGTTGCATCCCTGTGTGTGTGTGTGTGTGTGTGTGTGTGTGTGTGTGTATGTGAAAAATTTTGGCAAGGAGGGCATTTATCTTCATATATGCTATTTTCTAAAGGCCTTAAAAGGAATCGGTAAGAAAATAGAAAATATTTTAGGAAAAAAATAGTCTAAAGGAATATTTCTGTCCCTGTTTTTTTCAGCAAAACATATAAACTTCAAAATTTACCTTGTCTTACCCGCCAGGGTATGATTGTCACCACACTCAGTAACGATAATACGTGTGCAAAGGACTGTGCTTATACATTGGCAAGGGCCTGGTGGGGGAAAAAATGACAACAATAAGAGAAAAGATACGTATGCATACGATTTTAGAGATGGCAGCCTTGCTTCTCCACAAGACTCAGATTAGAAAAGATTTATCACCCATGGCCAAGGGGAGCCCCAACAGTTCCCAGTTTCAGAGTTTAAAAGGAAGAGTGCATTTTGATTTGACGACAGGGCATATAGAAGATTCAGCAAGGGACATACATAAAGGACCCATGACAAAGCCAAATGGGGGAAAGATTGAGGGTGGGAGGTGGGGAGGGGTGGAGCTAGGGAAAGTGGTGGCAGGAAAATGCTGACAAAAAAAAAAATAGACAGGGGGAGGCTAAGAATAGTATAGGATATTGAGAAGCCAAAGATCTGATATATAAACCCATAATCATGAAGCAAGAGGTGTGGGGATGATGGGCTGGGGTGCAGGGTAGAGGGGATAAAGGGGGAAAAAAGTGGGATAACTGTAGTGGCATAATCAATAAAATATACCAAAAAAATAAATAAATTTTAAAAAAGAAGACTCAGAAGCTTTTGAACTAGATGTATATAAAAGTACTCATTTCTCGGTAAGAACATATGTTCCAGTGGGCCTGACCCCAAAGCCCACAATGAATTAGACATATCACCTAAATTCTCCAAGCCAACTGCCAAGCTACAAAATGGAAATTTAGAAATCTAAGTTCTCCTATAAAATATTATAAGCATACATTGCTTCGAAGAGATCATAGTTAACTACATGTTGTCACTATTTTCACAGCTCAGAAGAAAATTACTTTCACTTTGCCCCCTTCCTTCAAACTGCTTAGGAGCTGCAGAAGAAATTCTGCTGGAGATACTTCACACGGAAACTCTTCATAGACCCAAGTCTTACAGTGAGACTTGCTTCCCCGTCAACTCTCCAAGTTCCCAATCCATCTCATTTTGAAAGAGTGGTTGTTTTTTTGTTTTTGTTTGTGTCATGCCCTTGACTTCCTCTATACATGGTTGTATGTTTGGCTTTCTAGAAATAAGTCATGAGGAGCAAAATTTAAGGCTCATTTTTGGAAGTACAGAAACTATGTGGACACTGAGTACCAAAACTCAGAAGTACTTCTGGCACTAGAAATTAAGAACTGTAGCAAAACAAAATAAATGGTTGATTTCCACAAACTCATAAACGCAGATAGCATCATCCCCGTATTTTCCAAGAACTGATTCCCAAGAGTTCATATGTGAAGGAAAAGGAACGTGAAAGGACTTAAACCAACACTGGCAAGGGCCAATGCAAAGCAAATGGCAACAAAAGGAAAAGAGACATACACAGAAAACATCTGCTCACCCTCTTGAGGGAGGAAGGGACTTGGGAAGAAGAAGAAAAAGAAGAGGAGAGACAGATAAACGGAGTAGAGGAAGGAGAGAGGGGCTCACAGAGTTGGAAAGAAAGAAAGAATAAGGACACCAAAGGAAAATCTGGGCAACTGCTCCCTTCCTGCCCCTGGCCCCTGCACCATGCTGACGTCAGCAGGGCCCCTCCAGTGCTGGGGTTAGCCAGTGTCCAAGCGGTGGGACGGCACTTCCGGGCTTTACTGACATATCAGCTTCCTCTCTTAAGGCTCACAGGAGTAATCTGCAGCAAGTACATCCTCTGATAGATCCTCCTATATTTCTTTTCTCCACTGGTCTTTTACTCTTGCGCATATAATATTGGAAGTTGTACCCATGTAATTATAATGAAGCTTTAGATTTAGAAAATATCACCACAATATCTGGGAGTCAAGGGGCATAAAAGCATAATGAGGCAGGGAAAGAGTTTAATTTGGAGGGAAGAATCACTGATTTGTCACACAGTGTTTCTAGCGGTTTTGCAAGAATCTGAAATCAATTATGTAGTAAGTACATCAGTTTTAAGTTCCAAAAAAGAAAGTTGAGGTTGGTAACTGGGCAGCAGGGAGACTGATAACGCACATGCTATCTGAAACAAGGTGTGGAGTGCTATTTCGGTGGGATGATAGGAAAATACCAACTATGATGGCTTAAGGTGGCTATTTGGCCCTGATGGACAGGTTTCGTAGTCTTAGATGGTGAAGATCGGTATGCTGAAAAAAATTTCTTGAAGTTCATCAGGAAAGTAGATTCTCCTAGAACACTAATCATTTCACTTTTAAAGCAAGTTTTGTATGCAGTTGTACTTTTTAAGTACAGTGATACTTTGTGTAACGAGATTCCTGAAAGGCTGAGAGAAATCATTACATTCAACAAACGTGAGTGCCTACTCTCTGCCAGATGGCTTCTTTACAGCTCAAATTTGACTTTAAATTTACCAGAAGCTTCACTATTTAAGGAACCTTGTAGTATAGAATAACAATTCTGATTACAATATGCATAATTCTAACATGATATTCATTTATAAATTTATATTTTTTGTATTTCATGGTCTGAAAGAGTGGTAATTTGTAGTAAAAACTTAAAGCTTATAATTAAAGTTTTTAAAGTCTTAACTACTTTGTAAGCCATACATATACATGATTTAGAACTTGAAGAGATGAAAAAGTTTGTGAAATATCATAATTTCGAGCCCAGTAATTAGAAGCTTGTTACTCCAACAAGATCAGACAGTTAATTTTGTATTCTCCATGAAGGGGGGGAGGCAGAATAGTTTTAAGTACATCAGTGTTGCAGGGCAAATGCTTACCCTACAAAGGAGCAAACTCTCTTTAAGCACATCCCAAGTACATTTGTAATACCAAAAATTAATACCATATTTCCCAAGGAAGCAGGCAGATTTATGACAATAGATATTGGGTGACTTCGGCTTGGCCACACTTCATTATTATTCATATTTCTATCTGTCCTTCAGTAAAACTACATTTTAAACTTTTAAAGCTGTCATTTAAATTACTAAATAAAATGAGTGTTCCTCCCAATGAATCTAAACATGGTAAGAATTTGCTATATTGATGGAGTTTTATGCACCAGTTTTAGATACAAGGAATATGAATGTATATTTATTTATAAGGCTTAATGGTTTATTTCTCAGTTTCTCTGAAGGTTTTCTTTGCAGTTTCACAGCCAATGTTAAGTGACTTGTGCTTAAATTAGTAAAGCACTTCTAATAAGACAGCGATCTCTAACTAGGTAATTTGCAAGTCTATTCAACACAGAAAGTTGGAGAATAGAGGGAAAGCTGGAGAGATAAGCTTCTTGACTTCATGTAGAGGCTGAGAGGATTTAGTGAACCGTTGGACTGTTTACGTGATCATCTGTAATGAACTTTGAATGAATTTTCCTTATGTCTAGGTAGAATGCAATCTATTTGTTCAGCAAGTAGTGGAGGTCGAATCTGTGATCATGGTGGCTTGTGTAATTGTAATTGTGGTTCTCAGGCCAGGTTTCTACTCCTAGTTCAGCTCTGTGGAAATCTGAAAACATCTTGAACATTTCAAAAATAATAAGAGAGCTGTCCAAATGGAGCTTGGATCTAGACTTGGGCGTTTCTGTTGCCAGTTCTATTCTTGAATGCATTGCTGTGTTTACGCTCTTCTTGGCTTTCCCATCTTATTAACTAGCTCTCCTCCCAAGGACAGTGAAGTAGAGCAGAACAAACTGCTGGCTAGGGCTGCTCCAGCTTTTCTGAAGGGCAAAGGGTAAGTTAAAGCCAGAGTGTACTGGAACCCTGAATTAACCAAACTAAAAATGGAGGTTTCTTTTGTCAACATGCTTTGTGTTTGAAGGACCATCTTCGATTTAGTAGAAGCAGCTCCATTATAACCCCATTAACAGCACCAAGTAGTTATTTTGATTAGAAACATCTGTGTTTTTATTCACTTTCCCTGATTTCCTTTTCTTTTTCTTTAAATGACTAAGCTTCAAATTTGATTTTCCAAAAGCTACTTAATCTTTGCTTGCAGTGTGTTTAATGTACAGTTGAATTTCTTGCCCTTAGTGGTTTGAAGAATGCAAATCTGTTTTCTTGTAAGTTACTTTACCTAAGTGCAAGCCTGTATTTTTAAAGTTAGTGAAATGCAATTGTGAATTTCATTGCTTGGATTTTGCTTGTGTTTTTCATAGAACAACACTTATTTTTCCTTTATTTGTTTGGTTTTCCAAATTACCCCAAATGCACTCCTACCTGCTCTGCTTATTTCTGTCTGCGTCTCCTAACAACACCCTTTCTTTCCTCCTGCCCCGTTTCAGGATACAGTACAGCCTCAGTGTGGCAGACAGGCTAGCTGATGAACATGTTCTCATCGGGTTGTATGTCAACATGCTCCGGAACAACCCGTCATGGTTAGTGCAGGTTTGGCTGCTTGACTGTCCTTGGAGAGGGGAACAGTTTCATTTCTTGACAAGCAGTCTCAGCAAGGGGCAAAGTCGCTGGATGCCAGGGGTATCACTAAGGCATAACCGATTCAATTAAAATGTCTTTTGTAACATTACCAGTAGTTTAGATATTTCCCATTAATGTGCCGTACAATTCATATCCTTGTTTATATCTTAGCTGAAGGGATAACTTGGGTAAATGGCTACCATGCTAAGTATTAGCATTCAGGTAGATGCAGGACTGTGGTCCCACAGTTGGTTCTTTGTTACAAGTGTTATGTCAAATTACTGCACAATGGCGATGCAAGAATTTGTCTTATTCCAAGGACATGTGTGTCTCTGCTGATTTGGAGAACAATGCTCCATTCACTTAAGATAGAGGTGAAAAAGAGGAAAAGTTATGGGATGAGATCATACCCTGGAAATCATTTCCTTAACAATGATTGTCTTTCGACTTTTACTTACAAATGTATCTGGGTAGCCTTTCTGACAAAGCCTGTTTTCAAGTCCCAGAATAGGCAAAGCTTACTTTCAGATGTGTTAAATGTGTGGACTCAGATAGCCCTATGTATTGGGATAAAGGTATTCACGAAGTTTTCCTCTTTCTATTTGAATTGTGACACAGGAGATTCTTGCCATTGATCATTTCTCTTGTTTTAATAATAAATGTATATTTGTAATTTGAATGAAAATAAATGGACTGGCTATGTAAATTTCATACATTTCAGACTAGTTTAGACCACTATTTTACAAACATGTTTAGCAAAAATTATTTCAATATTTCTTAATAACTAATTTTCTCTGAACTAAGAGCCCACGGATTTTTCTTTTTTTTTAGTTTTAACTATTAAGTGAGCCACTGGGTTAAACTGCCTTTAAAATAGCTGGTCCCCCTGGTCACTATTTCACAGAAAGCATACCACAAACACTCAGTGCTCATCACCCTCATGACTTGCTATTGTTAACCACTTCTTCGTTTCTAGAACATTCCTCCCTGGACTATTTCCAAAGTTCTTTCCTACCCCTCCTGCTGATGCCTTAGAATTACTTTTTGCATAATTAGTACATTAGATGATTTTAGGTGATTCACTGATGAACATTTATTTAACAGTTAACATATTTATCTTAATTTGTATATTTTTAAAAATATAATCAGCATACTAGTTCAATTTTATATTATTTTCCACTCTTTCGGGAAATAAAAATGGACACTATGCTATGCCCATCTCTTTGTTCAGATTTTCTTAAGCTTGTAGATCAAACAGTTCCTCTTCTTTCTTACATCTCAAAACTACAAGTGGAAAGAGTGATTGCTTTAATCTTATTCCCAATGAATTTGGTTTTGCAATGTTATATGGTGGCTTAAATAATAAAACTAAAAATACTGGATTACAAAAAAAAATTGTATGAGTAATCTTTAAAGAAAATTACAGCCAATATAGACTTAATCATGTCTGAAGGCAACGATGTGATCTCACACCGTGTCCTCCCCCCCATAATTCTAAGCATACTCTGGTTATTTCTATCACTTTTCTTTGACCTTTTCTTAATTGAAGTTGTAACATGGAAATCTCCAAAGAGGAAAGCTCGGAGTTTGTTACCAGCAGCCTTCTTCCCTACTCAAGTGATGAATCACACTGACTTGATGGTCACTTAAGACCGTAAAACTGTCTTAGCAGAGAGACCTTACATCTACTTGATGAAAGCTAGGTGTGATTTGTATTTTGAAAACAAAGCAGAATTTAAGGCTGGTCAATGAAGCAGACTCCGTTTTAATGGCTGCTGCCCTCCATATCTCTCATAACGTTTTTTATGTTCCTAAAAAATTTCAACTTATCTTTCAAATTTCTCATTTTTCCCTCTCTTTCCTTTCTGTTTAATTAGATCCTAACAATTCCCCACACCAACCATGATTATGTAAGTAACGTAGTGATCTCTCACCACCTTTGTCATCATTATAGCTATAATCTTTACCATCATTCAACTGTGGTGAGATATATAATGCTAATAATCATAAGAGCTACCATTTTTTAAAGCACTATGCTAAGAACTGTGTTAAAAGCTTTATTTATATAATATTCCATAAATTACATAATAATACACAAGTTATGTAACTCTACATAAATAATGTATATTTACATAAATTAATTACATAATTATTCACTTAATTTCCCCTAGTCCTTAAAGCAAGCCTATAGAGTAAATACAATCATCCCCTTTTTACAGATAAGGGTATCAGTCATGAGAGTTACATGACTCTCCCACAATCACGTGGCTACTAAACAGGAGACCAGGGAATTGGTCATTAGCCACATGATTCCAACCTCATAACCACTAGGCTGCATTGCCTCTTATAAAACCTACATAAATGTATGCCCTCCAGAAAGCTTTTATGGACAGTCCACACTGTATCCACCATGTATTTATTTCCTGAAATTCCATATCCCACTATATTACTTTATTGTATTTTAACAAATACTTTGAGCACATCCTAGTAATAGGAATGGTGGTGGTTAATTAAGTTACAATTTATATACTAAGTTCTATGCATTGTGATTTCTCAGTTTGATTGTAAGCTTCAAAGGGGCAAGAGATTTGTCTTCAGTCTCTTGTATCTCATCACAGCAGCCAGAATTGAATAAGTTTTACATTTATGCAAAGCTTTAAACATTACAGAGCCCTTAGTTTGCTTGCCAAAGCCCTGTAAATTTAGATATTATTATCATTTCCATTTCACTGATGAGAAAATGAAAGCTCCAAGATATTAAGTGACTTATCCAAGGTCACATGCTGGCAAGGGCTCACACACAGGTCCTAATAGCTGTTCTTGGTTAAACTGTTTGCTGTCATAATCATTCTTACGTGCTCCTAATTCACTCTTTGTGAGGGTGGAGGGCCGTCTACCCCAGATTAACTGGGAAACTGACTCATTTGTAAATAATCTGCTGCTAAATCAAAGAATCACTTATGTGTTATTGTTGGTTCTGATGTCAGAGAAGCCAAATAAATAAACTGTAGCTCAAGGGAGAATTTCTGCCGTCTTCCTATTTCAGTGAAGTTTTAAAAATCTTAAGTGTTTTTAATTACCTTCTCCAATGGCGGGGAAGGAGTCTCAAAATGCCATACGATGGGAACTTTTTCTGCCTTTCCCTAAAATTTATCAAATGCCTGGGCTTGCTGGTGGAGTGACTGTCATAGGCAGACCAAAGGATCAGAAACCAGTCCAGAACTTCCAACTCTTAGCATGATTATATCCTTGATACTTATCATTCAAATGCTTCTGGCATATTTCTCTCTGAAAAGGTCCCCTGTGTAAGGGACAGAGGGGTACAATTAAAGGCTACAGTCTACACTTCGATGTCATGATCAATTGCTGTCACTTAGAGCCCTGATCTCACATAACCAGGTTAAAATTTCTTCTGCTTAAATGTTTTCTCTCAAGTACAAGAAATTGCACATTTTATGCCTATTTCTAGGATTCATATATGAGTTCTAAATTCTTAGTGGCTTCCCTACTTGAAACCCTTTAATAGATTCCTTTTGCAATTAGCTTACAGCCCAGACCCCAGAAGCCTGTGTGTGACTAGCCATTGCCTACCCACCTCTCAGCCTCCGCTGTCACAGGGTTCTTCCACTCAGTCACAATACCTAGTCACATCGGCTTCTGATCAGTTCCTAAAAACAATGCCTTAAAACTGCCTCAGGATCATGATACTAGTTCTTTCCTATGCCAAAAACATTCTTCCCCACTTACCCCTGTCCTTTCCTTTCACACACATCACTGCCTCCTACTCTGGCTTCAAATCTCAGCTTAAACCACCTCCTCATGTAGATAGATCTCCTGTATTAGTCTCTATTACGGCATACTATTTATTTCATTCTTACCATAAAGACACACCAGTTGATTGGTTGGTTAGTTGGTTGGTTGGTTGTTGGTTTACTACCTCTCTTCCACTTTATGGGGCAGAGACCTTCTCTGACTTGCCCACCCCCACATCTCTGACATCTTGCACGGTGCCTGGCACATCATAGGTGCCCAATAAACATCTGTTGATGTAGAATATCGATAGTGTTATAGGTATAAAGTTCCCTCTCACACCAAGCACTGTTGTCAGGAGTCCTTAGAAAATCTTTTTTACTACTAAAATAAATATTTTTACTATTTAAAATATCAGCTACTATAAATAAGCCCTTCAATCAAACATCTAGTGTAAGAGTATAGAGTAGATGAAAAAGTAAAGTATTAAGCTTAACATAGAGAGAGGTGGTAAATGTGGATAGAGATAAGCACCAGCAATTTACTGATGTGAGAAAAGCAAATGATGGGGGCAAAATTAAAAAAAACAACAACTTGAAAGTGATAATGAGCAAGAACTAAAACTTTTTTTCATGCTCTCCAGTCTCTTTCATTTTGTATTAGTTTGCTAGGGCTACTATAACAAAATACCACCAGCTGTGTGGCTTGAACAACAGAAATTTATTTTCTCACAGTTCTGGAGGCTAGAAGTCCAAGACCAAGGTGCTGGCAGGTTGATTTTCTCCTGAGGTCTCTCTCCTTAGCCTGCAGGTGGTTGCTTTCTCCTGTGTCCTTACGTGGTCTTGTCTCTGTGCAAATACATCCCTAGCTCTGTTCCTCTTTGGATAAACACACCAGTCATATTGAATTAGGGCCCTGACCTCATGGGTTCATTTAACCTTAATCACCTCTTTAAAAAAGTCGTATCGCCAAACACAAGAACTTTGAGGAGACACAATTAAGTCCAACACTGAATTCACTGAATCATATGCCTTTAATATGTTTAATGTGTAGGCTATGATTTGATTGACCCTTCTCCCTAATGTTGTTGATTTTGAAAAATGTAAATTTATTACAACCTGTTGAAAGAAAAAAATTATACCAACTGACGGTGTCTCTTTTATATGAGTTTTCATTTCCTTGTTAATACTACTCCTTTCTTCAGTGAAATATTTAAGAACTTCAGTTATAGAACTGGACTTCTAAGAAAGGTATTTACTTAGAATGCTAGAAATATAAATCTGAAGAATATCACATACCTGCATTGGCTGTGTTGTACCCACAGAGGTTTTCTCAGCAAAATCAGATGATAAATTGATTTTAAGATATGTTCCTTTCCCTTTTATAGAGTCTAATACATTTTAAGTTTCCATGGAAAATGAGAGTGACACTACCAATCTGATGAGGTTACAGATATAAATTAGCTAATGTAGTACTGGGCACATAGGATTGACTCAGTGTTAGTTCCTCCCTTAATCTTGACTAGAACTGAAGGCATCTAAAAAGTTAGGTTTTAGGCCTGGCTGATGTGGCTCAGTTGGTTGGAGCATCATCCCGTACACCAAACGTTTAGGTGTTCAATTCCTGGTCGGGGCATGTATAGGAGGCAACCAGTTGATGTTTCCCTCTCACATCAATATTTCTTTCTCTTTCTTTCTCTCCCTTCCTCTCTCTCTGAAATCAATAAACACATACTTCTTTAAAGTTAGATTTTACAATTCTATTTTGTAAAACCTGACCATTATAAACATGGTAGAAATAAACCGATAGCTCATGGATGTTCATCAATGTTGTTGATTGGATGAACTTCAGAGTACTCGCTCATCAAATGTGCTAAAATAAAGAATTCAGGATGGGACGTGGTCTCATATGGTGTTTGATAAATTGTATAAGGAGGACATTTTGATTAAAAATTCACGTCAGTGTGCAGCTTTGCTTACAGAAGCAAGGAGAAAGAAGAGAAGGCAATTGCCCTTAAGCTAATGCCTCCCTTTGTTTAGGAAATCAGAGATATAAAGGCCACCTATTGCTTCTGTGAACTCCTTCAATGACTCAGCTAAACTGTCTTTCCCCTTTTCGGTATAACCTAGAATACTGAACAGTAAGTAACCAATCACATATTCTTTAGCAGAAAGCTAATTTGTAGATAAGGAAGTTATGATGCAAAAAAATGATCATACCAAGACAGTATTTCCTGCTTTTTAGAGGTAAGAGTAGAAAGAATTATTGCATAGATAGAGTCTTACCAGGTGCCCCGGCACTGCTCTAAACACTTTACATGGTGTTCCTCCTGAGATGCCATGAGGTAAGTTACCATTGGACCCCTATTTTATAGATGAGAAAACTAAGGCACAAAGAGGTTAAGTGACTTGCCCTGAGTCACACAGCTAGTAAGTAAGAGGGCTGGGGTTTGAACCCAGAAATGATCCAGCCCAACCTCCCAACTACTCTTTCATGACATCCCTACCAGTTATTTACTCCTTCTAAGAATAAACATTTTTTAAGTGGAATTTTACCCTTTTCAGATGTTATCTGCTTTCCTAATCTTTAAAACAACAACAAACTGTGAACCAAAGGAAAACTTCCCATGATTGGGGGTGGGGAAGGTCTGATGTTGATAAATATAAATGAGTATAATGACACTTCTATGAACTTTAGCACCTCTACCAAGCAGGTAAGGAATCTGGATGCAGCCACAGACTGTATCTCAATTTTTTAACTTTGCCCAAAGTAAATATTTTGCAGTTCGATGTAAGATGGCATGGCTAGTTTTAAAGCACATTATTTCACCTGTTTTATTCCAATTTTCTCACAGTGTTGAGGATGCAGGCAGAGCCCAGAAAGACATAGAAGAGGTAGACCAAAGACCATGACCTTACCAGCCTAAGAGAGCTAACCTTTAGCCATTTGTCTGCCTGGCTAATTCTTAGGTAGTTCTCGCTGTGTTCCAAGCACTGCCGTAAACACTCATGATCTAATGGTAAAAAGATTGAAGCATTCAGCCCTCAAAGAAGTTACAGCTTAGTGAAGGATAAAGACGAGCGAAAAGGCAATTAAAATGTGAAGGGATAACAGCTATAACAGGGGCAGTGCAGTGCAGGGTGCTATGGAATCTAGTGAGGAACCATGAACCTGAGTTTGGAGGCTGCAGGTGAGGGTAGGAAATGACAGCTAAAGCCAGCGGCAGGAGGAAGAGGAATTATCCAGGCGGGCACATGTGTGGAGGAAACACAGAGATTGTTCAGGGCAGAGAGAACATGGTGCACCTGAGGAACTTAAGTTCGGTAAAGCTACTAGACTTACCAGGGTAAAAGATAAAGCTAAGTTATGCAGGACTTTATGCGTGTTATTCAGGAGTTTCAAAAGTGAGAACCTATTAAAGGATTTTATGCATAGGAATGTTACAGCCAACTTCATTTTTGAAAGATCACTGACTACAGCATAGAAAATGAGTTGGAGAGAAGACTAAGTCTAAAATCAGAGCAACCTGTTGAGAGGACTTTACACTAATTCAGGCTAAGATGACAGTGGCCTGGAGCACCTCAGTGACAGTGGGAATAGAAGAAAGTGTTGAAATCTGAGTTTGTAGGAGATAGAACGCAGGGCGCTGGAGATGATTGTAACAGAGTGGGTTGTCAGAGTCAAGGTCTCAATAAAGGAGTTGAAGCCATCCCTACAGAAAAGTCATTATTATGCTGATTTTATTATTAGTACCCATGAAGATTGCCATTTCATATTTCCTGTCTTTTCCCTTCAAACCAGTCATTAAAGAACCAGCGCTGAAGCTTTGAAAGTCTCTTCATTCCCTTCCCCATCTTCGGTCCCGCAAAATCACTTCGCGGGCCCCGGTATCACTTTATTCTTTTCTACCCTGACTCTTAGGCTCACTGACTCCTAAAGGCCTGAACAAGGTTCTGTTCCATAGAGTTTTGCTCTCAACCAACTGCAAATTAGGATATAACCTCATAAAGTAATCTTAGTATTAATTAATAATGCCTTCTCAGGCAGTGGTCCTCCTATTAACTATTTGCATTTTAATAGAAGAGTAGTACCTGAGGCCTAATGACCTTAAAAATTAATCTCTAGTGATAAAATTCCCAGTACCATTTAAATAAGTGAAATGATATTAAGGAAAAATATACAGGTATTTCTGGTGGCTTTTGGATCACGTTATTTGGTTGACTTTCCCACCATGGAAGTCAGAACAGGGCTGCAGAGAAACAAACAAATAAAATCTGAATAAACCCTGAGTTCCCAGAAATCTTTGCTAAATCACCAGTTAGTAAGCCCTTGCTTAGCTGGGGCCACTTGAGTTTCCTCAAATGCCGTTTTCAAATCACTAGCAGCAGCCACTGGCCATGTATTTAAGGTAGAAACTGGAGAGCTTTGAAAATAATAGATCTTCCCACTCAAAATTCAGTCTACACAGCAGCCACTTTTTAATTCATCATAGTCTTGTAGCAAGATTACTGATTATAAAATCTTGAAATAAATAGCCAGGGATGAAGAAAGTGTTGGAATCAGTATTTCTTTAATGATTTAGGGATTATTGGCCATTCATTTTTGGCTATTTGTAATTGAAGTCTTGAAATAATGGAATATATCAGAGAAATGCCTCATTCACCTTTGTATAATTTGAACGTACTGAAATGGCACATACAGACTCATAAATCGTTTGTGTGCACAAAGGGGTGATATATCACTCACCCCTCATTTGGCCAGTGCTACAGGAGGAAAAGCATGGAGTCTGAATTATAGCTGACTAGACAGAGTCCCATAACTTCGCGTCTTACATTTCCAGAAGGCTTTTTTTTTTTATGTAACCTTCATATTATTTACACTTGCTGGTCATTCATGATAAAAGACACTTTTATCATGAGGTTCTTTTATCAAAATTTTTTATTATATATTTATCAAAACACTAATGTTTTTGACAAAATCACTTTCAGGCAGTCAAAGAAATTATTGTCCTGGGCTTAGGCTCTGTTGTCTACATAGTGTTCAGTTAGGCTTATAGTCACTACTGCACCAGCCAGAAATGATAAACATGTTAAAATCAAATTAAATTGTTTCTTTGTGGACAGTTTCATGTTTAAAGCAAAGATGGTGTAACTTCCTCTTTCTTATTAAAACTGCGACAAATTTAGTTATTATTTTTAACCACTGCAGAGTGCAGATATTGTGTTAAAGCATCAATTTTCCAAAACTAATTCCTTTGACTATTAGAATTATTTTCTTACTGCAAGTCTTTCATATGCTAATTCAAATCTCAATCCACAGGGATTGATACTATATCCATATGTCACCCTGAAATCCTAAAATTTTCTGTCATAAAGGAATGCTTATAAAATATCACACATAGCATATGGATATCAGTTAAATACTCATGAAAAATGATCTCTTTTATATAGTTTACATTTGCGGTTCATTTCCTGTGTTTATATTTTTCCATTTTTTTTCTCAAGACCCTTGCTATTCAAAGTGTCCTTGGACCAGCAGCATCAACGTGCCCCGGAAGCTTGTTAGAAATGTAGATTATCAGGTCCCACCCCTGAACCTATCCCCACCACTGCAGAATCAGAAACTGCATTTTCACAACATCCCTAAGTTGTACACAGAGATGTACACACACTAAAGTTTGAGAAACCCTGCTCAGATAGCTGTTGGATGACAGATGACATTTTGAAGGAGACAAGAATCATTAATGAATCTGAACAGGCTACTTAAGAGGCAAAATACTACTGTATTAACTAACATTTTTAATCATTTTATGTGTGCTGGGCATCATATTAGTTTGATGCTTTTTACATACATTCTCTCATTTGGGCGAAAGAAAAGGGAAGACTCTTTTTCTGAAGTTGGAGAAGTGACTTGGTAAATGGAGAAATTCGGGAATATTCTAGGTAGTCATCAAGCCCCGAGAAAAGAGCTAAATCAAGAGCAGAAGTATTCAGGATAAGGACAGGTATAGTTTACATATATGAAGAGTATGGGCTAGAGCAGAGATAATGGAAACAAGAATGTCAAATGATGAGAAAAAAATGTTACATTAATGGACTCAGCCAACCAGGGAAGAGCTATTTGGGAGTGACATAACTAATATGTCACTGGAAGTACATAATGATTTTCTCTCCTCTCTTTAGAACAAAGGTGAAGAGACTATGTTGCATGTTTACTTCATATGCAAATACACATAAAATTATATAAATGTGTGTTCCTTATATGGATCTAAGACTTTGCAATGGATAATTCGTCTAACTTAATATTGGCATAGAAGTGTGTCATTTCTAATACATAATCATGAATATCAATTTTGTTCTTTAAGGAACAGACTTAAGTGTAAGAGCCAGTGGAGGAAAATATAAGTAAATTTGGGGATAAGAAGAACTAGCCTCGAATCTTGATTCTGACCTGATACCATAATAACTGATAAACCAAACTATGACCAGCTAGTCTGTTAATAAGATTAGTGTTACTAGTATGTTGTATAGAATTTTTTTTAATGGCGCCCAAACTTAGTGTTTAGTGCAGGGCCTTCTGAAATACGGGAGAATTGATATTTGCATTAGTTTTTTTTTAACTTACTTGCTTCTATTTGCATTAATTTCTTAGGGACTTAGTTCATCCTTATTGTAGTACAAATAATTTCTATAAATTTATAAGAAGCACTAAACAATTCCCATTAGTGTCATTAGAAGCCACTACTGTAATTCCACCTCTCTGGAAGTAAATATAAAATAACAGTTTACTTCAGTGGTAATATTATTGATGAGAATTAATTCTATTAGTCATCTGCTACTGCTGCATAACAAATTAGCCAAAACCTTAGCAGCTTAACACAACAACTATGTATTATCTCACAGTGGGTCTGGAATCCCGCGTTGGCATAGCTAGGTGCCTCTGCCTCAGGAGGACTCTCTCGGGGCTGCCATCAAGCTGTCAGCTAGGACTCTGATCTCATCTGCAGGCTCTGCCTATGTTCATCCACGGGGCGCTGGCTGGCTCCGGCTACTCATCACTGGGCCTTTCCACAAGCCGCCTTATGACGTGGCAGTTAGCTTCCCAGAGATCAGGCAATCCAAAAGGGCTCAAAAGAGAAAACATGTCCAAGGTGGAAGCCATGGTCTTCCATTACTTCTGCCATATTGCATTTATTAGAAGCAAGTCAGTAAGCCCAGCCCGTACTAAAGGGAGAGGATTACATACAAGTGTGAGTACCAGAGATGGGGATCGCCACAAGCTGACCACAGTTGTTTTTCTTTCAATCTAGCTTCCATATTTTCGAACATGTCTATTTTGAACATGTATTACTTGTGAAATAAGTCAATAAAAATGTTAAAGGCAATAAAATTAAAGAGAAAATATTCTTTTATCAGAAATGTTGATCAAAAAAGTCACTTCTCTTTGGTGCTTTCTTAGTAAGACAACTGAATCGAGTCAAGACAGGATTTATTAATGACCTTCCTGGCCACATATTAGATTCATGTTATAGATTCATGTTATGAATCCAAGTCTGAGGTTATTAGCCTAACAGGGTTTTATAGAGCTTTCAAATTTTTGCACTGAAAAATTGAAATAGCAAAACCCCTAGTGGTGATATGAATACATCAGTCTTTTTCATTGCCTAATAGTCTCCTTGCTCTGTTCCCAATAGTATGCTTGAGAGTTCAAACCGGCTCGATGAAGAACACAGGCTGATTGCCAGGTACGCGGCGAGACTGGCAGCAGAGTCCACTTCGTCTGTAAGTAGTTTGATTGAGGGGATGTCGTGTTCATTGTTCATCTTATAGTCGATGCTGCAGTAGCAGAGCTTAGAAGTTGCTACTCTATGGTCTGCAAGACCTAAAAATGGTCTGGCCTTCTGCCGCTTCCAGCTTTTTCCCTTTTCATCCATCATTCTGTATGGCATAGATCTTAGCTTAAGATATTCTGTTACAATATTGCTAACCCAGCCTAACACCTGATTTCTCTGGATAATTCCTGATCAGTTAATATAAAGTGCAAAACAACGGCTCAAATCTACAACTTGTCCAAATAAGTTTCTACTTTTATCAATACCTAAAATATAAATGAGAAAGAGAAAGTTATGTAATGAAATTAGATGAAAAGCCTGGTCACAGGTCAAAGCTACCATAGGCCAAACTTAGTTATAGACAGTTGTTTAGGATATAAAACATGGGACCTCGGACTTCTTCATTAGCAACACAAATCATTTCTCTGTTCAAAGAAATGCTAATTAAAAATGATAGAAAATGTTTATGAAAGCCAGACTTTTACCGTATTTAATCTTCCCTGCAATCATGCCTCTGGATATTAAGGCACAGCCTAAGTTCCTTCATGTCTTTGAGCCTAGGCAATGGGTGCCATTTTTAAAGCTTGGCATTCTTTGGTAGGAAGATGAGTTGTGACTTTTGTAATTTCTTTTAAAAGCAATAAATATTGACATCAAGAAATTTCTAAAATCTACTGTGAAGCAAAGAAAGCAAGACACAAGGGAGTATATATAATCTGACCCTATTTTTATAGAACAATGACAAATTTACCCTTGACTAAATATACATACATACACATACATGTATATTGTTACATATATACATGCATACACCTGCATATAGGCATAATCATATACCATAAATATGGTACATGGCCATATTTATATAAATATATGTACCATAAATATGGTATATAAACACATATGGTATAACCATATGCCATATTTATATATGTATATATGTATATGTGAATTTAATCAATGACTAATTTGTATATAATATATATAATTTATTAGGAGTTAATTTGTATATGTATGTATACTTTATATGTACATATAATTTTATAAGAATGGAGAAAGCTATGACTGCATATATTAAAGCATCAAAGTTAAATTGCATATAAAGAAATGCTAAGAGTATGTTGACCAAAAGAAGAAGAAAGCCTTATTAATTATGATTTTAAAACTATGAAATTTCTAATTGCACATGACAGTGACTGAACAGTAATTCCAGAGAAAGTTATCTCGATAGTAAAGTATTTTTTTATACCCGCCTATATTGGAAGAATACTTGCAATGGAGACAGCATGGCAGGAACGAAATAGCACCACCCCACAAAGTCTTCAGATCAGAAAGCTAGAAAACCGTTTTTTGTATGTTCTGTGTATTTGCCTGCCAGGAAATCTGTTCTGCGTCCCGTTGCATAGGTGTGCTCTTGATCCACGGAAGAGCTGGTCCTTAGCAGAGGAATGGCAATTTAATTTTACATATTGGCTTTTTTTTGTTTTGATAGTTTCTTTTTTCTTATCTGCATATCTCACGATTCCTGTCTTCTCAAATACGTGTGGGTTCCCATTCCCAATGTTAAATAGTGTAAACCACATGTTTTACAGCAGCCAACTCAGCAGAGAAGTGCTCCTGACATTTCCTTCACCATTGATGCAAATAAGCAACAGAGGCAGCTCATCGCAGAACTAGAAAACAAGAACAGGTACGGCTTCCTAGACGTGTTGGCTTTTTTGACAAAGGCCACATTCGTTGGTAACCTATAGTCACGCTTTAAAATTGCCAGGTTTTTCACCCTGTATGAATGTTTAAGGGCACATCTAAAACCAGTGATGAGCTTCTGAGAAGCTAGTCTTTAGATTTTAGATCTTCAGAAGCTTAATGAGAAAAGATATGTGTATATAATTTTGAGATGTCAATGCAATTAATGTTTTCTCTCTAGACAACCTCATTTCCCTTTTTTGACACACTTATTTTTGTTAAGGCGCTGTCTAAGGCAGAAGGACCTTCCTGAGTAATAGAAGGAAATTATCTCTGCTACCCAGGGACAAATAGAAGGCTCTCCAAGGAGGGTCCCTGAAAGGACCCAAGGCTAAAAGAGACATTTGGACTGCTATCACTATCACCCAGGTGTTCAAGCGAAACATCTTCATGTCCAGTCCATCAGCAAGTCCTTTCTTTCTTCCACAGAGATTGAATCAGTCCACCCCCACATTATCTCCCAAAATTGTCCACTTATCTCCACCATTACCACTCAATCCCACCTATCATTTCACAAAACATAAATCACATAATGTGATTTCCTGTCCAAAACCCTCTGATGGCTTTTTCTCACATTTTGACTAAAACCCACCCCTCTTACCATGGTCTGCAAGGTCTTACCTGGCTTGATTCCTGCAAAGCCCACCTTGCTCTTTACAATCTTATTTCTTTCACTCTTTGCAGCCTTTGCACTAATGTTTCTGAGCTTAGAAAGCACTTCCCTCAGGGGCTCTGCATGCATGGCCCTTTTCATCATTCAGGTCTTAGCTCAAAAACCACCTGTCTAGTCTCACCCACTACCTACCCCAGGAACCACTCTCTATTACAGCCACACGCATGCACGTGTACATGTGATTTATGACTGTCTGAAATAATTGCATTTAAGTGTTTGTTTCCTTGTTTATTGTCTGTCTTCCCTGACTGAAATGCAAGTTCTTTGAGAATGGAGGCCATGCCGAACAGTCCCTAGGTTCCAGGTCCATGTCTGATACAGAGAGTGAGAAAATAACAAACAGGAGTAAGATCTCAAACTTAATGCGATATAGCCCAACATAGGAACAACTTGTACATTTTATATTTCTTAGAATGGCACCAAAATGTCTTAACACTTAATCCCATTTGTAAACACTGATGTCAATTCTGAGATCAAACTGGTAAAGAAGGAGATTGTACTAACTGTTTCATGCCTGTAGAGTTTGACCTGGGAATTTTAGGATAAATGGCCAAAGCATTCTTTAGAGTTACACGGAAAAAAATTAAAAGGAACATACAACATTGGCCTGTTTCCATATTTTTAGAAAGGCAAAAGACAAGAGTGAAAACTCACAAGTCCACACATGTTTTATCTTGGTTGCCATGTTAACCTACTCTCCCACTTCTCCAAAGCACTTTGTTTCCCCTTCCAATCCTCTGCTCCCACTCAGCATGGGGATGGCACGCGTGAGGGGAAAGAAATCCGGACCTCGTTTAGGGAAATGCCCCAGAGGCAGCTGCCTCCATGTGGGGTTCCGGAATCAGCAGGAAGCACCATGAGTGTCCTTAGGACCATGGCTGGGCTGTGACACCACTCTTCCTGCCTGTTTCCAGGATGTTTGGGGGCTGTTCTTCCTGAATGCATGCTTTTAGGACCAGAGGGAAAGAAAAGAAATGGAAATGAAATGGCAGGAAAGGAGCTCCATCCTGTCCCTGAGTTCCTTCGTGGCCCTGAGATGTCTCCACCCCATTCTGATGCGCATCTGGTCCATCCCGAACTCTGACCCAATGACCTCATGCCCTCCGAAGTCCCCAGAACCACATCTCAGAAGCTTATCCAGGTCACACTTCCGCACCATGGAAATTTACCTCAGGGGTCCCAGGGTCTCCAAGGTGGCAATTAACCAAATAACCAGATCTCTGAGCTTCAGCGGGGGATAGAGTTCCTGACTTCACTTCATGAGTACCCTCAGTAATTCCTGGACATTTCAGCAATGATCTTTAGAAGATAATGCTTTCTTATGGAACCCTTGGAGGAACCAGTTAGGGTTAGCATTAGCAGTAGCAGGACTCTTCAGATTACATTGTAGACGTCACAGCCTGCCTAGGCTAGACCTCAGAGCAAGGACCAAAAGTGAGGGGGAGAGTCCGACATAAATGCGCTTTGGAGCTAACAAGCCTGGGTTCATATCACCTCCACCATTTATGTGCTATTGAACTTGGGCAAGTCTTTCAACTGGTTTGTGCTTCGATTTCCTCATTCATGAAACAGATAATAGTGGTACCTATATACGACAGAATTCTTATGAGGATTAAATAAAACTTTAAAAGACAGCATAGTTCCTGGATATAGAATAAGCACTCAATGCTTATTACATGTCTTACCATTATTTTTCCTTATCAGAGCTGTTCTTCCATGGGCTACATGGCTCTGTCATGGTTCTGTTCTTACAAACAACAAGGAGAACTAGTGGGAGTCATGAAATGTCAGAGTGTTAGTCCTGGAGGAGATCTTCAAAATCCCAGTACACTGATTTTCAGCTGAGCTCTATAAGAAGACCCTGGAGGCCCTGGAGAGGTGCCTGAAGGTGTGGGAGAAGGGTCTAGAAGCACCCTTTCTTTGACATACTAGGTTTCTGTGAAATATTTATCTTTAAAAAAACGTTTTCACTGTGGAACACAAAGAGGGACCAAAAAAAGGTCTAAAACCACTGGATTATAGTCCAGCCTTTTCACCACACTCACAGGACGTGTAGTGACTAGTAATTGGCTCCTCAGTGCTGGTGTGTTGGTGAAGCTGACAGTTATAAATTAACCTTTCAGATAGAAAGCCATCCCCCTTGCTCACCAAGTTCACCTTCCACTCTTGGTGCTTTGTTCTGTCTTATTGGCTCTTGTGCATTTCCTTGGGTGGGAGACTGACCCCTCCCCCAAGAATAAATGATTTGTTACCTTGCTAATGGCTTCTAACTCACTTAGGGGTAATTTGCCTTACACAGGTCACCTATCCTTTATGGCCGGCCTAACGTTCACCTCAATGCAGGGCAGCCCAGGCCCCAACATCAATAATAGACTGACGTGTCTTACCCCTGACAGAGGTCACACCAAAAGCACTCTGATGTCACAGTCTCAATTACAGTGAATCCTTTTAAAAGCACTTTCCTTCTACGGCTACTCTCATTGAGATCTATTGTTAATGCTGAAAATGTTAAGAAAAAGAGAAAGAATTTTGCCTAACCATGGCCTTCTCAGATAAATTCAGTAAGAGGAATTTCATTCCTGGTGAGAGAATGGGGTTATTTAGTCTTGTGAAATGAGCACCATTTATCCTTATTTCCCCTCCAAGCGCCTCTTGCTTGGTAGCTGCAGTGACTTTATGGTGTAAGTGTGATCATAAATAATAGGAAGATACATTTTGTCTCTTAAGCAGTGCACTTTTCAAAGCAGAGCACATTACTGCGACGTTCTATTCCTTGCTAGAGAGATTAGTAGGTCCTGATGGGAACACTCGGCTTGAAGGCTCCAACAACATACTGCAGAATCCTCCTGGTTTGGGTACACTGGAGATGAAGTCAGAAACCCCTCATCCACAGCAGCCAACTAGCTACAGCCAGCGCTTTGTAGGCAGAGTCTGTTTAATGAGGGTCAGTTCTGCTCAGAAACGGAGGATGCCCCTCCTTTGCTCTGGTGGCCCTGAAGCGCTCTGCTCAAGTGTTAGATCCTGAGTACTCGGAAAGTGCACTGATCCTGGCCTCTTACCTTTCTCCTCTCTCCCAAGAGAAATCTTACAGGAGATCCAGAGGCTGCGGCTAGAGCATGAGCAAGCTTCTCAGCCTACTCCAGAGAAGGCGCAGCAGAACCCCACTCTGCTGGCTGAGCTCCGGCTGCTCAGGTAAGAGGGGGCCTGAGGCATCGCAGGGATGCAGGTGCTCGAGACCTTCAGTGAAGTCTAACAGCGTCTGGCCAGAATCCGGTTTTTGGCCAGCTTCTGACTTTGTTTGGTTTTTTCTAATTGCACACACTTACTTGCTGAGATTTGGGAGTTTAGGGAAGAGGCCGTTTATATTTTATTCTTTCATTTGCTACAGAGAAAAGGAAACAGTTCTTTAGGGCAGAAACAAAATCTCTAACTGCAAAAAAATTTAACTCAAATCTCTTTAGTTATTTGCACCATCGACAATGTGTTTATGATACACATGATCAAAACATTTTTACATTTAAAATTTTACCTGTAATCCATAAAAGGGAGTCTGATATTCTCTAAATCTGTGTCCCTGATAGTTTTACTCACAGGTCTTAAAAAATAGACTCCATACCTTCTTATTCTGTAATTGAGTTAAAAGACCTGGACTTACCTCCTGTGTCGTCAGAAAGTAATTGAGTTGGAAAGGATCTTAGAAGGTCATCCGGTTACACCCCTGAATTTCGGTGCTCTTCTCAGAGTTGGAAAGGTAGAAGTAGCAGAGTGTGGATGAGGACGGCAGTGGCTCCCTCTGTACCCATGGGCAAAAGGAAAGTCACGCCTGAGCTTCACATCAAACTGGCCTCTACCATGCCTTGAACGTGGTACATTCTCAAACCTATTTGTGTAACAAACAAAACAAACAAATTCCAAGACAATGCCTCATAGAAATATCGTGTTTCACAAGGCACTTTCAGTTAGCAAGCATAGCATACTGTCTATCTTTCGGCTTGGGTGCCAAGTATATTCCTGGTATCTCTGACTCTGAGGCATATGTTTTAAGTATAGTCATGTGCCACATAACAGCGTTTAAATAAATGATGGACCTCATGTATGATGGTGGTCCCATAAGTTTCCAGTGGAGCCAAAAAACACCTATTATTGCCCAATGATGCTGTAGCCATCACAATGTGGCAGTACAAGGCCTTGCTGGTGATGCTGGTGTGAACAAACCTACTGTGCTGCCAGGTGTGTAACAGTGTAGCACATACAACCGTGTATGGTACATAATACTTGACAATGATAATAAACAACTATGTTACTAGTTTATGTATTTACAATACTAAACTTTTTATCATTATTATAGTGTATACTCTTTCTACTTATAAAAACCACTTGCTGTAAAGCGATGTTCCGTGTTACGCCAGCAGCAACCTCATCCATCTTGTGTTTACTGTGTTTCTTGACGGCATCATTTTCTCTTGTGCTTAATTTATTCTCATGTTGTTTTGTGCAATAACGTGCTGTACAGGCTTGTAGTCTAGGAACAATAGGCTGTATCACGTAGCCTAGGTGTGTACTAGGCTGTACCACCTGGGTTTGTGTAAGGGCGTTCTAGGATGTTCACACAATGACAAAACTGCTTGATGATGCATTTTTCAGAGCTCATCCCCCTAGTTAAGTGGGACACAACTGTACCGATGCCTCTTTTCAGAAACCCTTGTCAGAATTAGAGTGCTGTTCACTTTCTCCATGCAAAGAGACTGAATTAAGCAGGTTCTGTATGACTGTGTTTGGAGTTTACCAAGTCCCTACTGACTATAGTCACGGATATTTCTGCGGGTTCTGCTCTAGCCCTGGTCTTTGGACACGTTAACATCTGAGCACTGCAGCACACCTGGCCCAGGCTGCAGGACCCGCCTGTGCTCAGCTGGGATCCAGTCTCCCTAGGCCCATGCACCTGGCTGGAGAGACCAACTCTCCCCCCACAAAACCTTGAGTTATGGAAAGGAAATCTACAGAACCTGCAGCTGATGGGGCTGCTTCAAATATGAGACCGCGTCCCACTTTAGAATAACAAAACAATTTAATGGAAGAAACAAAAATTACTTCTCTTCGACCTATGTGATTTCTGGTCCTACCTTCAGAGAGGTGTGTTGGTAATCCTTGCGCATTCTACTGCGTCCTCACCCAGGGGATGAAAATGCGAAGAAGGGAAGAGTACTGTTTCACATCCTGCACCTCCTCGAAGGCATGTAAAAGTGAAGGACTGTTTGAAAGTGTCTTTCACCAAATAGGGTTGTACAAGCCCTCTAAGCTTACAGGTTGAAAATGAAGTTTAACATATACTGAAATAGAACTGAATACACCAACTTGGAAACAGAGTAGTCATTCACCTACACATCAGAGTACTTTTTCTCTACCGGAAATGTTCTTTATAGTCTTCAACTAGTCGTCCCATTCCCTGGTAGAGGGATGATGACTAGGCCTTTCTCATAAGCATTTTCATCAACCCCCACCAGCTAGCATTTGCTTTCCAAAGTACTTGGTTCCGTTGGTATAATAGTCTGGGAAGACGTCTTGATGTGCCTGGGTCATTGATGATGAGTTTTCCAACTGACATTTCTTCCCTCTGGCCCTGGCTTATGGGCATTCCCGTGGCCCCAGCTGAACTCAGAGCTACACGAAGGAGTCTGGCTCTGCAAGAACTTATGGACTTTTGACCCTCGCTGTCAGCTGGTGCCCCACACCTGAGGCCTGAGACCTGAGACACCTAAATCCCAACTGATTTGCTTTTGCCTTCCTCCATGCTCTACACATTTCTTCTGCCTGGAAGAGGAAATACCGTCCCTTTAAAAGCATTTCTCTAGCTACTTACAAACCACTCATTCTGTGCTAAGCACTTTCTCAATTTGTGGATTTCACAGGTATGCGGACATCCCAGGCTAAGAAACCCAGCTCTGGGTGTTCTAAGTTTTATCCTTTAGTCATTTCAGACTTTGAAAGCACTCCAAAACAGTGGCTGTATGCATGGTTACTTTGGCCTTAGTTCCACTGAGGGGTGGCCATGTGAAACAGCCACAGAAATTCCTTTTTGTAACTTTGATAGAGTTCTTCTCATTCCTTTACCTCCTTCCTAGGGCCTTTCATTGAGAAACCAACAGGAGGAAGTTCTTTCAGTTCAGGGATAGGAGAGGGAGGAAAGGGAGCAGGGCTTTGCTTTTCATGAACTCATACTTTATCTTAACAGCACTATGACCTTTCTAAATAATCATATTTTCCTTTTCACTTTAGCCACAACAAAGCTGAAATCCAAGTTTGCAGCCCAGGTCTGACAACTGAGGAGGATTATATGATAGGCATTTCTGTGTGCCGATCTGACACTTCCTATGCACTAAGCTGTATACACACTATTCCATATAATTGCTATAACGAACCTGGGAGATGGACACTATTGTACTCTTTTTATAAATATGAGAACTGAGATTCACAGAAGTTAAATAACTTGCCCCAGATCCTGTACAATGAATAGCACAAGTGGATTCCATCTCCTTTTCTTGGATCTTAATTATGGGTCTCATACCTGAACTATTACACTGAGCACTTAATTGCTTTCCAACCTCTGGCCTCTCTACTGTGCTATCAGAATTATCTTTCTTCATTTTATTATTTATTTAATTCGTTCAACATATATTTCTAAAATGCAGTGTTCCCAGAACTTTTCCATGATGAGTTGGAAAAGATACTGTTCCTGGTCTCACAGAATTTGTGGTCTAGTAGGAAAATGAAATAAACCAAATAGCTGCACAAGTAAGAATATAATTATAAACTGAGATGAATGCTATAAAGAATCTTCCTTTAAAAAAATTATCAAACCTGTACTTCACTAGAGTCAGAAGGGGCTACCATGAGGAAGGATTGTTTGAGCTGAAGTATGAAGAATGGGACATAGGGAATGGGGATTAAGAATAGAGGAGGGGACCTGGGACAGATAAGGAATGGGTCCTCCTGTACGGTAGAAACTATATGTGCAAAGACTAAATGGCAAGAGAAAATATGGCACTTTTTTAGGAACTAAAAGTTCTATAGGCCTACAGTGCAGTGAGCAAAAGGGTACGTGATAAGAGATGGAACTGAAGATGTAAGTAGGGATAGATCATGATTCTGTGGTCTTTCAGACCATCTTAAAGTTACTGCTATTAATCCTACAACAGGAAACCATTGAAGGATGAGAGTTACATTTCAAACTAACATACTGGATTAGATTGTCAAGTCAAACTCACATGAACCAAAGAACTTACTCCAATATTGAGCTTTACTAATAATTTCAAGAATACAGGCAATCAAGAGGCACAGACGAAGCAGAGAAAGGTCTAAAACATTTCATATGGTTTACCAGGGTCTTTTATTCTCACATTGGATGTAGCTTCTGAGGTAAATTTTGCAAGGTGATCTAGGGAGTCTTCCCTGAACTTGCACAACTGTAGAGAACTGTCCTCCTTCTCTATTACCACAGATAGCAATTTGTTCTTATTTTTATTACAAACCATCATTGTTTTGAACTTTTTCATGTTTCTTGCTCTCTCACCAAAGGATAAAAATTGTATCCTACTCATTATTTTATTTACAGTATCTTAAAATCAAAGTGCTGAATAGATGTTTGTGGATTGAATAGACAAACTGCAAAACCATGAAAAGACAGCTAAAGGACTGCGCAAAAATATTATAATACCATCTTCTATAATGAAGAAAACATTTCTTAAAACTGTGAAGCAACTAACTTCACACTACAAATCTCAAGAGAAATGGGTTTCATATCTATCCCTGCCTAAAAAATAAGCTCCCAAAATTGTACTCTTTTCAAAGTATATAAAATTATTCTTTGTCACAACTTGTTAATCTAAAGTGACTTTTTTTTTATTTTACCAATTAAAATGAAATTGTAATCCCTGAGGCAAGTCTGTGGTTTCCAGACTTGAATTTCATAGAACAGTTTAGTTTTTTAATTGTTTTTCACAAACAACAGTTGAGTACCTTATGTGTTACCATAAAATGACATTTTAAAAAACTACCATCATCTGTTGTCACAACAGTTTCATGAATGATAGTATATATTTTAATTTTTTTAAAGATTTTATTTATTTATTTTAAGAGAGGGGAAGGGAGGAAGAAAGCGAGGGAGAGAAACATCAATGTGTGGCTGCCTCTCGTGCTCCCTTTACTGGGGACCTGGCCCGCAACCCAGGCATGTGCCCTAGACTGGGAATCGAACCAGTGACCCTTTGGTTTGCAGGCCAGCACTCAATCCACTGAGCCACACCAGCCAGGACTATATTTCAATTTTTATTTTGAACAAATGTTAAGCATCCCATGCTTCACCTAGAGATTGCAAACATTTTGTCACATCCTTCTCTATCTCCATGTGTGTGTGTATATATATATTTTTAATATAAATTACATAAGCATTTTTGATGAGACATTTGACAATAAGTTGCTGACATCATAACCCTTTACCTCATAAACACTTATTTGGATATTTTCTAAGAAAAAAGATGTTCTCATATAACCATGATATTATCATCAAATTCAAGAAGGTTAATATTGATATTTATTATTATCCAATATGCAATTTATTTTAAAATTTTGCCTATTGTTTCAATACTGTCCTAAAAGAAAGTAGGTTTTTAACACATATGCAAAACTGGAAATAATCTGATTATTGCTATTAATAATAGTAGGATTTCAGAATAACAGATACTTCTTTAGAGATGAATGTATTTACCTCTGTGAAAATAAAATCAGGTCTTAGTCCTTGCTTTCTCTTTTGCCCTTGGAACAGCAGAGGCTGTGCTGCAGATCTCCTATCGGACCCACGTTCGGTGACCACTGGTGCAAGGACTTACAGGGGACATTAAATATGGACATTAATAAATTTTTTTAAATTGAATTCAACCAAATGCATGAAAGAGTAAATGTCATATTTTGAAAGATGGCTACTATAGGATAAATGTACAAATAACTTTTTAAAATTGTGATTAATCCTAAACTAACAATAGTTCACTTTTTCTAATAGTTTTTAGATGCCTTTCTTAGCATTACTTCCCTACACTATTAGAATTTGGTTTCAACCGTCTTCTCAAAGTGCTCCTTTGGCCAAAAGGCCAAAAATTATAGAGCGGTATCTAGAAGAGAACTGGAAATAAATCAGAAAGATTATTTACCCTTCCACCAAGCCCTGCTGTTGGATGTGTTTGGAACACCATATACAGACAAGGTCAAAGAGAAAGCAGCTAATGAATTTGTCACTGAAGAATATTATTGAATGAGGCAAGACTTTCAAAATTGGAATCTGTAGCCCAGGAAGACAAAGGCTGAAATAAGATACCATTAAAGTCTATAAAATTGTGGTGTTCCTTATCCACAGGATTCAGAAAAGAGGCAATTATTAAGGACATCAAAGGAAAGATTGCTGTGGTAGTAAGCCTTAAGTGGCAATAAAAGCTGGAAATATATTCAAAAAGAGTTATGTTTATCAATTTTAAATTCATCATTCATTATAGAGTAAGCCTATATGAAGGCAAATTAGAAATATCTCATTTATATCTATAACCTGTCCTCCCACAAAATATCTTTCAATCGGATGAGCCATTGACCTAACTCAGTGTGACATTTTTATATTGTCAGTTTTTCATTTCAGGCTCCCTGCTATGGCTCCACTTAATATTGTGTCTATGCCATTGAGACTAGGCATATCCATTTATACATTAATACATATATGGTTAAAAAATCCACACAGTTTCAGAATACAAGTTCCAATATTTCTAGCTCAGACACAGAACTTTTAGGGCAAGAAAATAATGTATATATTACTTATTCACTAATGGTCATGAAATAATCTACTTGAAATTGATTTAAAAAGTATACATGTACTTCAGAAATGTGAACCATTAATATACCTCTTTATACTGTTTCATTTATTCCCCCTCTTAAAGGTATTTTTGATGCCTCTTAGCGTCACCATCAGTGATAAGGGTATAGATTGTCCTTCGTGGTTTTCTTGCTGACAGTTTAATGATTCTACAAAACAAAACAAATCAAACAAAGACAAACCTTATAGATTATTTTCAGTTAAAACAGTTACATAGGAACTTCTTTATTCTGACTTATTCCACTTTATGAAACCAAACCCAAACCAAAAATACTAGATTGACCATAATAACTATGCACCATTAATATTCAGCCTCTGAAAGGCATACTAAGGATGGAAGAGATGAAAAATGTATTTTCGTAACTACTGATTAAATCAGTATTTTCCGTGAGGTTTACCAAAGAGTCCCTGGGTTTGGAGGATCGATGCGGCTGGCCTTTTTCAGCGATGGTTTGGTTTTTGTTTGTCATCTCGAGGAAACCCAAGGGCGCAGCTTGAGGAGCCCGACCTGGCGAGCATTTGGAAAAGATTTCATCAATGGCTAATCCAGGATAGAAGGGGAGACGTGTCTAAAGGATCTTAATTCAGTTTCAGTATGACTTCTAATAAATAAATGTACACCTCAAGCTATAATTGTTCATTCATTTGACATTTCCCTGCCTAGTCACCGTGTCAGACACCAAGAGGTGCCCTGCTTCTGGAAGTTCACTAGTCCCACAAGACTGGGAAATGTGATTAGCTCAGTGAGTTGGGTGCTGCTGCTAATGACAATTGCTTCTTTCTTAGACAGCGCAAGGATGAGCTGGAACAGAGAATGTCTGCTCTCCAGGAGAGCCGGAGAGAACTAATGGTCCAGTTAGAAGGCCTCATGAAGCTACTAAAGGTAAGACAGCATTTGTAAAAATTTTTGCACATAATGTACATTCGTTTTTACAATTACTATATGTGATTCCCCCAAAATGTGGTTTTAAATTCAGATATAGGAGCTTTTCTTAGATGCTTCACATGATAGCAGTCAGTTATAGGGCTTATTTTTATCCATTTGCTGGAACCAGACCACTGAGGACCTTCAGGGAACAACTTCTTCTTGGCTTATTTCAGTTTTTTAATGTCCTTGAAAATAATCAAGCTGGATTTATTTAGAAATGTTTTACTTTAAAAGCTTTCAGCAGTTCTGACTAAATTGAACAGAAGTTAATGTCTAATTCATAAAATGAAGACATAGCCATTAAATAACTTTGGTGGTAATCATTTCATTAAGAAGAGTGGCTTTATTAATTTCAGTAAAATTTTTTATCTTACTTGTGTGGCTTTAGCGGCAAGTCACATAAGTTCTATGGGCCTCAAATGCAAACTGCAATTGAAAATATCTCCTTACTTTTTTTTTTTCTTTTTATCCTGTTGCCTGAGAAATATTAATCCCTTGGGCCAAAAAGAAGTTCCTGATAAATTACTAACAAATCTAGTTTCAGAAAGTTGAGCCTTCTTAAAAAAATTTTACTGATCTCCTTACTTTTCTGAAGGTAGAGTGTTTAAGATCTCCAGGAGTCCTCTGCAGGGTGCTGTAATCTATTACTCTTCTTTTGGGAAATTATATACTTCCTTTCATAAAAGCTTTTTCCCCTTTTAAGTATACACCAAATCACATGTTAAGTCCAAACTAGACTAATTATGGCCACACATCTATAGAAAAGTCAGTGCTGTGTGGTCACCCTGCCTGAGGTAAACAAGCATAAACCAGTATGGACTGAAACCATGACAGCCAAAGGCAGGGACTAGAACTTCAGATAAGATAACAAAGACACAGTCCCTAGGGCAAGTACACTTGTGAGACAAGATGTCCCGACTTTCAGTTTATGGACCCCTCATAACCCTGACACTCCAATCATTTATTGTTTCTGTGTTGTTCTTTTTTCTCTCTCTTCCTCCTCTTCCTCATCCTCATCTTCCTCCTCTCCCTTCTTTTTTTCTCCCTCCCTCCCTCCCTTCCTTCCTTCCTTTCATTTAACAAAATATTTGTTGAAACCTACTGTGTCCTAGGCACTGCTATAAGTTAACGTTTTTTCCTTTTGTTTCCTTTACTCTTTTTTATTCCTTAGTTGACCTTTCCTGCCATCAGTGTTGGGAATGCTTTATCTTTACTACATAGCTATCAGTGTATTAGACATGTAAAGTGTAGAATTCAGTTTCTGTACTTCATATGTTAGGACAGGACCTGGTAATTAACCTGTTGCTGTTGCTGGCCTGTTATCTCATTTGATGATCTAGAAAAGCTCTTTCTGCTTTCCTTTCCAAGTATGCCAAATGAAGAAGGTCAGTCCCATCTTTCTCTTCACTGAATGACAGGAAGCTTTGAAAACATCCCCAAGCTTATATTCCTATAGATTCTATCACCATAGCATTGGGATAGGAGTCTATTTACCAGCAGGCATCTGGGCAGTCTATCATATCAGGATGTACAAACGCCAGGACAGAGAGATCGTGTAGAAAGATGGCTGGACACAGAGAAAAGAGATGGGTCTATAGTTTCAAGTACCTAAAAAGACTTTGAACTGGAGTCATTGAGGTCGAAGAGACCTGACCTGCCATCAAAGCTGTGTTGATGTTTTCCCCACCTTGCCTCCCTTCACACTGTATACGTGCTCTTACTGGAACCCTGGGTAATCTAACTGTTATTGATTCAATCTTTCTGTAGGAAGAAGAACTGAAGCAGGGAGTAAGTTATGTTCCCTACTGCAGGTCTTAACTAACAGTGGAGGGGCCTGCCGTCCTGCTGTTTTTCTCATTGCTTTTGCCTCTAATGTATGTTCATGCTTCAGTTTGGAAAGAGAAAAAAAATCATACTAATTTGCTTCCTTTTCAATGTAGTGCTTGAACTGAAATATATTAAATTTAGCATTTTTTGTAACTATTACTACTGTCGGCATCAAAAGACGAGATATTATGTCTTTGAGAAGAGGGAACAAATTGTAATTTGTTGGACACTTTTTTAGATCTCCAAGGGTCTCAATTTCAAACCAGTCTCATGTTTTTCTGGGTTATTGATCAAGCCCTTTTTTTGATAGAAAAATACCCATCATAGTCATGAAAGTTACATTAGGTAAAACCAACAGCACTCGTCAGAAGCCAACCTCTCCATCCTCTGATGCTATGAATATCCAGTTCCATTTCCATTTTACTGAAAAGGTGTGGAACCTCTTTTTATAAAAATTAGCTAATTACATCTCTTCTTATTACATAATTATTAAGCCCCAATTCCCCACTGCTCACCAAAATGTGCTCAATCTTATGAAAGACTGTACTCCGTAATTGTTCACTTCCCATTGTTTACTTCTTCCCAAGCAGAATCCCTATGATTGGTTGACAATAATCTCAAAAGAATAGGTAACTTTCAGCCTTTCTCTTATCACCGAGAGCCTCTCTGCTCTGGGAGTTCACAAGGTCCTCACATACATCTCTAGAAATAGAGACATTGTGATGCTAACTGTGGCCTAAACTGAAATCCTGTCTCTAAGGCTGTGGTCAAGGTCAGAAGCCAGCAGACAGAGCAGTGTACTCAAAAAATAATAACAATAAAATGAAAGCAAAATAAAAGCAGCTTTAATTTCAAGTGCATGTACCAAGCTGTGTATGACAATATACCCCACCTGCTAGTATTATCAAAAAGTTTCACATTCTTGCCATGGATCAATTAGAACTACAGCCTGTCCAATTTCAACCTACCTTTTAATCCTTCTGTATTCTCTTTCCTATTATTCATTGTGTGTGTTTGTGTGTAACAAAGAATGTTTGCAAGATGCTGGACACATTTTTATCCTTTATTCCCCTGATCTGTAAAAAAAATAATAATAATAAGGAAGTGTAAAACTAATCTGTAATGTCAGACAATAAAGACAATGTATTACATTATTTTGTATTTTGTGAAAGAAATTACTTTACTAGAACTAAAGTCCAGTTTTAATGAGAGACAGTGCCCATGGGCAAAGGGCGCACATTGACAACCTGCATAATTGGCCAGAAATGCATACATGGGGTATTGCTGTGTACTTCCAACACCCTTAGATCGTGGGAGGGAAAATTGCCTCGCTGTGGCACTTCTCTTTGCCAACAGCCTCTTTTCTTTCCTGTCTCTTACTTAGCATGTGCATAGAAAAAGGAAATAACGGTCCGATGAAACCTACCTCCTCCTAGTGGACAGTGAGGGCGATCATCCTGTAATCAGTCAGCCTTGCTTTATCCATCTCCCTCTGGGACTCCTTCTCTACCATTTCCCAGGCAACACATTCTTGAAAGGCTCAGTGGACCAGGAAGTTCATAAACCGATGGATGCGCAGGGCCAGAAAGCACAGAGGCAGAGAGCCAAACGGAGGCAGCACCCATAGAAGCACCACTGCCTCCCTTCCTCCCTGCTCCTCCCCACTGAGCCCTGAGCAGCCGCTGCATCGCTGAAGGTCAGCCTGCAGTGGACGCTGCTGCAGAGGTACTTAAAGGCCATTGCTGATAACACCCAGGTGTCAGCAATGCATTGTCTGGACGGGGGAGAGCTTGCCTCTCTTACCCACTTATTTGCTTTTATACCCAAGCCTCTTTTGAAAAAGGACCTGAGGCAGCTTACGAAAAATGACATAAACAATGACTTCATGAAATAGAAAAATCGAAAACTAAAGAAAATATGCAAATATGCTAATTATAAGGGACAGGAGTATTATTCTGAGCTTTCTGTCAATGAGGCAAAAAAGGAAAACATAATCGGTGGCTTTATCAGAATGGAAATACTAGTTCTCAAAGGACCAAATTTCTGTTGGCATAAAGTATAAAAAGAAAGTTTTCACTCAGAGCTTTATAGAAGTACTATACAATAAAATGGACAGATGCAGCAATAGCTTTCATATGGCTGCTTCTTATACCGACGTCAGTCAGCAGTAAGACCGAACCCCACCTGTCCCCATCCTGCAGAGGCGGTTCCACGAAGAAGTAAACCAATGCCATCCAAATATGTAGAATTCTCATGATATAACATGATCTGAGGAGAAAATTTAGAGGTTTTAGTCTGGCGGCTGCTTCTAAATTATGTTTTTATTTATAAGCCTTTCCACTTTGGAGATGTTCTCTTTGTAAAATCAGGTTTAAGACACTGCACACAACAAATTGTGCTTGATTTAATAACCTCTACTTGCTTTATCATAAGTCTGTGTGGTTCAATGTATTTTATTACACTGGTATATATAATTCCTACTTATACTGTTTCTTGTTAGAGGTAATGCATGAATTTATTCCCCTTGAGGAAAGAACATGAATTAAAAAAAAAAATTAGTGCCTGTAATATAGTACAATGATTATGATATGATAAGCAATAAATTGTTTTCACAAAACCTGAATTGAAATTATCCTACCCTCTTTCTTCTTTGTGTATATTTAAGATTTATTGAAGGCACCATAAAAAGAACACTCATAAAAAGTTTAATAATGAAGGCGACTGGGGTATTATTTCACTGACGGTATGTTCCAGAGTTTCTGATGTACTTCCAGCTCCAAATATCATATCCTGATCTAAAACCAAGCATCCTAACTTTGAGTTCAGAAAGGAAGATCCCAATAATAACTTCTTAGAAATATTATTGGAGTTTGATTTTAATTATAGTGTCCCCAGCTCTTCTTCTACAGTGGAAGATCTTGGAGCAAGTAATTTAACTTCCTGGCAATTTATTTCAAACATACTGATAATCCATGGCTCCCCGGGTGGTTGAATGGATTTTAAAAGATAATGGATGTGCAGGCACTTTGGAAAATACCACATGCATGTCAAGTATAAGTATGAATGTATATGTATATGCACATGCATACACATGGGTATATGTAAGTTTTCTAATTTGACACATACTGTACATGCACACATACTCACACATTCATGCATTCACTTCTCTTCCTTACAGTTAATTAACAGTGTCTCAATCAGGGGAAGAAAGTCAAGCATAATTGCAAATTGCAACTCCTACTCCCACTCCCTTCCTCCTTTACAACTGCAGCTCAGTCCACGGGGGAAGTCATAGGCACTCAGGTGCCTCCTTCTTCCCAGTACGGTGTGGGATATGAACAGCCCAGAAATGACCACTTTTACCAGCTTAGGGTTCACCTTTCTCTGTTTCACTTGCTCTTCCTCTCTGGTGGGTATCTTTTTTTTTTTTACTGATTTGAGAGAGAGAGAGATTTGTTGTTCCCCTTGTGTATACCTTCACTGGTTAATTATTCTATGTGCCCTGTCTGGGAATTGAACCTGTAACCTTAGTGTGTGGGCATGACACTCTTAACAACTGAGATACCCGTGCAGACCTCTAATGAGGAGTCCGTGGAGTAGTGAAGCAATCAAAAGTGAGGGTGGGGGCATGGAGAAATCATATCATAAAAGATGAACTGCAATATAAGGGCCCAGCATCTGGTGTTTGAAAACATACCATCCCAGAATCTTTCTCTCTCTCTCTCTCTCTCTCTCTCTCTCTTTCTCTCTCTCTCTTTCTCTCTCCCCTCCCCTCTCTCTCACATACACACATATGCATAGACAGACACACATTCTTTTTTAATTTTAGGGATTGGTTAATTAATTCTAGAAAAGTAAAATTAGCGCAGGGTAAAGTCAAGCCCCTTTTAGAAGCCCCTTTTGATTTTGTATTGGAAGCTGCCGAATCTGGCTCCACCCCTTTCCCAGCTTCATTCTGCTCCACTGCCCACGGCGAACCTGGTGCTTAACCGTACTGGCTTCCCAGCCCCATCTGCAACATCCCTTACACGCCCCATGCCTTGCTCACGACACTCCAAGGCCTGGAATGCTCTTCTCTTCTCCCAATACTTCTTATTTCCCGCCTGGAAATCTCTGCTATTAAGTCGCAAGTCCAGTGATGACTCCCTCCTGACAAGTCAGAATCAGTCACCTCCTCTGTGTCCTCTTCACACTCTGTGCGCAACAATCCCCATGATGACAATCAGTGAATGTGTGTTGGGTGAAAGGATGAAAAGAGGGTTGAATGCAGCTAAACACTGCTTTACTCCACCTTCCCAGGCTGCTAAGGATCAATAAAATCAGACCTAACTAGGCTGTATTCTCAGCCAAACCTGAGAGGGAGGAGGGGATACGAAATGCCACCCATGGCTGGTGGCAGTGCCGTTTCTCCCAGCAGTGCTGCTTCAGCAGTTAGACATTTGGTCCCTTGAAGAATCCCTTCTTCTTGGTGCTGAGTGGAAACCAAAATACTTCTTGGAAGAAAAATCAGAAAATTGATGGACCTTGTCAGACTTTTAAAAAATTGATACAACAGCAAGTTGAGTGGACTCAGAGGATGGAGTATAGAAATGAATTTTTCATTCATTCTCTAGAAAGAGAGCTATTTTAAATTTGCCAAGTGTGATATATGTTTTCCTTCTTCCATAAATCAACTCCCTTCTGAGGGATTTTAGATCTATATATTGATCTGCATGGACCATCGTCCCTTAAGTCTTTGCTCCATTAATCATCGAGTAATTTCCAGGAAAGGATGTTCACAGAGATTATTTGCTCTAACTCTTCTAAAGTTGTTAGCAGACAACCATGCTTCAAGACCAGGCCAGAGGCCAGCATTCTATAGAGGCCACTTGCCGTGAAAATAAAACTCAGTGATATCGCTCTGCTGATCTGCCCCAGTGCCACCCGGCACCTGCCCTTTCCTGGTGGTCCTACGAGAACAACAGAAAGGAAGGCAAGAGCTGGCATTTCCAGCAGTAGGTCCGAGGAAGGTGCTATGCATCAAACTGGACACTGTCCTCACGAAGAGAGACGGAGTCGAGGAGCCAGGAACCTCTCCCAGATAGTCTGGGTAATGACTGGACAAGGCTTTGGGTGTCATGAGTTGCAGGGAAGATGCTGCTGAATCTTTTCTTCTGCACAGAATCTTCCCTGAAAATTTTTCACATAATCAGACTGCTTGAAATTGCACCAATTAGAGATTCATTTAAGAGCGAGTGACTATTAGTCACTCACATATTGGTGTCATTTAGAGTCAGTCCACTGTTTTCCCCTTAATGCATAACTACAGTCAATTATTTTTCTCTTAACACAGAACCATGAAAGGGAGTTTTGAAGAAAGGAAGCAGGCAGAAAGAAGTAGGGAAAGTTGGATTTGGAGACCGGGCATTAGGCAGGGAGATGCAGAGCTCCGATAGCCTCAGACAAACACAATTAGCAGGAGAGGTCAGTGCTCAAGGAGAAGAGGAGAGCATGGCCAGAGGCCAGGGACTCACGGTCAGGAAGGTTAGAAAGGCCAGGTGTAGTGCCCAAAGGGGCGGGGCAGCCCCATGGACACTCTGCACTGAAGAGGCCAGTGGAACGAGTATAAGCAGGGCTGGTGTACTGTACAGCCCCAGTAGAGCCATTAAGGTATTGAAATGCAGGCCCACAGCCCCATACCTGAAATGTTCCAGAATTCAGAAGCTTTCAGGTTTTAGAAATGCAATAATACTGTGCAGATACCATATAAATAGCCTCACATCAGTTGTGAAAAAAGATGTGTTGCTTTTGGGATTTCGAATTTGCAGATATAAGATTGGGGACCTGTATTTCTGCACTGATTGAAAAAACAGCCCGAAGGTGTTTCTGCCACTCTGGGCACTCACACGGCTCCCTTAGATCCAGCAACTAAAAGGTTGCTGCCTGGCCCAGCAGGGCGCTCTAGGCCACTGCTCCAACACTGATGGGTCTGCGTCCTAGGCCTTCTCAGCCTTCAGGTTGCTAAACCGTCCTACGTGAGCGAAGCCTGGGTAGAAGCATGTGATGGTTGGTCACAGTAGTCACAGTCCTGAGAAGCAGCTGTGGTGACATGGGGCAGCCCTGGCCTTGTAGACTAAAGGCTGGGGATGTATTTTATCTCTGTCATTCACTGGCCCAGAGACCTTGGATAACCCAATTATTGCCTCCAAACCTCAGTTTGCTAACCTGAAAAATGGGAATAATAGACCTCATTTGGTTGTTAGGAGGATTCAGTGAAATAATGGGGATTGAAGTGCTTTATAGACTGCAAATTGCTATTTGAATTTAAGCTACTATCATTTATAACACTATCAGGAAAACAAAACCAGAAAATATGTGTATAAATTATATAAAAAGTGCAGTTGTATGATTACTGTGAATCTCCTACCGCAGAAGGACCTGGCCTCCCAGAGCTCAGAGGGTAACCCATGTTGCCTAGCCAAGAGAAGCCTTCTTTCTTCAACCCTCTGTCCAACTTCCTTTCTCCAGTCACTCCTCCCTGCTCTGACTGGTTCCTTAGTAAAGAGCACAGATGAGAGAGCCCTGCTGAGAGCCCTGTCTTGAAACTGAAGTACTGCACCAGAGGGGTTTCCAGGGGGAGGCAGCCTTCAGGGCAACTGACCCACATCTGTCTCCTTTGAGGGACCCCGCATTGTCCGTCACCCATCCAGGTGCCTGCAGCCCAGGGCAGTCAGAGCAGCTGGGCTCAGACACCAGCCCAGACAGCCTCACTTCATCTCCTGGGCAACTCTTTTCACCTCTCTGGGCACTGGGAGCCACAACTGTGCATTTAGAGTAACAGGACCTACTGCGGTGGTCGTGGAGAGAAATCAGTGAGGATGTACTTGGAAACCCTTGATCTATGGTAAAGCTCGACTCAAAGGTGAAGTCATTTATGATTGGTGTGGGAAGGAGGGAGATACCACGGTAGCTCAGAAGCAGAAGTTCCGTGCTAATGGGATTGAGCTGCCAAAGTTTGCTGGGGGAAACCAGACCTGTCCCAAGCGGGCTGGGACAAGCAGGCTGCAAAAGCGTCGCAAGCAGGCAAACTTCTCTTCCCTGAGCCCGGACAGACCATTCCAAGGTACTGTTGAGAGTGAACGAGTGGAATCCTCAGCCCGTTGGGCGCCACAGGAGTTATTTTCTGTCCTCTGTTCTGTTATGCTTTGTTTTGTAATTCTGGATTTTTCTCAATTTGTAGAGTTGACTTTTGTGTGTGTTACTGAGCCCTGGAAAGCTAACAGCATGGCCTTTTACAGGATTGATGTTGTGTGTTTTAACCGCAAGCAACTGAACCCACAGCACAGACCTACGTCGAGTGTTCCAGAGCTCTGCTCTCAGGGCACTCGTCCCAGGGTTTGAGCGGGGTGATGACGAGCCTCTGGGCCTCGCTGTGGCAGAGCCCTAACTCTCCCGGACCAGACCGAACAGTCCGAAATGGGACCTACGTGAACACTTAATCTCTTGTGTGTGCACTGCGGGTCTCCTTGCATTTTCTTATTTGTTGAGTGACTGACTTCCTTTGCAAACTAATTATTAAAAAGAGAAAATGTTTCCAAGAGGCCCCACTGTAGAGACAAAGCTATGAAATTCAAAGGATGACAGTCTCAGGATGGTTTCATGCCGAGGACTGTAATGCAGAGATAAACAGCTCTTATAGTTGTTTCTTACCTTTTCTTTACTCATTTTCAATCCCACTCTTCTTATTGCTAGAATACTGCTTTTTTGTAGACCAAGAGAAAGGCATTTCCTACAAGGAAATAGTAGCCAAAAATTTGAAACTAAAATTTCTTTTTTTCTCTTCCTCATGGAATCACTGAATCACAGAGCAATTTGACAGAATCAACTTTTGCTCTAAAATAGGGAATAAACCATTTATATCTTCTTTTATTCTTAATTTGAGAGTTAATATGCACAATATAACATGCATGATTTGAACCATACACTATCCTCCACAGATGATGCCAGGGCAGACAGGTTGAAAATTTAGGAAGCGTACAAATCATATCCATCCCCAAAAAGTCTCCTAGTTTATATACAAAACTTTCTCTTTAGATGTCTCTTTTCTATGTACAACTTTCTTCAAGGAGAAAATAGACACACTTGGTAATTATCGCTGCTTATTAGTGACTTCATTACCATGAGACATATCTCATATATTATAGAGCAACTCTCTACTAATATCCTTACCTTTCAAGATGTAACCAAAACTCCAGATAATGTATATTAAGGTCCTAAATTACCTGCACCTGCAACTCAGGTGTAGGACGACCTAAATAAATTACCTGGGATTTCCTCCTGCTTTGAAATGTCATTGTGACTGTTCTTAACATTTGACTGAGGCCTTGGGGATGGATGATATTTGGCATTTTGGGGGGAAAACAAATTAATGACTTGCATTGTCTCTCCAGACCCAGGGGGCAGGCTCTCCTCGCTCCTCCCCCAGCCACACCATCAGCAGGCCCATCCCCATGCCAGTGCGGTCTGCGTCAGCCTGCTCCACCCCGACTCACACGCCTCAGGACTCGCTCACAGGCGTAGGGGGAGATGTACAGGAGGCGTTTGCACAAAGTAAGTGGCCTTATTTTTTTGTCGTGTTCTGCTTTTATGTGACAAATAAGTCACCGCGGTCTGTCTAGTGGTCTAAAGCCATGGATATTCTAGATGACTCTTTGGCTTTTGTCAGAGCCTGTCCCAGGAGTGGCTCTAGAAACTCCCTAGGCTAACCTGTTCTTCACCTCACCATTTTACCTTCCTGTGGCTTCCGTTGCCCTGTCCCATTTTTCACATCTTTGCTCATTAAGGGAAGGGAAGTCCTTTCATTAGAATCTCAGGAAACTATACAAGTAATCCATTTTTTAAATTCTGAAAGATCTTGGTTCCTGCTTTCTTCTCTTTACGTGAAGGCAAACTCAAGATCGAGATTAAACAGTTCTGCTCTTCAGCCCGAGGTGATCAAGGACAGGTAGTCATTTTATAGATGCCCCGAAGAGCTGAGTCACTGTTGCTTAATATGGGGCTACCTGTTTAGAGCTCCATGGTCAACAGAGGAAAGCAAAGAGTGCAGGGAGAGGACAGACGCATCCTCCCACTGGCTGCCTCTTCTGTTTGCACAGGCCCGGTGGGAGGGAGGGGGACTTGCCTCAAGGCAAGTGACTGTACTCATCTGGAAACATTTTAACACTTTTTAAAACTTTTCTTGCCATTATTCTTTAAAGGTAGGGAAAATTAGGAAAAAGAAAATCTTCCTGCAGACCCTCACCCTGCCAATTTCATTCCTAGAAGTAAACACTATGAATAGTTTGGTCCTTCTCAACTTGTTGCTTATATATAAGTATCTACATTTAAATGTGTTTTATAGACACATACTCCTCTTTTTTTCACACAAATAAGTGCACGCTTATTTTGGTCCGTGATTTACATTTTCTTTAAATTGGCAATTTGCCACGGCACCTTTGCACGTCCTCACAGATTTAAGGTAAAGAGAAACATATTTGACTAGTAGTTTTAAGGCAAAAAGAAACATAAACTGTCAAAACACAAAAAAATATAGGCTTGAGTAAACCATTACTCAACATATGTGGCGGTTAAGTTTCATAATTTCAGTTAGACATAAAGCATATAGAGATCAGCAACAGACATCCCCAAAATAATAATAGGTGAAGGAAACGGACAGTCAGAAGAGGAAATAAATTGCCAATAACAATATGAAAAGATGTTCAATCTCACAAATCACTGTAGCAATACAAAGTTGAATGATATCACCTTTTGTCTAGCAAATTAAAAAAAAACTTTTTATAACATCAGTAATATCCAGATATAGGAAACTGTAAGGCAACAAAGACTCCCTCACCCATTGTGTATGGGGGACAAAAACTTATATTTTACAGGGAGAGAATGATGATGCCCTCTCTGTTATGAAGGAAAAGGGAAGATCCATAACAGGGCTTTTTCTCCTGAAAATGAAAATAATATAAGTTGTACAAAATAACTTTCTTTTTAATTTTAGAAGGAAAAAAGTCCTTTCCCTAAATCTTACTTTAAAAAGGTCTTAAATCGGTTTGACCTTTTCATTATATTTACTGTTTTATCTAACTTTGATTTCTTAAATTTTCTTGTACTTATTATGTTACTTACTTAGTTTTACTTTATGAGGAATGTCAGAATGAAATGTGACCTGGCTCACAAAGAGGTTGCACTGCATAAATTCATCTGTTAAGTCAGGTATTTAAAATCTTGTGCCTTTTTTCCCAAAATTATGATGATTAGCCCTCTGTCCCATCTCAAACATGCCTGGTTCCCAGGCCAGCCCACAAATACCCATTTAACCCTTAGTGTGACTAAAACTCCATACTAATCTTTCTCTACCATAAAGAAACATGGTCCAGCCCTGATATTGTGGCTGAGTTGGTTGGGCGCCGTGTCACAAAGCAAAAGGTCGCCAGTTCTGTTCCTGGTCAGGGCACATGCCTGGGCTGTGGGCCAGGTCCCCAGTGGGGGCGCACGTGAGAGGCGACCACACATTGATCTTTCTCTTCCTCACTTTCTCCCTCCCTTCTCCTCCCTCTAAAAATGAAGAAATAAAATCTTTCTTAAAAATTAAAAAATAATAAAAAGAAAGAAAGATGGTCTAAGTTTCAGTTTAGGGTACCAGACGGACTTACATCTTTTGCCCATGTCTTGGCAGCCAGAGCAAGAATCTTCACCTCTTTTCCATATTCTGGGGCATTCAATGCACAGAGTTCCCATTCCCGAGAGGTACCTATAATGGGACGGGGAGCTCTGGGAGGCCTGCCTGGACACAGGGCTTTGCTGAGAGAGGTCCGAGTCCAATGGGCTCAGGCACCAGCTAATGGCTGAAGTGATCGTAGCAGCAAGGAAGGTGCAGCTCTCCCGGCAAAAGCCAACTATTTATCTGTGTGGATTATTCTCAAGAAGGGCGATCACCCGTACTGGTTTACCAGGGACCATCTCCATTTGTGCCCGGTCACTTAGTCTTATTATGGATACCCCCTCTTTCACTTGTGAAATTGTCCCAATTTGGACAATAAAGTATGTGAACCCCATCGGTTGCCATGCCTTCCTACATCAGAGGCCACTGGCCTAAGCACAATGTACTTTTTTTTCAGGAAATGAACCAAAACACATCTAAAAAGGAGAAATCTTAGTTTTCTTGCTTTAGAGTGGCAATGGAAATGATGAACAGCATAAAATTTTGGGAAAAGGAAAAGCTTTCCTTTTTTTTAATTTATTGTTATTTCTTCTTCACTTAAGGTTCAAGAAGAAATTTAAGGAATGACTTATTAGTGGCAGCGGATTCCATCACTAACACCATGTCCTCTCTTGTGAAAGAGCTGAATTCCGGTGCGTCCCTGGTCCCCTCCCATTTGCTGCTCATCGCAGAGGGACCTGAATGTATGGTTGTACCAGGGGCTTCTATTAGAGATTTGCTCATTGTCAAATATAAAAAGATTTTTTAAAGGTCTATGTGGTGTTTTGTTGCAATATTCAAAATTTTTAATTAATGTTTATATTCGATGACGAAAAGACTGTTAATACATGGTTACTGCATAAAGTTTAATAATGCAGAAAAGAATGGAGAAAAATATTAAAATAGACTTATAATTCAAGAAACCAAAGATAGTCATGGTTAATATCTATCATGATCCAAAGTGATGTGATGCAGAAGTTATTTCATAAGGTCAAATGTTTTGTTTGCTCATTTAGACTCTGTTCATTAGGAACGAATGCCTCTTTAGCTTTTCAGTACCTCTAAAGGAAGATCTGCCCAGGTTATAAATAGCACAAAGTTGTACCTTTATCCTAATAATACTATACAGAGTTTTACAAACTTTAACAGCATGAATATTCAAATAACTATCTTATGAGTTTCTAAAGTACCTCATCTGTTTCCAAAAGCACACTTAGCAAGATATTTGTCTGGCAAGGCTATGGCCATGACTTAAGACTACAGCAACTATAAGAAATAAAACTTCAATATTTAAAAAAATCTGGATTTAAATTTCTTAAAACCTCTATAATAAGAATTAAAGTCATGAAAATTGTTGCTGCTATTTTAGATTAAGATCACCAAATAGGATAAAAATGATAGTAGTTAATATATTATGGTTAATGGTATGTACCCACTGCCCTAACAAGTGACTACTAAAAATGTTATTCTTATTGCAGAAATCTGAAGTATATTAGTTAATGCTCTTATAATACTTTGAAATATTAACTGAATATAATACTTTAGGTTTGTATTTCCTAAATTAAAGTAATATTAAGCAAAAGTGTCACTTTTACTGAAGACTTCGATACAGGAGCAAAAACGGGTGTTTTAAATTATTAAGACATAAAAGATTCCTCATTCCATTGCTGAGAATAAAAAAAGAGACAATATTGTATAGCAAACAATTTTACACTCAACTCATGTCAAGTTTCAATTCTCACTTGGAATTGAAATAAACACTTACTTGACTTACATATAATAACAGGTGAATGTTTTATATAGCACAGGTCGATTTATATTAAGCCTAGCCCTTTATTTGCCAATCTTAACAACTCTAACAAGTCATTATTTCTTCAACTGTACCTAACAGAGGTAGGGAGTGAAACGGAGAGTATTGTGGATTCTGAATTTGGACGGACTCAGTTTGAGGATCTGGTTCCATCACCAACCTCTGAAAAGGCTTTTCTGGCGCAAATCCATGCCCGGAAACCCGGGTGCATTCACAGTGGAGCTACGCCAAGCACCATGCACAGTGACGTGTGAGTATCTTCCGCCTGGAGCTGTTTTCTCAGTAACAAAGCACTGTAGGGAGCATAGGAAAATGAAAACGTGGTCGCTTCATTTTTATTTTAAAAAGAGATGATGCAGCTTCCTTTTCTGACAGAAGAGGTAGATGGGTTCTACATTTAAATTTGGCATTGTGACTTTCGCCCCTCATAATTTCCAAGGTACCAATAACCAAAACCAACCAGTGCTTATTGAAAGCCTGCCTCACCCACGGTACCGTGCTAGGTTTACACAAAATACTATTAAAAATAACATCGCTCCCAGCCTTCTTGGACCCACAGACTAGTTCAGGAGATAAGTCATCCTATCTTCTGAATTTTCTGTATTTGCACTTGGAGGACCCCATGATGCTGGAGAGGCCTCTGTTCAGAATGGGATGAACAACGTCATATAAGCAATAGGAACTGAAATGAGTACAGCCATGCTCCACTTAAGGACAGGATGTGTTCTGAGACATGAATCATTAGGCAATTTTGTCATTGTACAAACATCATAAAGTGCACTTAGACAAAGCTTGAAGGCATAGCCTACCATGCACTTAGGCTATGTGCTATAGCCTATTGCTCCTAGGCTAGGAGCCATACCGCATGTCACTGTAGATTAAATCTGATTAAAGCATGAGATTGAATCAAGCACAAGGGAAATTGATGCAATGAAGAGGCGAAGTAAACATGAACCAGAGGGGACAAGGGGTGGGGGGGATAACAGGGGAACAAAAGGGAAAGGGTCATCAAGGAACATGCATAAAGGACCCATCAACAAAGCCAAATCGGGGAAGGATGGAGGTTGGGAGTTTGGGAGTGGTGGAGCTGGGGAAAGTGGTGGTGGGAAAATGTTGACATGGGGATGATGGGATGGGGTGCAGGGTGGAGGGGATAAAGGAGAGAAAAAAATGAGACAACTATAATAGCATAATCAATACAATATACCAAAAACAAAAAAGAAAGACAGGAAACATAAGATGATGAGATGTTTGGGGCTGCTGCTGCCATAACACAGCATATGGTTAACAAGCAAACTTTTTTTTATAAGTAGAAAATAACACTAAAATATATAGTAAAAACAGAAACCAGTAACAGAGTCATGTATTATCATGATCAAATGTTATGTACTGTACATAATTGAATGGACTATACTTTTATACAGCTGGCAAAGCAGTAGGTTTGTTTATACCAGCATCACCACAAACACATGAGTAATGTGTTGCCCTATGATGTTATGACAGCTACGATGTCACTAGGCAATAAGAATTTTTCAGTTCCGTTATAATCTTATGGGACCACCATAGGATATGTGGTTGGTTCTTGACCAAAACGTTGTTATGCAGTGCATAAATGTAAATGTATAAAATCTCATTATAAAGAAATCCAATTTGGTTGATTGGTCGAATATACGTAAATCTGACTCTCAAAACACGTTTTGCAAAGGTTCCCACTCAGCTAGGCTTCAGGTCCTGGGTAGGAACCAGCAGAACCAGTAAGGCCCCTCCTGGACTTTCTGTGACGCTGGATCAGCTCGAAGTGGGCGGACAGTGGAAACCAGAGCTGAGAGGCAAAGGGGAAGCGAGAACAGGGCTGCAGAGCCCAGCGTCTGAGGGAAAAGAGTAAAACAAAGGAAATCCTGTCGGAGAGCAGGGCACACAGAGTTGGGGGAAGTGTGGGCAGGGCTTTACCAAAAGGCTGGAAAAGGGGTTGGCTAACCAGTCAGAAAATGACAGAAGAGTGCTGGTGCTTACTGGGCAAAGTACTGCAGACTAGTCTACAAAAATAAACTGGCTGTTTTAAAGACCCAAAGAAGAAACTACGCAGAGGCCTTTCTGGTGTTTTGGCTCCCAATCCAAGCAGTGGGTAAAAGACTGGTAATAATGAGGAATTATAAATAGACATGCTTTGGAAACAGCTGTGAAAAGGTAGAGCATAAGATCAGACCCAGACAGTTAGAACATAATTTAACATGGCAGTGGGCCGCTGCTTTTGATCTTCGTTTGCTCTTTTGTCCTTTCCCCTATAATTTAGAATTATTTGATGCATTTGTTATTCAGAATGATGAAGTAATTGTCATCAGTTTAGTCTGGTAAACACATCTATTTGGCTTTCTGTGATTAAGCATTCACATGGTGGTTACTTAAAATTTTCTCATTCCAATCCTAAGATCCAAAACTGTAGCTAAAGCCACCTCACTCTGTTACCAGTCTGCCGGTGGCAGTTCCAGCAACCAACACTGCTGCAGGAGTTGGGGACAGAAAGTTCATAGAGGCCTCACAGACCTATTTTTCTTGACCCCAAACCTCTAAAAATAACGAGAACATGTCGTACAGATATAAATAAACATGAGCAATGGCATTTATGTTCCCATCCAGAAACTTCTCCTTGACTAGTCTTTTAATTTTAGGGGATATTTTACTGTCTATACTATCTAAACATGTATTGCGTTTTACCATGAGAGTATTTTAGTCATATAATTTAGGCATATATATATATATATATATATGAATAGAGGGAGAAAGACTCACACATTAGAGAATGAGGTCATTCTTATCTATTTATTTTATAGTGAAATTGGACAATTTAAATGGATTCCTTAGATTACGAGTTAGTATAAACCTTTAAGATCAAGAGCTATAGTATAAATCTTTAAGATTAAAGTATTAGCCTTCTTCACATTGACGAGCTGATACTCTGAGACTTGATTCCACTATAAAAATAAAGCACATTGGTGCACATGCCTACACCTGTGCATGACACAGACAGGGTTAAATTATGAACAAATGTCCTTAATTTTTATTTCACTAGAGGGCTCACTTTCCTTATAGAAAGTGTTCTTGGATTCCATTTTTTTTAAAAAAAGCCACCAAATTGGGAAAACTGTATCCGTCTGAAAGATAAGCCTATCCTTTTAAGATCAACAAACATTTAAAGGGCAACTCATTCCTGTAAGCCCCAGAAAAATTGGATGATCCATGATCACCAGAGTGCCATAGGAAAATCACATATGAGAGTACCTTGATCATGCATTACCCTAAACTTCCAAAGATTCTGGGGTTTTGTTTGGTTTTGTTAAGTTTTCTGCTAGGTAACAGAAGACGCTGAGTTGAGTGGATTGAAGCGAAGAAGTGAATGGGAGGACAAAGTAAATGTGCCTCCCAAACTCCACGTGTGGTGTATTCCAGGGTTACGGAAGATGGGGATCCCTACGTGCGGCCCGAGGAGGAGAACTATGAGGACGACTCCGTCCAGCAGCTGGAGAACGAGCTCAAGATGGAGGAATACCTGAAGCAGAAGCTGCAGGATGAAGCCTGTCAGGTACCGGGAGCCAGGCGCACCCCACCCGCCACTTCTGCCCCAGCCCCTCCGTAGCTGGTCTCTTCCATTACTCAAAAAAGCCAGAGCCTTCTCCTTCCTTCCACCCACCCTTTCTGGAATATTCTGACTACTTAGTCCATGTATTCTAGACACTAAAAATTTTAAATACTTCTTATAGCCGTCACTCACCATGTATTATAAATTCTGAGCTGGAAAGTGAAAGGGGGCCTTGTCACATTAGCAGAAACTCGGTGACTAACAGCCCACACTCCTCCAACATCATCAGGAAAGATGCTTTTCCTCACAGATGAAAAAAAAAAGGTACAGAGAACAAACCACAAGGAAATTGAATAAGCGTAAATCTATCTCCTCTCTCGAATCATTTGTCCTTAGCCTCCCTTACCGCCTACTAATGTAAATAGTAGGCAAGTGACAAATCTCATGAAGAAATGTTGGGGGGACTACAGGCCCCAGGTTCAGCAGAGTGTGGATGGACCAATTATCATATATACTGGACTATATTAAGCCGTCTGAGAATTCAGTGAACATAACACATGCACTTGGGAATAAGTGTAATTAGTAACTTGTCCTAAAGGGAATCCATTTTCCCCATGGAGACTGCTCTAGTGCCATATTTGTCTTTCTTATATGTTTGCTTTCCCTGTAATCCACCCATGTTTTTGAGGTGCTGGGAGTTCAGGGATGTTTCCCTCTTTGAGACCTGCTACTCTCCAGGCCCCAGTGGGTCATTTTATTGTCAAGCTTTCTGTCTAGTAGCCAGAGAATTTTCTCCATATTCTTAGGTCAGTAGTAGCTTCTCTCTTACTCTGTTAGTGAAAGAAAGAGAAGCAGAAAGAATAAATTATCTTCTATTTCTCCTGTGTTTGTAGATTAAGTTTTGAAATATTTTCCCAAGAAGAATGTAGCAAGAGGAAAAGTCCACCAATCCCACTCCAACAATATGAAACAAAAGTTCTGCCTCTTTGGAACATTCCATTCACCCTTTTGGTTTAACAACCACATTTCAGAAGCAAGTAAAATGTTGGTCTAGTTATACAAAAAAAATAGCCAAAGCGGTGATTTGACTGTGTATGTAATGCCATGCTGCGACACTGCAGAAACAGCCGAATCCCCTAAAGCACAGATCCATGGAGAAGGCTCTTTCTTTGCGATTTCTGTGGCCCATCCACAGAAGAAGTTTAGCCTGGAAGAAGCTGCCAGGGTGCCTCTGCGAACTCTGAGGGATGTTCCGTACGCGTCTCATTTGGCTCTGCTGCAGAGAGGGAGAGAGATGGGGTTCAATAATCAATATTCTGGTTCAGGCTGCTAGAGGCACCCGTTAGGCCTCCCTCTTGGAGCTCATATCAGTTTCTGCATTTGGGTGGCAACAGTTACTGAAATTCTTGGGCTTCTTTGTTTTAATGAATTAGGAATTTAACTGTATATGAGTAAAATGAAGGGAAATTCTATTAATAGCTTAAGATCCAGGTGGAGCCTTTGCCATCTCTGGTAAATCTTAAGCTGCTTCTCTCTCTCCTTTCCTTTCCATGCCCAGTGACTTCAGGGGAAAGGCAAAGAAAAGAGCTAGGAGAATATAACAGGCCTGTGTGTCCCCACACAAGACATGTGCCCTGGAGAACACTGAAGTGATTTTCCTTGACTGCTCTGTGAGCATATAGCTGTTCGATGGATCAGAATGCTACTGTCATTCATTAGACTCTCTCTTTCTCTGTCTTTGTGCATGGCTTCCAGCCAAATAATTCACCAGCTTGACTGCATCACAGACTTGACATGTCACCTTTCTTGTTTGTGTCCTTTGTCACCCACAGGTCAGCTTGCAAGGTTGAATACAATATCCTTTTATCACTCTCCTCTCAAGTAAGTACCCTCTCATTTAGGAGGAAACGTGGCCACTGTACACTGAATTCTCATAACTTATAACCCAAACTCACACTCACTCTCTCTTAGGTGTTTCTATGTTTTAGGAGGATAAAATACCCTCCTTCCCTGCTTTTGTCAAAGGATCATGCCAGTCTACGGGGCATTTCATTACAATCCAGTGGAGATTTGGCAAACAACCTTGGGAGTTGACTTTTTAACTCTGTTAATTAGGAAAAAATGGCACGAAACTTCTATAACACCAGATGTACCCCAGAAATATTCTGTGGCTATGGCTATGAAGCCACATCACCAGTCCATAGCAGCACCTGATTGTTAGCCTCTTTATCACCTGAGATGGAAAATCCAGGTTTGCTCAGTACTTCCAGAGATGAGTCAGCTCCGTAGTTATGCAGTCCTCAGGGCCCAAGAGGTCAAAGATGCGTCCTTAACAAGTAAAAGCAAAACCAAAACGAGCAGCAAAACAGAGAGGAAAGCTTCTGCAGCCTTTTATTTTTGGAATAGCTCATTCAAGCCCGTTGTGGAATTCAGGAGTCTATAACAATAAAAATATCATGTACGTGGCATGTGATTTTTTAATGGAGAAAGAACAGTACTTGACTGGCAGGATCACTTGAGGGTGGAAGTCTGAATCTTAGGCTCTGGACTCTAATAGACCTGATGTCAAATGCGAGTTTCACCAAATTTTAGCAGCATAGCCTGGGACAAGTTATTAAACCTCCATGAGCCTCCATGTCCTCTATACAACATACATGACAATACCTACATCATAGAGGGGTGGTCCTCACTGAGATATAGTTTTTAAAGAGTTTAACGTAGTGGCAGGCACACTATAATTTTAATGAGCACACTCATCCATACCTGATAGTAGACTCAGGGCTTTACAAGCGATTTAATCCCTGGAAGTGGCGGTAGTTTCGAAGTAGGCGCACAGGCTCCCCTGGGACTCAGAACTAGCTTGCTCCCTCTTCTCTTTATAAACAAGGCTAGGACCTAGCTATGCGCGATGATTCGATGCACCGTCAGCTACACTCTCCCATAAGTCTACATGGTTTCTCTGGCTCCAGCTAATGGCCACCTCGATGTCCCTCAGCCCAGTGCGAAGCTAATATCTCTCACAGTTATCTAGCTCCACTGGCCCAAGGGCTTGTATCTACAGTTGTTATGCAGTCTTTTCCAACCATGGACTCCCATTAGCCTGGCTGCTAAATTGAAAAAGGGATATATATTTCCTGAATTGCATCAATTAGGAAAGACTGCATCCTAACTCAAATACGACCCACCTCCTGTCTCAGTCCTCAGGTTAAAAGTAAGCTAGTAAAAATCATAGCATAATTGCTATTATGAAATGTACTTTTGGAGCTGTAAGGTCCTTTTGGTGTAAAAGGAAGAACCCTATTGACCCTGCTCTACTCTGCCTCCCTTGGATTAAAGAATGCGACACCTGATACATTGCAATGCATCGGTGAAAAAAATCTCAGGAGTTGTTTCTGAAAATACTCACTCCAGTTACAACAAAGCTTGCCCCGAAGGAGCCAGCTTTTTCCTTGAATAGCATTTTCTTTCCCTTAGCGCCAGCAATTGATTTTTGCTCTGCATGTTGTTTAAACATAAGTAGTTACTTAGAAAAATATATTTTTTAAAAGCCTAATAAATTATCCTTGACATAAACCCAGATAAAAAGTGGCATTTGGTTCTTATACCTCAAAGCCAAATATTTCAGTACTTTGAAAGTTCTTAGGCAGTTGTTTTTTTTTTTTATCTTGGGTACGAATTTGGCAGTAAAAAATTAATACAGCTGTGGCCTCTGCCATTTAATGCATCCTATACCTACCTACCTGGCATTCCAGGGGACTCTAAACAAGAACCAGCCTGCCACTAAGTCAGCCACTTACACAAAATTCATTTAAAACCTGCTAAAACCCTGCAGAAGCTAGTGGCTCTTCTTCTTTGTAGCTAGTTCTATCCTCCTGTAATTTTTCTTGCTGTAGCCAAGAAGTACAGCTGAAATTTTAGAGCAGTTTATGGTGTTGAAATCTATTTGTTTAAATGCCTGACTATACTGCAAGACCAGAAATTATCCCAAAGTATATGCATCTCTTATTCCAGTGTCCTAAAGTCAACTTCGTCAGCCTCAGGTCAATTAGGCTTCCACTGACAGAGCCCCACAAGGGTAAAGGTTGTGAGGTGGGACCAGCCCTCTGCTCCAAAGGAGTCTTAGGCCTGTTTGAAAACAAATATGTACTTATCAACACAAAAACCAATAAAACCTGGTTTATTGCTTTTCCACTAGCCACTTTGGAAGAAACAGTATCCACAGGGTTAGCAGTTAACTTAGAGCCTACCCAAACTCCATTTTAACCCACTCATGGTGGATTTGTCCCTTTTCCATCCCCCTGGCCACAAGGTCTTTCGCTCTCCTTGGCCAGCCACAGCCTAGCTTCAGAAATTGGCAGATTTGAAGAGCAAAAGTGGATTTAAAAAACAAATTATTTTAATTAGCATGGTATTCTGATCGTGAGTCAGTGTTCTTATCTCCTTGTCCAAAGGACAGCTTTATACTGCTTTAACCATCGAGCAGGAGACTGAATGCGAGGATTCTTGTCCTCTCTTTCAGAAGGTACAACAAATAGCACACCATGTCCCAGGACATTCATTCCTGATTGTCAGAGGAAGGGAGAGAGAGAGAGAGAGAGAGTGTGTGTGTGTGTGTGTGTGTGTGTCGGGGAAAAAGGGGATCCTAAGCTTCCTAATCCTGATTAGAGAACAGTTTTCATCTTTAAAACAAAAATTACACATTCCTTATTCCCAGGCAAACTATAGTCAGACAGATGATGACAGTAACATGAGAGCTGGTGCTGATGAAGGGGAGCGCTGCACCCACCCACACAGAGGAGAAGACAGCAAGCCTGGCAGCAGCCTCACCGGAGAGAGGAGCCACCACCCCCAAAGACGTTTTGCTGCTGACTGTAGTGCAGCTAACATTTTGTTCTAAGATTTGTAGTTCATAGGCGTGTGTGTTGTGAAAAGGAAAAAAAAGAAAAAAGACTTCTGTTCACAGCTAACGTATCAGCTACATCTTCTATAACATGGCTCATCCCTGGTTTAAAACGAACAAAAAAAACCACAGGCTGAAAACCCCTGCTGCTGTTAGTCACGATGGCAGTATTAATAAGCATTTTAAACCTTTGCACATGATATTGAACCTGTTCAGTTTACAATGACAATATTAATACTGTGTATAGCTAGAAGGTGGATTTCTGAATTCTTTGAGATTTTAGCAAAACAGTTTACTGTACAATGTACATTTTTTCCACAGCAATTGGGAAAAAACAACTCCTTGCAATTATTCACTGACCCTGAAGGATCTGGTTCCTGAGTGTACAGACTCAGAGCCCGGAAGCCACGAAGGGCCCCTGGCCTGCACTGTCTGCCGTTGTCTCCAAGTCTCTGTGAGCAGTGACTTGAACCAAATACACCAGGATAATCCAGTCTTTGGGGCTTCTTTCCAACTCGAGGTCGTTTTCTTTCAAGATATTTTAGTGAATCAGCCATAGAATTTAGTGTAAATATTTTTTCCAAATAGATGTCATAGTCAAAAAAAGACAACATTCAAATTATATAGAATCTAGTTTTTAAAATCAGCACAGATCTTCTTAAAAACTGTAAACTATGTTTTGAAATACTCGTTACTAAAGCTGTTTATAAACCACAGGTGCCATAAGACCCCCAAACAGACTAAAGTGATCTCTGCTCTCATGGTCTTGTTCCTCTTGTTTTAGCTTTAGGGAGCATGTCTCTAACAGCACCGCTCATCCACAAGTTCCCCTATCAGGTTGTTCGGAGGCCTTCAGCTTTAATTGTACAGGCTTAAAAAGTGCGCTTGCAAAAATGTTCACTCTCCTTTTATTTCTGAATGTTGATTGCCTTAGCTGGCTACCTGGTATTCTGCATGCAGCCTTCTGTGGTCATGTAAAAGGAAACGGGCTCTTCTAAGTTGAGTTGGGATTTTGCACTCAGGGAAAAGCTGGGGTGCAAAAGCAAAGTCAAAGAAGAGAGAATGAAAGACTCTGCCGATGGTCCTTTATGAGGACCCTTTTGCGGGAGAGCTAAAGACCTCCCTTAGGGATTCTTGGGAACTGGAAAAAATAACCTTTTTCAAGATTTGGCAAAATAGAAATCCTGCAGCATATTAGATACATTATAGATAAACTGGCAGCTTCTCTGGAATTCCTGCTTCTCCTTTACAAGAAAGAAGGGAACATCATTTTAGGACAGCGGCTCTCAAAGTGTGTTCCCTGAACAAGAAAGCATCAGCATCACCTGGGAAGTTATTTAGAAATGCAAATTCTTGGGCCCCAACCCAGGCCTACTGAGTCAGGAACTCTGGGGGTTGGGCGCAGTGATCCTAAATTCTCTCCAGGTGGTCCTGGTGCCTGCTTAAAGGCAGCAGTGGAGAACCACTGCTTTAGAATAAAGTTGTATAATAAAATCTCCAAAAAGGCCTTATTCAGAATAAACAAGAGAGGCTCTGTGTCAGCCTTCAAACTTCAGCAATTTGATTTTGCTTCCGGGGATGGCAGTAACCTTCTCCCCCCACCCCCCACATAGTTGGTAGTTAGTGGGAACCCAGCTGGGGACAGATATCCTGACATCTTCCAGCTCTCTCCCCAGAGGGCTCTAAGATGTTCATATCTCTGCATTTGGGTAGAAACCATCTCCTTGGCGGCCCTTTAAAACAAAATCACTTGCCTTAGGGATAGTAAAGCTCTTGGTTGGCATTAGTAAGGAGCCCACTCTATCCACTGATGTACTTAATCGCACTCCCTTCCAGAGAACCAGCCTGACAAATGTCTCTGAGAACAGGCTGACACCAAAGTGGCACAACTGCACAGTTCTCAGATTTTTTTGCACAGATAGATTTTATTGCGGGTTTTGTTGGTGTATCCTAATATTCATCTCCTTTCCACTGCCCATCTTCCGTGAAACCGTACCTCTCTAGATGGAGCAGGTGGTCCCGGGTGCCTCATACTCAGTACTTAAAACCACTACATCCCAGCTACCTACATTGCTGTCAGCTCTAAATCATAGCCAGGTAGTTCTTGAACTCAGAACTCTGACCCTGCAAGTGGCATGCAGCCACCGACGGGAAATGAGCTGACATCTGTTGTCACTTTGTGTTTCTACATCAGAATGTTCGTTTAAGGTTTGAACTGTTTTGCTGATAATCTTCCCCCTTGTTGTAGCTTTCATTGCCAACTCCATCACACGGTTGTTGATACCATCGTACAAAGCCATTGCAAGGACTCTAGAAACTGCTGCCAATGACCAATTCCTGACTAACTGGCCACCTTTTCTTTCTCTTAGCTCCACGTCAGCACTGAGACCAGACTCAAGCACCCCTGTCCTGTAATCGAGACAAAATGGCGTGTATTGTTTTGGGTTTTTGTGTTTCTTGGTGGGTTTCTTTCCTTGGCTCTCCAAATTTACTTTTGGGGCCTGTTCTAAGAGCAAACCCAGCAGGTTTGACCTGTCCTGTCCATTAGATACAATTATATCTTTTTCTTGGGGGTGGGGGGTGTTTCTTTCTTCTTCCACAATGAATTGCACATACATTTCCATCAGAGATGATGGCTATTAATGAGCACTGGTCCAACACACCCAACCCTCCTCCTCCACAGTGCCATGTTAATGGAGGGAGGGAGGAGAGTGAAATCTACTGTATGGGATTCAGGAATCAGTTGTGGTTGGTCAGGACGGAAGTCGGGGTAAGTTTGGTTGGTCTGAGGGAGATGTGCTAGAGATTGTGAAAAATGGATTCTCGAATGATAAGGCAGGGAAGGTTCATTTGTAAGTAGTAATGTGAACTTAAATGCATAAGAGTGTGGCCTTTGATGTGATATACTATGTATTTTCTTAGTATGCATGAGCCAAGCTGTTGCATCATAATTTAGCACTGATGTCAGCTTTTATTTTGATCATCTTTGTCCACCCTTATTAGTTTTGAGCTATTAACTGTAGATAAACATTGTAAATACGGCAACTTTTTGTTGCTGCAGTCACCTTGGTTCGATTCCATGCAAGGAGCCACAAACAAGAACTCCACTGTGTCCTCAGAAGAAAGGGCATTTTTACTTTTGAACCAAAAAGAGAAAAAATTCAGAAGCGTTACATCTTGAAGCTAATTAACTATAAGACATTTTTAATTATGACTACTGTAATTTGACACCATTTGAAGTAACCAGTTCAGAAACCCTAAAGATTTCACAATATTCATCGGTATTGTAACAAAACTACTCTTGTATGGGGTTTTTGTATTGCTGTTAAGTATTGTTTTGTGTGTGTATGTTTGCGTGTGTGTGTGTGTGTGTGTGTGTGTTGGAACCTCCTGGGGACATGTTATATTTTGAAGTGATTAAACTATTTAATTGTGTGTCTATATTTTGGAATGAAATTATTTCTTCATTAAAAAATGTTTTTAAAAATACTATATATTGTGCACTTTATTCCTTTGTTTCAATGAATCTTTCCTAGAGTAACATGAAATTAGTCTGTTCAAAAAAGAAAGACAAGTCAGTATTTGCAACATGAAGCAGGATCTGACAACTGGTTATGAAGCAACTGAGACAAAATATCTCACCTTTGGGAATACGATTTTTTTTTAATGGAAAGCCTGATCATAGTCAATATGGGGATGGGTTTGAGATACTAACCACTATCATATTTAGTGCTTACTTTATATCAGACACTGTCATAAGATAAGCATTTTATGTTACTCCATTTGATACTTAGAATCCACAGCACTTAACCAGTTACTTGGCAAATAGTACTCGTTCAACATGTTGAATGAGTGAATAAATGAATTAGTGGCTTTTGTCTTGCTTGTGCTAGACCAAATGAGAAAGGAGAATCGGTACCTGGATGGAGGTCAATATGGTGACAGCAACAAGACACAAGAGATCCAAGGAAGGGACAAAAACTCAGAGCATTGCCTGCCACTCCCTACATTCTCATTTTCCCTCTGAGAGCCTCTGTGATTCCCATGCAGTGGAGGGTTGTGTGTTTTCTTTGCTCAAGAAGAAAATTCCTTTACAGAACCACTAACAGAATCTGAGTCCAGCTCCAACAGTTCACGAATGGCAGTTTGGGGAACTCTGACTTGGAGTGGTGCTGCAAGTCTGTGCTCTTGGAGTCCAGGGTTCACCTGGAGTCCATGAAAATGCTGTAAACACTCAGAGGCACAGAGAAAGAAACTAAGGAGCTTCGCCTCAGTTATAGGGGCAAATCCTGACCTAATGTGACCACTAGAGGAAGCACACATCCGCCTTCCTTTTGGAGGTTGAGGGACAATGGCGTGTACATTGGTGCCTTTCCAAGTTTCTTTTAGCTGTATCTCAGGGCCACATCCCTTCATCTCTTAGGGACCACATTTAGCTCTGATCTCCCTTTCTCAATATTTCTCAACTTAATCTAATTGCAAAAGTCACCTGAGGGATTAGTGAATTCTGATATCGCAGGTCTAGTGTTGGCCCAGGGAATCTGTATTTTTAATAAGTGGTTCAGGTGATACTTAGGATTTGACAAGTTTAAGGAAATGGCATTCCCTTGCTACTCGAAATGTGGTCCAGGCACCAACAGTGTTAGCATCACCTGGGAGCAAGTGACAAATGCAGAATCCCAGGCTCCAAACCAAACCTACTGGATCAGAATCTGCACTTCATCAAGATCCCCAAGGGATTTGTGTGTACCTTACTAAGAAGCTCTAACCTGGAGTCCAGCTTTAATCTTAGCCCTCCAGGATTAGGTTCATTTGGGTCTTCAAGGAATAGAATGACAAGCCTGGCATGCTATTTCAGCTAGGAGATAGTGCAGTACTTCTTGAAATTGTAGTTTTGTTTTAGTGACTCTGGGGTGGGTGGGGCCCAATATCTGCATTTCAAACGAGTTCTCAAGGAAGCTGATACTTGCCTGAGGACAACACTTGAGATGCAAGGCTATAGAGTTCTTTCATGTAAGACAAATTCTGAGGAGCTTGTTACTGGTAAACAAGGGACAATAATCTATCCCTGACCTTTGGGGATTCCTGTAAATAGCAAACAAAGATACTGAAGTCTAAGGACATGGATATGATGGAAGCTCTGTTGTCTTGGGCCGCTCAGGTTAACACTGTAGCAGTTAAACTATACCAGGAGTGCTGGAAGCGGCTGGATTTAAGGATGCTGCCTAAGAAGAAGTTTTTGCTCCAAGAGTTGAGGTCTCTGTCTCCATGGTACAAGGACTCACCCAGGAGTAGATTCTATGAGCTTAGTGTCCCCAAAAGAACAGACTGGCCAAGTTGGGATAGGGTGAGTATGGGTGAGAAGCTGGCAACACTTTAGATTCATCATTCCAACATCAGCTACTGAGATATCAGCTACTGAGACACCCAGGAAGAGGTTCCCTGGGAACCTTAGGAACCTGGGATCCTGTCCTCTGGGTCTATGATGCCACAGACCACACTGTGACTACTATGATAAAGTACACCCCACACACACATACATGAAGCCCCAAAGATATACATGCAGTTATAACTGGCCTAAATGCACAATAATGTAGGCGTGCTTTGACTACTAATGGCATGATATGGCAGGCTGGAATACTAGGAAGCCATAAAAATGATGATACAGAGATATAGTTATAAACATGGGAGATATTTACATAAGTCAACCCAAAAATCACATCATAAAAATGTGTAAGAATGACCTGAGTGTTACAAATATTTGAGTGCCTAGGCTTAGGAAAATACCCAGAAAAATATATACCAATTACAGGATAACGGATGATGTTTTTTATCATGTTATTCTAATCCAGGTTCCCTAAAATAAATATTTAGAGTAGATGGGTGGATGGGTGGATGGATAAGAAACACTCGGGTTGGACAGTTTCTTTCATTTCGTAACGAGTCCATTTGAGTTGGCTAATATCTTGGAAGGGCCTAACAATGAGAATTTTCTATGCCTTCAGTAAACAAAGGAGTCCTTTTTTGCCTGTAAAGATGCTCAGTAGCATTCAATAGCATTATTATTCCACAGAACACTGGGAAATATGCTTGCACACTTTATTTTAAAGAAAACCTAATAAAAATATTGGAGGCTTATGAGTCAGGTTAAATAATATTTGTTCCTCCTCCCAACCCCAATGAGCACAGTAAAAGCAAGCCAAACAAAATGGGCCCAAACCAGTAACGCAGGCCGTGCATATTCTCCGTCTCCGGTTCTGCAGCCTCATGTATCAAACGGGGCTCATTACACCTGTGCCTGGCTTCTTCACTTTCCAGTCTCCTGACTCTTCCCCGCCAGGGAAGGGCTACACACATAAATCTCAGGCAAGAACAATTGTTGGCACACGAATGGCACTAAATAAATGGTTTTCTGGTGTTCCATTTTTCTGGGAGTCTCTTTGTGGCTGCTCTTGCTTAAAAACGGCTACGCCCTGAGAATATCTGGGAAGGGCCCATTAGGCCAGCTCTAGACTTCAAAGAGGAATTTACTTTTGCTTTCCTTGGAATTCTTTTCCTTGGCAAACATCTTGCTTTGTCATCAGTGAAGTGAGTGAAAGTAGACCAAGAGGATGAGGAAAAAGTCGTGTGCTCGGGTGCACCTGCTCTGGGCCTCTGGGCAGAGGGAGTTATTCATAGGCTCTAGTCTTACGCATCTGGTGTGTGGGACAAACTCCTTATGGTGATGAAGAGTGTTCATTTGCTCACATCTGTCCTCATCTTTATTCATTCTGTGCCAAATAACAGACTTACGATTAATTTTATGCATCTATCTTTATATCATGTAGGAAATAAAAAGTGGTGTTATAAGCAAAAATACAGTTATGTTCCATTTTCACACTAAGTGGTATATTGCAATTGAATTCTGACACTACCCAGAGTTAACACAGACCCCTCAGGTTAAGGGCAGCTTCCTCCTAAAGACTGCCCATACTTCAGATGCCAGTCACGAGCCTCCAAGTTTGCACACATTTCTGACTGACTGGTTATAAATCCAGGAAATCCCACTATCCCTTCAGGTTTGATCATTTGTTAGAGCTCACAGAATTCACTGAAAGCACTACACTTTCTATTACAGCTTTAAAATATAGAATGCAGATCAGGAACAGCTAAAAGGAGAGATACACAGGGAAAGGTGTGAGGGTGCAGGGGGAGAATACAGAGCTGCTATGTCTCTTCTTTGTAGAGTCTGGGCACACTACTGTCCCATCAATGTGTTCACCAACCAGAAAGCCTCTGTGTCCAGAGATTTTATTGGGATTGCATTACATAGACATAATTCATTAAACCAAGTGAACTTAATCTCCAGCCCCCCTCCCCTTCCTGGAGGTTGGGCTGATTCCAATTTCCAACCATCTAACCATCTAATCACAAGGTTTATCTTTCTGGTGACCCACCCCCACCCCATTCTGAAGCATTCTAGGAATCCACAAAGACCAGCCTCATTAGCATATTAAAACATTCCTATCAATCAGGAAATTCCAAGGGTTTTCGAAGTTCCATGTCAGGAGCAAGGGACAAAGACCAGGTATATTCTCCATTATATCACACAATAAAATTCTATTTTATATTTGCCCATGTAGTTACTTTCACTGGATAGATATCTTTATTTCTTCATACAGTATTGAGTTACTGTCTAGTCCTTTCACCTCAGCTTAAGAACTTCCTTTAGAATTTCTTGAAGGAAAAGTCTACTGGTAACGAACTCCCTCAGTTTTCGTTTAACTGGAAATGTCTTAAATTCTTCCTCATTTGGGGGCAGTTATACCAGATGTGGAATTCTTGGTTGACAAGTTTTTTTCTTTCAGCTCTTTAAATGTGCCATCCCATTGCCTCTGGCTTCCATGGTCTCTGATGAAAAATGAAAAAAAATGACTGTTTATCTTACTAAAGTTCCTCGTACATGACAGTCATTTCTCTCGTACTGCTTTCAAGGTTTCTCTTAGTTTTTTTCTTTCAACAGTTAGATTATAATGTCTTGATGTGGATCTCATTGAGCTTATCCTACTTGAAGTTTGTTGAGCTTCTTGGATGTATAGAAATAAACTCAACAGATGATTTTACAAAGAGATTGGCTAGGATGTCACTGCAATAATCCAGGCAAAAAGAAGTGATGATAGTTTAGATTAAGGGTAGAGAAAAAGGGGTCATAAGAAACCCATATATTTTCAGGGTAGAACCAATGGGTTTGCTATAAGGATTGAATGTGTCTGTGAGAAAGAGAGGGGACAAGGAAGATTCCACAAGTTGGGAGCCCAAATAACTGAGGGAAAGGAATTGCATTACCAAGATAGAGAACATGGGAAGGGCGAGTTTTGGATGGGAAGAATATCAGGAGATCACATCTGGACATAATACATTTGAAATGCCTGTTAGACATCCAAGGAGAAAGAAGGAGTAGTGTGTTAGAAATCTAGGCCTAGAATTCAGGAGGGAAGTCTAAAAAGAGCTGTAAATCTTGGAGTAATCAACATGGAGATGATAAAGGAAACTGAGAAAAAGTGGTCAGAAAGTTAGGAAGAATATCAGGAGCTGTAGTATCCTGGATGCCAAATGATGAAAAGTGCTTCAAAGGTGGAAGGTATAATCAACTACATTGAATGCAGCTAACAGGTCAGGTAAGCTAAAACAAGGAATTGACACATTACATGTGTTTAATTGATATGATTTAATAGATTTGAAGAATCTCTTTGCTATTCCCAATTTCTATGTCCTTAATGAAATATTGAGAAACACTGAGTGAAAATTCATGTTTGCTTTTCCTCTCAGGGCCTTCGGGGAGTTGTTGTGCAGCCTAAGAAATCCACAGGGTTGACTCTGAATCCTAGCTCCATACTCCCTCACAGGCCAGCTCCCTTCACTCTCATTTGGGGAAATCAACCCACAAAGACAACCCTGACAACTTACATATTGTAATAGGCACAACAACTCGACAACAATCAAGTTAACATCCCCCAGTTAACTCTTCAAGATAGCACTTTTTTAATGAAAATGGTATACTAATTGTTATTTTTGGAAGAGAACCCTTTCTTTTATTGATTTGCATGTCATCTGCCTCAGTTATATTTCAGAGGAAGAAAGGCTAAATTATAAAACTCTCTCCAGCCCCATGTATGAGTAAAAATAGAGTTTTTTAAAAAGTATCTCTCCCATCTTGTGGCAATGTTTGTTTATTTGACATTATCTATTGGTCGTTCTGAAAGCTAAATTTAAGGAAACAATACATGTAAAGTACCTAGCAAGGTTTCTGAACATGATGGGAGCTCACTTTATGTCACTACCTTTCCCTTTTTCCCTTGTGAAGTTTACAGTCCTCATTCATAAAACAGGGGCAATAGTTTTTGTTTTAAGGAAACTCAAACAAAAATGAATTTAACTTAAAAATAAATATAAGGCCCCCAGCTGGTATAGCTCAGTGGATTGAGCATCGACCTGCGAACCAAAGGGTCGCTGGTTCAATTCCCCAGTCAGGGCACATGCCTGGGTTGTAGTCCAAGTCCCCCGTTGGGGGCACATGAGAGGCAACCACACATTGATGTTTCCCTCTCTTTCTCCCTCCCTTCCCCTCTGACTAAAAATAAATAAAATAAAAAATATATATAAAGAAATCTATTCAACTCCATTAGCAATGAAAGACTGGAAATTAAAACATTATACAAGTGAGGTTTAGTGATATAAACACTAAAGTCTCAGACCCTGCAGTTGGCTTTCCCCACTAACACACAGAACGCTGGGTATTTACTCTTCAGATAGAAGATGGAAGAGCCCTCTCTGCAGAATCTACCTAATCCTCCCACCCCCACTCCAAAAAAAACCCTAAAAATGCTGACATGGAGCCAACCACAGCACCCAACATAAAAGCTCAAATGTCAAAACTACCAATCAGCTATAGAGACCCCCACTCTTACATATGAGCAGAAAACCAAGTATAACCAGACATTTGAGAAAGGCCTTTGATATGAGTGACAGAGACCAAAACAAAGAGAAAAAAATAGCACCTTGGAGGAAGAATGAGCTATGCTGAGGAAATTAGATAAGATATACTAGCTGCTAAAACAAACCCATATAGAATAATGGCTGTGTACCGGATAAAACCCAAAAGGGGAGTTCCTGATAAACAGGCTCTCCTCCAAATAGTGATTTGGGATCCAGGCTCCTTCCGCCATTTTTAAACTTCTAACTTGTATTCTTTTTCATGATGAGTTTCCAAAATTGTATAATGTGCATGCCAGCAAAACCTGAATCTATTCCCGTTTATACCTAGAAAAGAAAAACAAGATCATTATTAATTCCCAAGTTGTTTAAGAAAAGTAAAAGCAATATAGTACACCATATAGCTCAGCCTTGACGCTCATCTCCAAGTAGCAAACATATACTAATAAAACTTTTGTAAGCACCAAATACTGATCAACAAAGCCACACATAACTCTATTTGGAACAGAGGAGATAGGATGTGAATGTGTACCTGGGAGAGGCAGAGAGCTAACTTTTCATGTTCCATAACGAGGAGCCCCTAGATGATGCCTAAAATTTAAGAACGAGAAGACACTGACGCGGTGGCATCGCGCTCTCCCATCCAGGCCTAAGCCACACCAGGCTGCTGACCACTCTTCTCACTGTGGACAGTCTCACCGAACTCTTGGCTGTGTCTCGCGAGAGAGCCTCTCCTCTTGGCGGTATCTCGCAAGAGACCCCCTCTGCCATGGGTAGGGGCGCCTGGCCGCTGGGCTGCCCGGCCAAGCAGCCTCCACCGGCGCGTGAGTGCATCTCATCGGTTTTCCGCGGTGCTCTGGGAGCACTCCAGGTCACCCCTCGAGGGCTCAAGGGCTTGTAGCTGAGCAGTGCTGTCGCCTCCGGCTCCCAGCGACCCCACGGGTCACGCTCGTGGCACCTAAGCTGCCGGGCGTCATGTCGGTAAGGAGGTGCACCTGCCTGCCTCGCAGGGCCTGAGTGCCTTACGGGCCCACTGCAGGGGCTGGGGAGGGGTCCCTCCGACTGGCGGGCGCACGCCACGGGTTACTCTTGAACAGGTAGGTGTGTTTGGGTTTAGTAAGGCCAGACCTTTTGCTTTTTCTTGACGGAACCGTATGGGCTCCTGTAGAAACTTAGCTGAGCCCGGTGAGACCAAAGAGACGAGCCTGAGGCAGCACCGGCTTTTACAGCCTCACCTGGGCCGCTCAGCTTCGAAGGCTTTCGCCGGCCGATGGAGGACGGATGGAGGACGACTCTCCCTGGGTGAGAAACCTTCTCTAGCAATCCCAGACAATGCCCCAGGGTGCTGGACCCCGCTCAGCAGCTGAGGGGCCCCGGCAGTGGGTGGGGCTGAGCGCCAGAGGTAACTGCCAAATGAAAAAGCTTTAAAAACCAAAAAGTTAAAACTTAGTTGTTTCTGAGAAGGGGGATTTAGAGAAACTGATTTATTTTAGACTGTGTAAGTATAATTTTGATTTTTAAAAAGAAAAATGATAGAAAATATTTAAAGTGTCAATAGTCCTTGGGTAGTGGCTTTTTAAACAAATTTTTAAAATGTTCTTTCTTCCATCTGTATTTCTGCAGAATCTAAAATGAATGAGTTACTCTTATGATTGAAATAATAAAGTTTTAGACTTACATATTTTTCTATATCAAAAGTTGTAAGAATTAAATGTGAAATACTTTTAAGGCAACTGGCATTTTTAAGTAATGGAAAGAATTTTTTAATTTTTAGCTATTTTTTACTTAAACAGAAGATGAGTTATCAAAGGGTTAAATTAATCTTCTAATTGATAGAAAACTTGAATGTATTTGGATCCTTCAAAAAAAAATGTGGCAGATATGGCTTTCCTCCACTCATTTTCTTGCTTTGTTTTTTCTTTTTCTTTTTTTTTTTTTAAGATTTTATTTATTTTTTTAGAGAGGAGAAGGGAGGGAGAAAGGGAGAGAAACATCAATGTATGGTTGCCTGTCCCGCAACCCCTGCTGGAGACCTGGCCCGCACCGCAGGCATGTGCCCTAGACTGGGAGTCTTAACTGGCGACCCTTTGGTTCCCAGGCTGGCACTCAATCGACTGTGCCACACGAGCCAGGGCTCTTTTTTATTTTTTCTTGACAACAAAATAAATGTCTCACTAAGAAGGATTGTAATTTTTAGGGCCACTTCAAGGCAAACTTGACTAGTAATTAGAATGCTCGGCAGGGCCTTAACTATATGAGTGAAGTTCTCCCTTTTCCAGTAACATTTCAGGTCATTTGTTCTGCCTCTCCACCACAAATTTTATAGCCATCTCAGTGTCAAAAATCCGTAACCCTCTCCTTCCTTCTCTTCCTCTTCCCCTTCTTCCTTCTTTTCTTTGCTCCCAAATTCCAGACATTGGGGAAAAAATAACAAACATTTGTGTAATCCTTTACAACTTTCAAAAAGTGTTTTATTTACATTTCTCCACACAATGCCGATTTCAGGAGTGCTTATTCATCCAGAAGTATAACCTAGAGAGTCATCTTTTTCGTGAAAAAATCTGCAGACAAGGCTGAAATGGGGAAAAAGAAAAAAGAAAAACAGGGCATACTATCAAACAAGAAACAGAAGGCAAAACACAAGAAATGTCCAACTTGTAAGAAGATAGTGTGCTCCTGGGAGGAGCTTCAGAAAGCAGACTTTTCCCTCTAACCAGGGAGGAGTGAACTGGAATGCACCCCTCTGGATCTGGCATTAGCCAGCACTAAAGTTCATCCAAGGAGTTATACTCGGTTCCTTGACTTTGGTTTGATTCCTGCTGGTGTCTTCTGGTTGCCCTCACACCTGATAGTGTAACATATTAAACTTCAGAATTTTTTTGTTTTAAACATTGTTTGAACTAGTAAAGGAAACCTGGGAGGCTATAGAAATGTGAAAAGAAATTTTCAGTACCAGCTTTTTTCTAAGACATCAGACCATGAAGCAAGGATATGATATACTCCAAGAACCACCTCCTGCCCAAAGTATTCCCCTGAGACATCATCAACATAAGTCAGGAATATTGGGCCAGGTCTGGTTGTAGAACATTGGAGCAGCTGGGGGTGAGAATTCTTCACTGGTTCTTAGCCAATTTGGGAACAATGGTCCTCTGAAAAACAAAAATTTTTACAGCTTTCTAAAAAATGCTGCCTTCAAGGGATTAGCATAAGAGAGAAGTATTTCCCCTCTGTTGCAAAAAGGTCCAAGAAATCTCCTTGATAGAGGGAGATACAAATATTTTAACAGGATAATAAGAACAGCATAATTTTACCAGAAAATGTAAACCAAGGCTAAGAAAAGATACTGAAAACTTCATGTAAAACTTAACTTCCTGGTTCTCACTGTCCACTACAAACAAGTATGCTTGTTCAATAGCAGAAACATGTTTTTCCAGCCATCGTAAAGCTCTCTTATGAACATAGAATGGTATAAGGGAGAGTTTTTTATTTTGTTTTCTAGAAAAGTCATTCTTCACATGACCACTTAGCATAATGCTAAACTGCAAGTCTGCGGTTGTGATTAGTGTAAAGCTAACAGAGTTTATTCCAGTGCTATTGTTTTGTCCTGGTCTCGCCTGAGGAAAGGACAAAACTTTATAAATGTGTGTTTGTTTATGTGTCTTACCAGGCTCTAAGCCCATGTGAGTTGGGGCCTGCCTTCATTTAGAACATCACCTACCCCAATATCTGATGCAAAGTAGCTGAGCAAAATATAGAAGAAATGAAGAAAATAAGGAAGACACATCATTCCTCAGGCTATTCTTCTAAATACCAGTAGTCACAACCAGCATTTTTAATGGAAGCTATGGAATAGATGAAAGTCTATTTGGAATAGACTCTAGTAAGCACTAGAAGTGGGAGGTTGAGGAGGCCACCATGTGTTCCCAAGCTAGGCGGAAGTGAGGCTTGTTCTGACAAGTGGAGACACTGATTTGTATTCTGACCTCCCAACTACAAAATTACCTGATGACAAAGCTGGGACTTTTTTTCTTTCGTTTTTATTGTTATTCTATTACAGTAGTCCCAGTTTTCCCCCCTTTATTCTCCTCTGCCCAACCCACCCTACGGTCCCACAGTCAATCCCCACACCATTGTCCATGGCTATTGCTTATTCATACATGTTCTTTGACTAGTCCCTTCCCCTTCTTTCCACCAGTATCCCCTCTGACCGCTGTCAGTCTGTTCCATGTTTCCATGTCAGTGGTTCTACTTTGCTTGTTGGTTTATTTTGTTCATTAAATTTCTCTTATAAGGGAGATTGTATGGTATTTGTCTTTCACTGCCTGGCTTATTTCACTTAGCATAATATTCTCCAGTTCCATCCATGCTGTCGCAAAAAATAGGAGTTCCTTCTTTCTTTCTGCTGCATACTATTCCATTGTGTAAATGTACCACAGTTTTTTGACCCACTCATCTACTGGTGGGCATTTAGGCTGTTTCTAGTACTTGGCTATTGTAAATTGTGCTGCTATGAACATTGGGGTGCATGGGTTCTTTTGAATGGGTGTTTCAGGGTTCTTAGGGTATATTCCCAGCAGTGGAATTGCTGGGTCAAAAGGCAGTTCCATTTTTAGTTTTTTGAGGAAATTCCAAACTGTTTTCCACAGTGGCTGCACCAGTCTGCATTCCCACCAGCAGTGCACTAGGGTTCCCTTTTCTCCACATCCTCGCCAGCACTTATTGTTTGTTGATTTGTTTATGATAGCCATTCTGGCTAGTGTGAAGTGGTATCTCCTTGCAGTTTTAATTTGCATCTCTCTGATGGCTAGTGATGTTGAGCATCTTTTTATATGTCTATGGGCCATCTGTGTATCCTCCTTGGAGGAGTGTCTATTCAGATCTTTTGCCCATTTTTTTAATTGGATTGTTTGTCTTCCTGGTGTTGAGTCATATGAGTTTTTTATATAGAGGATCCATCACAAATAACCCCTTTTTAATTACAGAATCTTCTGTTACAAAATCATAAGCATGTATCTGAAACATAACAATATCACACTTAAGCACACCATATGACATTTTAGGTAAAGTGTTCAAATTAAAAGTATACATTGTTACACCCATATTATTATGCTAAAAGCCACACTCAAGCAGGCCTTACTTTTGCTGGACCCTGTATTTCAGAGGTCAGACTCTTCTCTGATGTATCATTGGCAAATATGTTTTCCCATACAGTCAGTTCCTTTTTCATTTTGATGATGGTTTCTTTAGCCATGAAGAAGCTTTTTAATTTGATGTAATCCATTTGTTTATTTTTTCCTTTATTTCCCTTGCCTTATATATTGGCAAAAATATTGCTATGTGGGATATCTGAAATTTTACTGCCTGTGTTTTCCACTAGGACTTTTATGGTATCACGACTTATATTCAGGTCTTTTATCCATTTTGAGTTTATTCTGGTGTATGGTGTAAGTTGGTGGTCTAGTTTCTTTTTCTTTTTTTTTTTTCGCATGTACCAGTCCAGTTCTCCAAACACCATTTATTGAGAGACGGTTTTTACTCCATTGTATGCTCATGCCCACTTTGTCAAATATTAATTGACCATAGAAACATGGGTTTATTCCTGGATTCTCTATTCTGTTCCATTGATCTATGTGTCTGTTCTTATACCTGTACCAGACTGTTTTGTTTTTTTTTTATTACAGTGGCCTTGTAGTATAGTTTTATGTCAGGTATTGTGATCCCTCCAATTTTATTCTTCTTTCTCAAGATTGCTGAGGCCATTCAGGGTCTTTTTTTGTTCCATATAAATTTTTGGAGTATTTGTTCTGATCAGTGAAATATGCCATTGGTATTTTAATAGGAATTGCATTGAATCTATAGATTGCTTTGGGTAGTATGGACATTTGAATGATGTTAATTCTTCCAATCCATGAACACAGTATATGCTTTCATTTATTTGTGTCTTCCTTAATTTCTTTCATCAGGGTTGTGTAGTTTTCTGAATATAGGTCTTTTACCTCCTTGGTTAAATTTATTCCTAGGTATCTTACTTTTCTTATTGCTGTAGTAAATGGGATTGTTGTTCCTAGTTTCTCTTTCCAATAGTTTGTTGTTGGTGTACAAAAGTGCCCTCAATTTCTGAATACTGACTTCATATCCCGCTATTTTGTCAAATTCACTTACTAGGTGGAGTAGTTTTTTGGTGCTGACTATACAGTTTTCTATTTACACCATCAGGTTGTCTGCAAATAATGACAGCTTTACTTCCTTCTTTCCAATTTGGATGCCTTTTTCTTTTTCTTGTCTGATCATTGTGACTAGAACTTCTAGTACTGCATTGCACAAGAGTGGTAGAAGCAAACACCCTTGTCTTGTTCCTGATCTTAAGGGGAAAGCTTTTAGCTTTTGACCATTGAGTATGATATTGGCAGTAGACTTCTTGTATGTGGCCTCTATTATGTTGAGGTATGCTCCCTCTATTCCCACTTGGCTAGGTGTTTTTATCATAAATGGGTGCTGGATTTTATCAAACGCTTTTTCAGCATCTATTGATATGATCATGTGGTTTTTGTCCTTCATTTTGTTTATGTGTTATATTACATTTACTGATTTGTGAGTATTGTACCAACCTTGCGTCCCTGGGATGAATCCCACTTGGTCATGGTGTATGATCTTGTTAATGTATTGCTGGATCCAGATTGCCAATATTTTGCTGAGGATTTTAGCATCTATGTTCATCAAAGATAGAGGCCTGCAAGTTCCTTTCTTTGTTGCGTCTTTACCTGGTTTTGGAATTAGGATCATACTGGCTGTGTAAAAAGAGTTTGGGAGTCTTCCCTCTTCTCGAATTTTTTGGAATAGTTTGAGAAGGTTAGGAGTTCATTCCTCTTCAGATATTTGGTAAAATTCACCTGTGAAGCCATCCTGTCCAGAGCCTTTGTATGCCAGGAGTTTTTTGATTACCACTTCGATTTCACTAGTTGTTATTGGTCCAATCAGGCTTTCTGTTTCTTCTTGATTCAGCTTTAGAAGATTGTATGTTTCTAGAAATTCATCATTTCACTCAGGTTGTACACTTTCTTGGCATATAGTTGTTCATAGTAATGTCTTCCAGTCCTTTTATTTCTGTGGTATCTGTTGTTCTCTTTCATTTCTTTTATTTATTTGGGTCCTCTCCACCTTTTTCTTGATGAATCTGGTTAAACGTTTGTCAAATTTGTTTATCTTTTCAAAGAACCAGTTCCCGGATTCATTGATCCTTTGAATTGTTTTTTAGTCTCTATGTCACTTAATTGTGTTCCGATCTCGATTATTTCCTTCCGTCTCTTCACTCTGGGCTTTGTTTGTTGTTCCTGTAAATGTAGGGTTAGGTCGTTTATTTGAAATGTTTCTATCCTTTTTAGGTGTTCCTGTGAACTTCCCTCTCAGGACTTCCTTCACTTCCAGAAAGTCTTCCTTCCGTCCTGTAAGTTTTGGGTTGTTGTGTGTTCATTTTCATTTGTTTCCAGGTACTTTTTGATTTCTTGATCGTATTGTTAACCCATTCATTATTTAATAAGATGCTATTCAGTCTCCATGTATTTGAATAGTTTTGAGTTTTTTCCTTAAGGTTGGTTTCTAGTTTCAAGCCATTGTGATCCAAGAAGATATTTGATATGATTTTGATTTTCTTGAATATGTTGAGGCTTGTTTTGTGTCCTACCATGTGGTCTGTCTTTGAAAATGATCCATGTGCATTTGAAAAGAATGTATACTTTGCTTCTTTGGGGTGAAATGCTCTGTAAATATCAATTAAGTCCATTGGCCTAGGGTGTTGTTCAATGCCACAATATCCTTGTTGATTTTTTGTTTGGATGATCTATCCATCGTTGAAATGGGGTGTTAAAATCCCCTATGATAACTGTATTGCTGTAGACCTCCTTATTAAAGCCCTCCAAGATTTTCCTTATGTATTTCAGTGCTCCTAGTTTGGGTGCATATGTGTTTACAAGGGTTATATCCTCTTGTCGGACAACTCCCTTAAGTATTATGTAATGACCTTCTTTGTCTCTTGTTATGTCCTTTGGCTTGAAGTCTATTTTGTCTGATATAAGTATTGCTACCCCAAAAGCTGGGACTTTTCTTAGAAAGTGATTCAGCAGCTTGCCTGAGACTGATCTATTTTTAGCACTGAAAACCCCAAGTCCTGAGAAATGCTTTATCCCCATGAAATCAGAGTGATTAGTTACCACCAAAAAGTAAGCAAGGAAGCCCTTAAGCACTCAGGCAGGTAACAAATCTCAAGTGATTTCTGCATCATAAAACAAGTAAGGTATTAGTCTAGAGTGGGACATTTGGAGAACAGAGAATACATATTTTACTATGAATGTATCTTTTAAATCAAAAGTTTAACTTTTAGCAGGAGTACATTCTGCTATCCTACCAGGATGATAATAGCTGCAGAATTCACTTTGAGGTATCTAAAATGAGATCGCCTGTGGATGAGAATTGTTTAAACAACTAGATTCTAAAGAGAGTCTGCAAAAATCAGGTTGAATTTTGGCATAACCGATATTGAGATTTTTTTCTTTTTAAAGATAGTGATTAACTATGAGAACTTATTCTTGATGTTATCTCAGAAATTTTGACTAGGTCGTTAACTTGCCTTCCAATTTCTTTGAAGAGAGGACATTATTTAGTTAACCTGAGAGCAGAATCAAATTCTTTAGACATGAGTTCATTGGGACATGGGGCTAAGACTCAGCCCTATTTTCACCATTTCATTGTTCTGTCCAGTACCCATGCTCATACACTATGATATCCATGGGGTATTGGAAGAGACTCTGGAAAGAAACATATAAGTTAGGACTCCCTTGAAGGAGCATACAATCTAGCCCTTAGTGATTTTTTTTTTCATTTATTGAATTAGATACGTACTGGAATGGCTTGTGTTCTCAGTTAAGCAAAACAGAGGACCACCTTCATATTTCTGGAATAGCTGTGTTACAGTGGGATTTATATATGACATTATAGAATGCCCCTATCCTGCATCTTCTAGAAGAAATTTGTTCTAACACATTTTCTTTTTTAATTGTCTAAATAATTCGAGCTTTGAAATACATAAGTAAATTCTGATGACCCAGCAAAATGATAGAACACACCACAAATTATATAACAGGTCCCCAAACTTCCTTGGTAAGTTTCTTCATTACCTAAAGAGTTCATCTCTGAATAAACTTTCATACTTACCAGTAGTCGATTATTCATTCAGTTCAATAGTAACTTCCAATAAAGAAATTTTTGGCTGGAGATTTAGACAAGTATAAATAAGTCTTACATCAGTTTTACTCAGCTTTATGTACCAAATAGCAAACATTCCTTGAATGCAAAAATAAAAATCTTGATATTTTTATATCAGAGGCAATAATCTCCTAAAACATACCCATTCATTACAGCAACCAAAAACCATTGTAATCATTGTACTGCCATGGGACCCACAGTTTTCTGTGTTTATAAGTCATCAACAAACTTGGCCCTTTTGGAGTTTTATGTTTTAATTTTGCTTTTTCCGGCTGAAAGAGATAATTTACAAATACAAGGAGGAGGTCTTGAAGTTTATGTTTGGATGCTGGACTAGAAATTAGAAAATATTGCTAGGATCTACAAATTACCCACAGATTTACACAGGAGCTATTGCAGAAAAAGGAGTAAACATATGACAACTCTCCCCCGACTGTAAGTATTTGGAAAAGCTTGAATTAAAACATGAGAAATGCTGGGAGAAAGGAAAAAAATATTTTGGAATAATCATGTTTATTCTCTCTGAAAAGGTACATCCCTAGTGAATTGTTTGTAACCATAACCTAAATCCTTGTATTTCTCATGGGTCAGCATTTACTGAACAAATGTAAGAGGATAAATGATTACCATTCCCCATCTAAGAACATCTGCTTCCAAAGGAATTTTGGCAGAGTTTACAAGTGATGTCAGACTGCCAGGCACAGAGATTACAATCTGGTTAATTCTTGCCCTGGCATTCCTATCTCCAGGGGAGCCTTGTCTAAATCCGTACAAACCAGAGTTTAAAATGGATTGCTATACATTCTCACTGGAAAACAAACAAAAGTTTGGAAGCAGGAAGTGCTCAGAACTGGAGTTCTACTGAGTCTCTTAAATATTTACATTCAACATTCCACACAATGTACCATTTGTAAAGCTTTTTGGGAAAATAAAATAAAATTCCAAAGAGAAACATTATCAGTCATGTTGTTCACCATCAACAAATATTTATTGAAAAACTAACTTTTCAAGATACGAGGAACCAGCAGCCTCTTTCTTTATTGACCTAGGCAGGTCCACATTATCCACAGAACAGTCACACTTCAGACATCTAGGTGCCTAATTGGAATTTTATACCATCCTATATTTACTTTTTGTTCATCAGCTTTCATTGGGTCTTGAGAAATTTGATTAAAAGAAGATTTTGAGGGGTTACCTTGGCCAGCAGCTCTAACAATACTTTTGATTGATATGATTCATTATTGTGAATATTTTTAATATGAATAGAAGGAGATGGCATTTGGGTTTGGTCATGACCTATGAAACAATAGTTTAAGGAAAGGCAACTCCTCTAAAGTTAAGAGTTGATGTGTAAGACAGACTTTGTCCTAAATTGATTTGAAACAATTAAGCGAAAGGCTTTAGTGAGAAGTGAAAATCCGTTTTAATGGCCAAGTAAAGCAAGGCGTTGCTGCAGAATAGAGAGGAACGCACCAGGTATCATTGCCTGGGTGCACAGAAAACAAAAGACTCTCCGCAGCATTTGTTCTTTTTCCAGGTCAGAACTGGGTGAGTTGAAAAACCAGGATATACCTTAGAGATTTTTTGTGGGATGACGTGTAATCATATACTATTTCAGTTGTTAAGTCATTATGTTTTGACCATCCATCGACATTTCATGAAGTAAGATGATATACTAAAAAATAATATGGCTCTAGGAATCAAGAGACCTGGATGATAGGCTAGTTTATTTGACCCTAGGCAAATCACTTAACTTATTCTCTACAGATTTCTCTTTGAGAGTATGAATGCCTCTTTTAGGTTCTTTACAGATTTATTGCGATTATTAAAGAAAGTGATATAATGACATATAAATTACTATAGCCATAAAGTAATTCATAGTAATATGAATGAAAAGCGTATGAAAAATGTAATTCACCATTCAAATATAAGGTATTGAGATCACATACATCAGCTCTAGTGATTAATCTTAGTTTTATGTTCAGACAACTTGCTGTAATCAGTGCCCTTCATGTCTTCTAAGAAGTCAAGGGCATCGGTTCATTTCAGTGAATCACAATATTCCTTTTTTTTTAAGATTTTTATTTATTTATTTTTAGAGAGAGAGGAAGGGAGGGAGATAAGGAGGGAAACATCAATGTGTGGTTGCCTCTCACACGCCCCTTACAGGGGACCTGGCCTGCAACCCAGGCATGTGCCCTGACTGGGAACCAAACCTGCAACCCTTTGATTCTCAGGCGGCACTCAATCCACTGAGCCACACCAATGAGGGCTGAATCACAATATTCTTAAATTGATTACCATAGAAAAATGGAAAAATTGGTGTAGACACCAGTTAACATCATAGTAACCCTTGTCAACTGCCAAGTGACTAGCACCACTCCATCACCCTCTTTTCCAGTTCTCATTCAATTAAACAGGGTAAAGGTTACATAATTGCAGAAACATTCAAGATTAGGTTCACTTTGTTTCCTATGAAACAGTCGCCCAATTAACTGTTAACCGAGAACCTTAAACAGCACAATGATTACACTTCCCTTTCTCTTACAATTAGACAGTAACTGCCGAACTAAAACCACACACACAATATGACAGCACAGGAAAATCTGACTCAGTAGCAAAAGAATGTTGTCCCCCTCTTCCAAGTAAATGCAAATGTGTGTCTCATTATGAAAGAGCTGTCCAGGAGGGTTAGCAGGCTCTGGCGTTCAGGAGCCTGCCGTCCCGCCACTCAGCAGCCCCAAAGGTTCAGACGGGAACTCAAGGGACCTATGAATAGAAATGAGAGAGGGTTTTTTTGGTTTTGTTTTTGTTTTTGTTTTTTTAAGGGTGAGATATTGAGAGCTGGCTCCCATTCCATAGCTATGGGCCTTCCTTTAAATATAAACAGCGGCAAGAGCTAAGAATGACTACCATACTTGAATGCCAGATAAACACAAAATGACAAGCACAGATTTTTGGCTTTCTATTAAAGCCTGGTTTTTCAACAAGCCTCTAAAGACAATGGTCTCAGTGTTTCTGAGCCAGATCCCCAGGACTCTGAGCAGAGTCTTCTCTGCCGCACCCCAACCCAGTTTACTCTGCAAGCAAGACTAGTGTCCCCTTTGGGTTTGAGAGCAAGCCATCCCTCCGCTCCTGGCCCACTGCTAGAGAAGCATTTGTTTATTGAAACTAGAGGACTGGTATATGTAATTACAGTTTGCAGCCCAAGCCCCAGAGCAGTTTGATGAGGGACGTGCTCAGTGGTGTCTACTTGGTTGGGTAATAGTAACTTAATCATGCACTTTCTCATGGACTCAGAGGGAGCGAGGATTTACCCACTTCATTAGTTCACTGTAGGTTTAAGTTTTTGTAATTAGTGTTTATCATTTTGGCCGTATGTCACTTAAGGGTAGCAATAATTGACTTAAATAGATGAAACCAATGGACTTTTTACTCTCCTTCCTGTCTGGCAGTTAAAACAGCTTCAAAATTCTCTTACATGGCTGAATAAATATCTCAGGTATTTCCACAGGTTAGCATCTCAGTGCAGACATATGAGCCACAGAGAAAAGAAGCCATCTGGCAATGGATATCACCCCCCCCACCCAAACCTGCCTGCCTTCTTTTGAGCTTCCACATCAGCATTGCTAAACTCTGTTGTGGAAGCATTTAAATACAGGGGGTATTTGTTTCTTAACTCTTTCCTTATAATGTCATAAAGGTTGTCTTTGCTGATTTTTAACCTCAAGGAGAAGAATTGGATTCAAAATTGCACACTAATCTAATTATTTCTATAACATAATTAACTTCTAATTCTAATAATTTGCTTAGATAAGTGTAGTAAGTTATTTAGAGAAATGAGTTAAGCATAAATAAAATGGCATGCATTACCAGGTTTCTCTTACCTCCAAATTAGTGACAATAACCTAATGCACTTAACACCACTCAGTGGCACCTTCACATCTGCCTGTATGAAAAAAAGTGATGGTTACAACACCTGACAGTTCTTCTGTTTATATCGTTCTTTGCAATTCACAGTAACCATTATTAGGCTTGATCTCCAAAACTATCTTTATGAGGGGATTATCATCTCCATTTTATAAATGAGAACACTGAGTCTTACAAAAATGAGATGATTTACTAAATGCCATGCTAATAATGTGGCAAAATTGTGATTCAAGCCCAAGTATCCTTATTATGAATCAAATCTTCGTTTAGGTAAAGTATGCTATACGAGTAACAAGAAAAAGAAATAATAAGATGTTTATAAACCACCTGGTGGAGATAGACATACTGTTGCCTTACTAAGACTTAAGAAAGAGCACCATTTATCTTTCTTCAGGTTAAGCTATTTTTGTGCCAAACTATATAGCTCTTTACCCATTCACAGTAGAGAGTTGGATCACTGTGAGAATTATCTGAAGTCATTCTCAGATTCTGTGTTTATTTACTTATTTTTTCACTTAATTATTCACTCACTGTTTTACTTATTTTCTTATTTATTCACTTATTAGAAACAACATTTTTTTCTATCTTACTTTCACTATAAGACCTAGTATACTTGATAAAATAGCCTAACATTAAATGTTTAAGAAACAAATATGGCGGCCACTTCTCAAGTGTATTGTGAAGGATAACTAACAAAAATTAACATGACATATAGCAACTACGTTGTTCTAAGCAATTTTATAGACATTCACAGCTGATTTCAATTGAACATATCTGTGCCTTTCATAGCAATACCGATTTCCACTCAAATTTCACTAGCAGTAGAGAAGCAAAATGTACTCTAAAGAAGACATTCTTTATCGTTCTACCACTTCTTTCTGCATTTGTGGCAGAATTACAATAATTCATTTCATAAATGCAAAGAATTCTACACATCTAAATGAAATTGAAATTTTTGTTAAAAAGCATTCTGCATAACTAAAATTTGGTCACTACATCCTTAAATGAAGGATTTTATTATGGAGATTATTACAATCAGGAGTTTTTAATATCCATGCTTAACCTTCATGAAAACAAGGAGAGAAAATAGAAGCTGACAGTATTAAAAGATTCTCTGCCCACACTTTCTCTGCTATTGCTGTGCAAAACCCAAACTAACCTCTGGATCTGGTAGAATTAAAGAAAAGCTGAAGCTTCTACATGACTCCTGTGAACTGTGGGCCAGGCTCTTCATCAACAGCCAAATTCTTCTGTTTACATTTTTAAAAAGTTCTCCCTTTATTATTCCCCAGACAGTATTTTCTGAACAAAAGAAAACAGGCTTCAAACCACAACCATGAGATAGGATTCTTCCGATTTAATTGTATTCAAAGGGGCAAGTCATCACTTGTAGGTAAAATTGACATTGGACTAAACTCCAGTTTTCAAAACAAAATGTCAGAAGAGAATGAGAGAAAAGAATCTGAATGTTTGCTAGACTTGTCATCATTGGCGATGTAGGTTTAATACGTCTTTGGGCCTAGGACTTTAGTAAGGCAACAAAATTTCCCTTAGGTGTGGCCTATAATTAATAGGGTGGGGTAACAACTCACAATTCAAGCAATGACGTCAATAATCTAAAGAAGGAAGAAACTGATGAGACCATCACTTTCTTTTTTAATAGAAGTCTTCTCCTAAACACTTTCTTTTAGATTCAGTCTCATTTTGTTCACTTCTGGGACTATGAGTTTTACCCTTACTAAAGAAAACATAAAAATATAGCAAAAAAGAAAGGATAAATCTTGAGGAAAACAACATTCACTTAGGAGATGCTAGGAACACCGAGTATGATTTTGAGGTGAAAAACATATGCTAGAAAGTCAATATGTCTCTTCTAAATTGTTCTCATAGATTTAATATGTAAATCCAGGTTATTTGTGTTGTTTGTATTAACAATATTCACTCACAAAACCTATTTTCCCCACAATAATCCTAGTAAAATTTAATTAAACTTGACTGTAAATGTTTCGAAAACCAAGGAAATGGAGGCGATTGGATAGAAACGCAGCTTTCCCCATGTTCCAGCAGTTTCCTATTATATTTCTTTTCATAGACATTCTCTTCAGAAATTTCTACATGTCCCTCTTTGCCTCTGAGCCCAGCCTGTCATGTCAAATATCATCATCTTTGAAGTCAGCCTGTGTTTATGCTCTGAGCTGCTCTGTCAAGTACTATTGGTTAATGAGTTTTTTAGGCAAGAAACTGGGAGAAATTGATAGAGAATTTATGGGGTGTTTTTTTTCCCTTTTGTTAAATAAAACAAAATTTTTCTCTCCCATGTAGAAGAAAAAGGGACCACATACTAGGCCTGATGAGCTCAGGGGAGACCCGCACGGTGGGGCTGACAGACTCAGGGACCAACAGTAACCTCATAGGATGGTCTGAACATAAAAATTCCTAACTAAAAGCAGTTCATGGCAGGCAGTCTCGTCCTAGGCCTGTGGCTTCCTTGAAAAAGGTCACTCTTACCTTAAGTGAGCCTGTCTATTGTCTTTTTTGCATTTAAGATAACATATCTTTGAAATATCATAGTTATCTTTTCCAGACCCCTCAGTTCACTTCTCATTGTTAGCTTGTTCTCTGAATACCCTCTCTGTGTGCTGTAAATGTTTCGTAACTATTCCGTACCCACCAAGGTAAAAGAAGTATGTGTCTCTCCATTTCATTTGTTACCCATTCCCAGAGATTTCCTTGCTTTGCTTTCTCCCACCCGTTTAATCTACCACCAGTTGATTTTATGATGATCTCCTTAAGCCTCCTCCTTTGATACTAATGTATAAAATAAGCTGCAGAACTGCCATTCTCCAGAGTATTTTCTCAATCAGTTGAGATCTTTTTCTTCCGAGCAATTGCTGTCAGAGTGGCTCAAATAAATTCATAAACATTCTCTCCAGGTTTGGACCTTTCTTACGTCAACATCCGATAGTCATATAGGGATAAGAAAACTAAACTAATTAAGACTATGATCTTTTACACACGTTTCCTTTCCTAGACACCAACCCCAGCAAAGCAGTCTCAAATCTTAATCTGAATATCCTGTGTGCTACCCGACCTGGTGCTTTATAGACTTTTCTGTTGTAGAGAACTTCTTCCACCCAATTTCCTAGGGCTTCTTCAACTGCAGAAAGCCTTCCTTTAATCAGAATTTTGGTTCAGCTACTAGCTGGATCCACATTCTCAAATACCCAATGTGTTGCTTTACAGCTGCCCAGCTGATCACACTGCCAAGAAAAGGAACCAGGGGTCTTAGAGACAGTCCTGGCCCTTTTGGTGGCAGAGTGCTTTCTGGCATCTCGCTCTAGCACCCTGAAAGGGTCTCCTGTGGGGGAGGAAAAAATAATTTTCTATCTTTCCAAATTCTTCTGGATGGTCTAATAATCACAGTGACATGAGATTAACAGGAAAAAAAGCCAAATTCATTACATATGTACATGGGAGTTTCCATAAGAATATATGACCTGAAGAAAACCATGCAGTGAAGGTTTATATGCCATCTTGAGGGAAGGAGAAAGGCGGTGGAGGCGGGCAGGGGTAGTAGTTTGGGACTTCAAAGGGCAGGTGGCAATTCACATGGAGATGGAAAAGCAGAAGTTTGGGAGATAAATGTTTGCTGGACCATCTTTAACAATGACACACGGAGAGTAGTTTGATCAAAAGGCCCTTGCTATCTTCCTCCCTATCTGCCACACAGTAGGTCAGACTAAACTGTACTTACCTGTGATAATACCTCCCTTCCCCTAGCAGGTCCTCTATCTAAATGCTTTTAAGCAGTGAGCAGAGAAGTCAAACATTTTTTCTGAGTCTTTTTCTCAAAAATAGCCAGTTTAAAATAGTTACTATTCAAACAATGCATATTTTGGGGTGGCAAACATCACCCCCCCTCACTCCCTAGAGGGACATATATCTATATAAATACTCACTAAACTAAAACTATAAAAGTTTAAAGAGAATTAGAAAGTCTAAAAATATGTTTTAAGAAAATATCATTCAAAAAAATAGGCAACAGATAATTTGCCTATTATTTTAGTTTTAATTACTTTGGTAATTAAGCAATGGCTTACTCAGGTCCCGATCCTGCTCTGCTTATACTATATCCTCCTTCTGAGCACTTGATTTCACACAGTTAACTTCAGTGCCCATCTTCGATCTCAGCTCCATTCTGACTTTTCACGTTTTTGGACACCGGGGCCCAGTGCGCTCTGCCTCAGTCTCACGAGCCCCTGCAGGTGAGACAGGAGGGTGTTCAGTGGAGGAGGAATGACGGCTCCGTAGGACTGACTGGACAGGAGCATTTCTTCAGGTCGCCTCAGGGCACTGCACTTGCTTTTCTGCCGCACTCTGTGCACCCGCCCATTCCCTGTGCTGTGGAGAGCTCCCCGAGTCACCAAATTTACCATGGAAAACATGCTGAGAGGTTTTTCAAGTTAAAAGGAAAATCTCCAACTTCATTTCCTGGGATCAGGTTCAAAATAGCAACAGTTTTCTGCTGTGTACAATAGAGAGCTGCAAACTGTTGATAGGGACAGAGAGTAGCCAACGGGGAAAGTATTTTTAAAAATGACAAGCTACTTGTGGAAGTTTTGGCATTATTTCTTCCAGTGACTGGTAATTACTTAAAAAGAAAATATTAGAAATTGTACTAACCAAAACAGTACTAACCAAAAGCCTGGTAATAGTAAAGCTATTACCATGAATAACCTCATCAGCCCCTGAATAATAAAATCTAATACTTTTGTTAGAATTGTTTTTTTTAGAACAGACCGATTACACTTTCATCTAGAATGATTCTAGCCTTGTAATACAGCTCTCCTCTTAGAGAAAAACACATGAGTGTTTTGTTATGGGAGGAGAACTTTGACCTGGGAAGAGCATTTAGGCATTCTTTCAGACAAGCTGTTGATTTCCACATAAAATTGGCAAAAGAGAAAGCCATCTGGGATAAAATGTTATGCACATTGTTGATGTCTCACTGTTAGAAGTGCATTTCAGTTTTGTACCACAAAAAATATGATGTTATGCAGCTAATATAGACTATTTCTCAATAAATCAAAGACATATAAGAAACCCTGTGTAGGTGTATTAATTTTACCTATTTCAAAATCTAATACATTATTTTTTTAACTGAGCATTTGGCATCCTATTTACTTGCCTACTTTTAGAGTTTTCTGTAAAATACATCCTCTGTTCCTAGATCCTGGGGTACCTTATATAAAATATAGACCACCAGAACACTTAACAATAAGTTAAGAGTTCTGGTCATCACCCTACTATTAACGTACTATGGAATACTGTGCAAAACATTTAATATTCCCAGATATATATTAGTTAACACTAGCTGTGTAGCAAACACCAACATTTCATGGGTGCTAAAAGAATGTGTCATGCTCATAGGACAGTTCAGTGCAGATGTTCCTGGTCATCAGGCAGCTTTCTTGGTGATTCAGAGATCCAGGCTCTTTCTGTTTTAAACCCCCTCAATCCATGATGGCATTAAAGTTCTCTGCTTCTTGCTAGAGGAAAGGGAAAGAGAATATAGAAGAGCCCCAGCCACTTTGTAATAGCCTGGCCTACAAGTGACACACCTCATTTCTACCCTTACTGCAATGTCAAGAACTAATCATATACCCATGCCTGCTTGCAAGGACAGAAGCTAGAGACTGAAAAATAAGATCCAGCCAAGGAGAGCGTGAATTTTGGGTGCACAGCTATAAATACTTCTGCCAGTTTCTGCCACACCGAACCTCTACTTACTCATCAGTGAAATGGTAATAACAATAACCAACCTGCCACTTTACAGGGATATCTGTGGAGAAAGCAATAAATAAATGTTAATGTGCTTTGAAAATGGTTCCAGAGATGCATAGCCTCACGAGATATTTTCCCAGCTCTCTACCAACTTATTTGTGCTTCCCAGTATTTCAAGATTCATATCCATCTTCAAATGATAAAGATTTAAAAGCACACATCTCTGTGTCATTTTGACACCCTGTAGCATCTTTTGACAAAGTCCACCCCTGAATCAATGAAACAACCTACTTTCTTAGTTTCCACATCATGGCGTTCTCCTGGTCTCCTCACTTTCTCACTGCTCTTTCTCAGTCCACTGGGCTGAGTTCTCAACATCTACCCAAATGCTTTTCAGTGCAACACCTTAGGACTGTCCGGAACTTTATCTCTAGACAACTTTATCCTTTCCAATGGCTATATGACGAAGATGCTGAAAATGTATCTTGAGTCCAAGCTGCTCTTCTGAGCTCCAGACTCCTGCTTACCACAGCCTCCTTGACAGCTTTATCTGAAAACTTCACAGACAAATTTCACATGGCCAAAACAGAACCCCTGATTTTCCCTCACTAAACCTCTTCTTTTGTGAATCTTCCCAGATGTAATCTTCCCCATCTCAACAAAATAGCATCAATTTACCAAATCCAAAAACTCAGAAATCATTTGTTACTTCCCATTGGTAAATCCTATTGGCTTTACCAACCCTTCCCCAAAAAGTCTTCTCTCTGTCCACTTCTATTTGCTGTCTCCCTAATAACAATCACTGTCTTATCTCACCTAGATTGCAGCAGAAACTTCATAACCAGTTTACCTAATTCTACACTTGCCCCTTACAACCCATTTCCCCAGGGCAGCAAGAATTATCTTTCTAAGACATACTACATATAGAGATCTCTGAAACCCTCAATTTTTAAATACAACTGATACACAAAAGAAAAACACATACTATTTGGACTATGACAGTGCCTTCTCATTACATCAGTTCTTAAGATACATCTTGATTTCAGAGATGATAAAATTTGAAAAAATAGCCAATGGTGACTAGTTGATTCTGAATCTCTCCACTCGCCCTCTTCACCCCTGGTAAAAATGAAACCAACAAAGAGTGCAAATAAAATCATACATAACCCATTCCTTTAATAAATACTATGAGACAGAAAACATCATGACAATCAAATTATCATAAATTGAGAAATAAACCAAATTCTAGCTGAGCTTCTGTGGCCCACTTAACACTGCAAGCCTGTATGGGTGCAGAGAGTAGAGGACAGAGTCTTAAGAGACTCCATGAAAATATTGAAAGGGGCTCTGGCTGGTGTGGCTCAGTGGATTGCCTGCCGGCATGCAAACCAAGGGGTCGCCTGTTCGATTCCCAGTTGGGGCACATGGCTGGGTTGCGGGCCCGATTCCTGGTTGGGGGCGCATGAGAGGCAACCACACATTAATGTTTCTCTCCCTCTCATTCTCCCTCCCTTCCCCTCCCTCTAAAAATAAATAAAATCTTTTTTAAAAATTCTAAAAAGAAAATATTGAAGGGGTACAGAGGACTTATGCAGGTATTGACAAAAGCATCCCTAGAAAGAGAAAATCTGAAAGCAAACACTGACCACAGGTTAGAACTTGGTTATTACTAGCACTAGCTACAGGGAAGTGGCTTGAGGATGGTGGACCAAAATCAACAGTCCGAGAAGCATTGCTCAGGGGAAAAATAAGTTGTACAAAGAAGGAAATGCAACCCTCAGAAACATAGCAGTGAAGGAAAAGAAGGAAGAAATGAAAAGTAAACATAATTAGGGGGATGGGCTGGGCAGAGGAGGGCAAAGGGGGAAACATTGGGACAACTGTAATAGAATAGCAATAATTTTTTAATTATACTTTTTAAATAATAAAATAAAATACCATACAACCATTAAAAAAAGGAAAGTAAACATAGAGAAGCAAACTACACCCGCCCCTCACATTGCCAACATCATCAACACCACCATCCATAAGAGCAACACAAAAAAAGGCAGAACTGGCAGAACAGAGAATTATCAAATTAGGAACAGTGACTACAGAATGAATAGAAACCGAAGTAACAGACCACAGCCATGCAAAACTGTTACAAAAATTTGGGAACTTAGCCCTGGCTGGTGTGGCTCAGTGGATTGAGCACCAGCCTGTGAATCAAAGAGTCGTGATTTGATTCCCCAGTCAGGGAACACGCCTGGGTTGCCGGCCAAGTCCCCAGTGGGGGGCGCTCGAGAGGCAACCACATATTGATGTTTCTCTTTCTCTCTCTTTCCCCTTCTCTCTAAAAATTAATAAATAAAATCTTTTTAAAAATTCAGAAAATTAACACATTTAAGTTGATAAAAAATTCTACCCCCAAATGAACCAGAGCTATAGAAATTGTGATACAACCCTCCAAACTGAATTAAATATTTTCACCCAACAATTTGTAAATATGAAAAAAAAACCTCTAATCAGAAATACAAAAACTAAGAACAGAAATGGAGGGGGCAAGGAAGATATGAAATGAATGAGAGCTGATTGACCTCAGGAAAGAAATAGAAGAAAAAAAGACAAAATCCTATCAGAAATGAAGATTAAATCACAAGGTACTCAATATTAGATCTGAGTGAAAATTTAAAAAGACAATTTCAAATATTTTGTAATTATAAATAATGCTGCAGTGAACTTTTCTGCAAATGAAGTCTGTCCAGAATGTATCCAGCCATGTATGAGAAATAGAGATATTTACTGAAGAAGATACACAATACATTGTACATAGGACAATTATGCCTCACTCCCCTTCAAAGTAGGCACCTTGAGACCTCACATAGTTCTCCCAATTGCCATCAGCTGCCCCATCAGATTTTCCTGAATCTCATCAATGGTCTAAAATCTCTTCCCTTTCAAAGATAATTTCAGTTTTGGAAAAATCCAGAAGTGGCAGGGCACCATATCTGGAATGTAGGGGAGCTGAGTCAACTGGGTGATTTGATGTTTCTCCAGAAAACTCTGTATGAGATGTGATGCATAAGTGTGTGTGTTGTGATGAAGCTACCAGTCTCCAGTTGTCCATAGCTGAATCATCTGAATAGTTTCCCCGGAGGAATGTTCAAGCTTAAGCAAAATTTGATGCAGATTTGTTGCTCTACTTGCTCAGTCATTTTGAATGCAAGAGCCACACAGTACCCAAGCTCACTCAACAATGTCTACTGCCCCCACTGACTAGTACAGTGAAGTCATCATTGTTCACACATGCGCATTCCAGTCCACTCTCCTTGGCTGCCAGTTTACATCAATGTCATGCAAACTGTTCTTGTTATATTAATGTTTGGACTTTTTTCAGATAGACCTCATATATTTCCATATTGTTGGAAAACTATCTTTAGAGTCAATTCCTACATGTCAAGTTACTGGATAACAGGATATGTAGTTTTATTAGATATTTCCAGTTATTTTTAATTTGAATTAGTGCTCTAAATTGGGTTGTTCCCTCTGCCTAGAATGCCCCTCTCCTCTCTCTTCATAAGACTAACTCCTTTTGCCCCTAAACCTCAATTAAATGTAACTTTCTTTGAGACAGCTTTCCTTAACATCCAGCTTAAAGGTCTTCTATTCACACCTGTTTTTCCAATTCTTAGCCCCTTGTGTTTTTTTGCCTCATTGCACTTAACACAACTTGCACCATTTTATTTATGTTTATGTTTACTTTTAAATTATTTACCCATTGAGTAAAGTCAGGGGATAAGGCAGACTCAGGCTACATTGGATCCGCAGGGCCTGAGATGTTGCCAAATCACATATTAGCCACCCACTATTTATTAAATAAATGAATACATCCTTTCCTCCCAGTTACACTAAGTCTTGAATACTTAATAACCTATATTGCTTAAGAGGAAGAAGTATGAGTTGGCACATGATTTTTAGGTCTAGAAACTATTCTACTAGATTAAAGCTCCCTTAAAAATGTTAAATTGCATTCATTTTCTGCTCACCCCAAATAGCTTTCATAATGCCTTACCCATAGCCTATATACAATAATGTGAATTTTGGCTCCTAATTAGAATGCCAGTTAAGTCAACAAATGAGCCAGGCAGCACTGAATTAACAGTAATATAACCAAAGCTGTAATCCCTCCTTTGAGATTTACTGTGAGAATCCAGATGGGTCCAGGTTGGCATTAAGGGAGAAAATTTTTCAGACAAGTGGATTAGAGCACTGTAAATATTTATTGAATGAATCATGTCACCATAGCTAAACAAATTCCAGAAAGGGACAGAGAGAAAATCTAAAACTCTCGATCATTGAGCCTGATGAGTAAAACTAGTCAACAACCATACCATAAACTCTAATATCAGTTTTGTTTCAGACACTTGAAGTTTCCAGGTCCCATCAGTTAACTTTCAGTTATTGATAAAAATGTTACTTAGCCTTCTTCTACTGTTCCTGCCATTCTCTTCTACTTCCTAATGAGGCTGGCCATGGAGCTGGATCACATAGGGGCAAAAAAGGTTAAATGCTCAAATGCTGCAACCGTGAAATTCATCAGAGCATAAAACGTGAGTCCCCAGCTGTCTTGGTCAAGTTATGTAATCTGACTAGAGTCTGTTTCCTCATCTATAAAGTAAGAATAAGGACACCAACCCTATGTGCTTACAAACTGTTTCTGTAAATGGAATGTACTAATAAAAGTACTTTGTAAGCTTTTTATTATCAAAATTCAGTTATAAAACATAATCTGTTACTTTTATTGTTCATATATACCTTTACTCAGATAGTTGTAGAGCTCCCTCTTATATTTATCACAGATGAAGTCTGCAAAATTATATAGTTCTTTATAAGCACCTAAGAGCTATTGAAAAAAATATATATGTATGACCCAATCACTTGTAAAGAAAGCACTTTTGGAAGAGTTCCAGATATTCACTAACCCTAAATAGAAATCCAGATTCTCTGGCTTCCTTCCTTCCTGCCTCCCTTCCTTCCTTCCTTTTTTTAAAAGGTTTGCTTCAAAACATGTGACCTCTCTAAAATGTAATCACACGGAGAATCATGAGAAATTGCTATGTGAGATATCTGTACATGCAGCTCACATTTCCCCTTTGAATAGGGAAGATTAGGTAAAGTCCTACTTCCCATTCCTAGGCCATAACACAAATTGGAGTTGTGGATTGTGAAGGATTCTCAGAAAAAAATTGTGCTTTTCCAGCCTCCTGACCAATCATAGTAAACTAAGGAGGAAAAGAATTTTTTTGTGGAAAAGTACTAAAAGAAGTGAGTCCTGCAGTAGTCCAGCTTGTCCCCTAACCTCAGAAATAATGAAAAAACTAAGGGAACTACATTCCCTCTCATGAGGAGCTGTGCAGTGTACAGGTTAACTACTGGGCTTCACGGTCACTTAGTAACTGTGCATATGTACATGGGCAATGGACTTAACCTCTCTGTGCTTTAGTTTCCTCATCTGAAAAGTGGAGATAATAGAGCAACTCTCAAAAAGATGCTGGAAGGAGTTAAAAAGCTAAAATGTGTACTGTTAGCAGCTTACCTGGCACATGGCAGCGGCTCAATGTCTGTTACTATTATTACTAAATGTAACAATAAAATATTTGGATTTTTATTTCCCTTTTAGACCTTAGGGTCACAGAGCTTTCGTGGTGTTAAAGCTGACAGTACAGTAAGGAATGTTCAGTTGTTTCATGAGATACTCCTTTTGCCTGAAAGTCTGTCCCCATCAATGACCCTGAATTCAACTTGTTGCAGTAAAAATTATGTTAAAGTTCCAGTGGACTCATGGGAGGCTTTAACTTTCAAAGAAAACTCTCAGTTGCGTTATTGGTTTATTTCTGATTAAATAGTAAATAATAACAATACTTAACATGAAAAAATTAGGTGCCTGAGCCTTGCTAAGAACCCTAGGCTATTTTCTACCCATGAGCCTGAGGGCATGAAATAGCACTTTCAAGGCACAAGGAGAGTCCTCCTTGAAAATAAATCCTTCTAAATGCTCTTTTGTCACTTTCCCTCCTTGGGTCAATCTAATATCCAGGCCTAAGAAGACATCTGATTAAAAGTTGTTTTGAAGATGAAACCTAGAATTCTTTTAATATTTTTTTAGGGTTATCCTAAAGCTATAAAAATCTTTTTATGCTTTAACTATAAAATTTTTTTCCAGTTTCTTATTCAGCAGTTCTCTCTTGATCATAAGAAAAAAGGCCTCATACAATTTCAATTATTTACTCACTCATTTGGTCATTTATTTATTCAATCATCATAGATTTATTGATGGTACAGACAATATATAAGCTTTGGGAATATAAAATCGAACAAGAAACAGCCCTTAAAAAGTATATGATAATCCAGATACATCAACAAATTATCACAATATAATGTTTAAGTGCTTTAATAAAGATATATACCAAGTGATAAGGGAGCTCAGAATAAGCAGTGACAGTTTTTTCTGGAGGAGTTGGGAAAAGTCTCACAACAGGCAGAAGCAAGATAAGTGGAAATTATGGATAAAATAATTAATTATAAATTAAATAAATGAGTAAATGTACAGAAAAAGATTTAGACCAGTGATTGGTACATAATAAGTGCCATTAGAAATGTTAGTGACATTAGTGTCCCATTGCCATCAGAGTACTTATCAGGTCCAGTCTCTCTTAGGTGGTGATTGCCTGTGCTGATGTTACCATTAGCTTTATCAAATTCACTTCAAGTTACCAAGGTCTTATTTTTCAAAAAATCCAGGAACACCAAGGTAAAGCATGAATAATAATCATCTAACCTACTCCAGTCTAGCACATATTCTTTATCCAGCTAAAATATTGGCCATAAGTAAAAAACTTTGTAATGACAGGAGGGGATAGATAGATGAGATTAAGGTTAAAATCCTATATTTCACTTATAACCTAAGGAATTGAAGAATGGAAGGGAAAAGTTGACACTAACTTTTTTTAGAACAAAGTCAATGGGCCTTAGGAGTTTCATCCCAGGATATTTGAAGGTGGTATCAATGGAATGTCAGATATTGGCTGTTTATTAATCATCATAGGATAAACTGTGCTGCAAAACCAATATCAGCGACCTCCCAGTGGATTAATACATAGCAAGTCTGCGATGAGTCTAGAGGCTGTTCGGGAAGCTCCCTTCAAAATGGTGATTTGGGGACACAGTCTGATGGTTTCCAGGTCACCACAATTGAAAAGAGAGAACTAGAGAGTTACACACCTGTTAATAAATGCTTTCACTTAGAAGTGACCCACATCAATTCTACTTCTTCTCACAACTCATGAACCACAATTAGTCATATAACCTTCTTTAAATATATGGGTATTGGAGAAACTGTGGTAGTACATATGTATTAGGAGCAGTGTCTATGAACATTGAATCACAAGGATTCAGCTATATTGTAATTATTTTTAATTTTTATAATGTTTTTTGATCAAAATTACAATTAAAATATAGAACAGCCATCATGCAGAACCATCAGAAATCGAGTCAAATGGAAGTCTGGCTACAGAATTAAAGAAACCACATCCATCCAGACTGGTAGGAGGGGCAGAGACACAGACCGGCTTGGTCCCCCATCCACATGTGGTGGATAAAAATTCAGGAGGGATATCTCAGGAGTGAGGAGTCCCAGCCTCACAACAGGTCACCCCAGTCAAGAGTTCTAGTGCCAGGAAGGTAAGTCCCGAAACTCTGACTGCCAAAACCAGTGGGGACTGAGTTAGTGGAAAACTTCTGGAGTCCCAAGCAGTTCCTCTTAAATAACCCACATAGAGACTTACTCAGACTCAGTCCCTCTGAACTCCAGCACCAGGGTAGGAGCTTGAAAGGCACCAGTGGCATACAGGGAAGAACTGATGTGTCTGACATCAAGGTGAGAGCTGGGGTACAGCTTTCTCCCAGACAGAAAGAGGGGCAGAGGCCATTGTCCCTTTGCTGAACCCTACCCTCCCAGAGCCACAGAGCTGGCAGGAGGGTGCCATATCTAAGACTCCATCAACCCAGCTAACACTTTTTGTCCCACCCTAGAAATCCCCTGAAGCTCCGTCCCACTCAACTTATGGGCCAACCCAAACTGTTAACCATGACTTTTCCATAAGAATAGCTGGTTTTGGCTCATGCTTCACAACTTCCTAAATCCTATCAAACAAGCCACAGCCGGCCTCAGTAAGCCCCAGTCCCTGTTGCTAAGCGACCACTGGCCTGGCACTGGCAGCAGCCAGCCTGGATTTGCAGCTTGGCTTTGCCTGGTAACTTGCAAACCCAGCACAGGTAGCAGCCATCTCAGCTTGCTTTATAGCCCAGGAAAGGTGGCACCCCAGTGGAACATGGGTGAGGGTTGATCTTGGCCTGCACCACCCAGGAAACCCCGAAGCCTGCATACCCAGTGGATATATCCCAGCACCACCACCCTGCCCCTGCACAGCTGATCCTCCACGGAGGGTAGAGATTAGCAGTCAGTGGTCACAGCCAGTCCTTGCAGCTGACTGGCCTGGGTGAATCCCATCCAATTACCCACCAGCAGCAGGCGAGGCTTGACTGCAACCAGAGGGTGTACTTTGTCCACACAAAGGGCACACCTTGAATGTCCAGCTTGGGTGATAGGGGAGACTGTGCCAGTGGACCCTACAGGACACCTACTTCATTAGGCCATGCTACCAAGACAGGGGGTCATGGCAGCTCTACCTAATGCATAGAAACAGACACAGGGAGGCTGCCAAGGTCAGGAGACAAAAAAACATGGCCCGACTGAAAGAGCTGATCAAAACTCAAGAAAAAGAACTGAATAGAATGTAGATAGTCGGTCTGTCAGATACAGAGGCCAAAACACTGGTTGTAGGGATGCTCAAGGAACTTAGTGAGGCCCTCAAAAGCATAAAAAAAGACCCAGTCAGAAACAAAGGGCATACTAAGTGAAATGAAGAACTTACAGGGAGAAAAATGTACAGCGGATAAAGCTGAAATAAATCAGGTCAATGATTTAGAATATAAGGAAGCAAGAAACAACCAATCAGAGCAACAAAAGAGGGAAAGAGTCCAAAAAAATTAGGATAGTTTGGGCAGCCTCTGGGACAACTTCAAGCATTCCAACATTCGCATCATGGGGGTGCCAGAGGGAGAAGAGAAAGAGCAAGAAACTGGAAATCTATTTGAGAAAATGATGAAGGAGAGCTTGCCTAATGGGGTGAGGGGATGTGGACATGCAAGTCCAGGGAGCACAAAGCAGGATGGATGCAAGGAGGCCCACACATCATGATTAAAATTAAAATTAAAAATTTAAGTTTTAATTAAAACTAAAATTCCTCCAAGACACATCATGATTAAAACTCCAAAAGTCGGGGATAAGGAAAGAATCTTAAAAGAAGCAGGAGAAGGGCAGTTGGTTGCCCACGGGGGAGCTCCCATAGGACTGCCAGCTGATTTCTCAGAGGAGACTGCGCAGGCTAGAGGGGATTGGCAAGAGGTACCAGGGTCATGAGGGTCAGGGACCTACAGCCAGGATTGCTCTACACAGCAAAGGTATCATTTAGAATTGAAGGGCAGCTAAAGAGCTTCCCAGACAGAAAAAAAAGTGAAGGAATTCATCATCATCAAACCATTATGATATGAAATGTTAAAGGGACTTATTTAAGAAAAAGATGATCAAAACTATAAACATTAAAATGGCAATAAATACATATCTGTCAACAGTTTAATCTAAGAAACAAACTAAGCAAACAAGAACAGAGACAGAATCATGGATAGAGAGAGCATTTTGAATGTTACAAGATGGGAGGGGGTGGGGGGGAAATGGATGAAGAGGTGAGGGGATTAAGTTCAAATAGGTAGTTACAGAATAGCCATGGGGATGTAAAGTACAAATAGGAAATGGGTTAGCCGAAGAACTTACATGCATGATCCATGGACATGAACAATGGTGTGGATATTGCCTGAGGAATGGGGGGGTTGCTGAGTGGAGGGGGGCAAAGAGGGAAAAATCAGGACAACCATAATAGCATAATCAATGTAATATAATTTTTAAAATAAAAGTTTTTTTTGCAGAGGTGAAAATTGGAGAAAATGGCTATTGCAATATTTTTTCCCTCTTGAATGGCTTCTACTAATTACTAATAGATTCACTCTTCTTAGTATAGACTGAAAAGTCATTGATTTCTTTTTAAATTGTGCTCCCTAGGACTTAGTAGCACTGCTGACAATAATAAATCTTAAATAAATAAGTAAACTTATAATGCATGGACTCTTTAGATAGAGCCAGTACCCATTATCCACATTGTTGCTAGATAACCCAGAGAGGTCTGCTACCAGAACGTCTTTCTACTAATTAAATTGATTTTATTATAAATATAGTTAAATTCATTTTATTATTTGAGGTATTACCTGAGGGAACAGTAATCAAATTGACTCAATTCTTTCACTGTTTACAAAAATGAGACAGTACTTCATCTCTACACTATACATTAAGTTACCTAACATATCACTTACCATTTTATCTACACAAAGATTTTCCTTTGTTTTTCCTAGTGCCCTACAAGAAATCACCTTTTTGCCCTGAATGTCTTATAAGAAAAAATATATATAAAGTCTACATGATTTCTTCCATATATTATTACCTTGGTTTATTGTTCCCTGCTTCTGTAAAATTTTAATTCATATTAAAGAAAAACATTTAATTCAGTTATTCTTAAGAAAAAAATAGCATCAGTCCACTTTAAATATTTTTTGTTGGTGGCTTAATTTCTTATTTCTTCACAGGAGAAAAACTTGAGAGCTGCTGTTCTCCATGTCTTTACCTTCTCTATTTTGCAGATCTTATAATTGATGTCATTGCATGTAACTACACCTTTGTAACCTTTAAACAGAATCTTAGTTTCAGAGAAAAACAACCCTCCCTTCCCTCATTTCTGAGATGTATATAGCTTGCCCTAGCACAATTCTTGGCATATAATATTTATTCAAATATGTCTGAGTTCTAACTCTCCAGACTCTCCAGAAACGATAGCCAATCAGAGCTTCTGAAAAATCCTAATTGATGTAAATGAAGTCCATTCATTATTCTTATCCATAATTTATCAAATTATGTGCCCAGATGGGTCACCATCACCTCCATAAAAATGACAAATGATTTAAAGTCCTAATGGAAATAGATGTATTGATTTCAAAATTCCATCATAGCATTTCTCTTAAAAACATAATCGATAGTGCTTGCTGTTGGTCAACAGCTCATGCCAATGAGATCAGCATGCTGCAATTAATCCAGGTCTTGAAGTCCACTTCCCAACAGTAATAGCGAAATCTTACTAACTCATGATGTTTGGTTATTGTTCATAGCCAGGGTTCTCTAGGCTAGCAGTCCTCAAATGTGTTATCAGAACAGAGGTAACACTCAAGCATGTGGCATGCTATAGTGTATTTGCTGCAAACAATAAAATAGCAACATTTTAAAATTATTTTCTTTTTTTAGAGAAACTATAAAGAAAATTCAAGCATATCCTATGCCTTCCTCATTCATTTGCTTTGGATGTATGAGAACCATGTATAACCACAACTTATCCTGAATAAGCAGTTCAGTTTGCCACAATGCCAGTAAATGTTAATAGTTGTGCCAATTATACACTATGATGTATGAGAAAATACTGAAGATTTCTTTAATATCTGGGTAATCCCATGGGAATCAATCACACATGTGAATTGCATGGATGTCACAACAGATAAAATGTTGGAAATCATGACTCTGGGTAAGCTGTGGTGAATATTTTTGAAACTCATTTTCTGCTACATTTGGCCTAAAGCAAATATAATTTTTCTCTTGGCTGTAATTCTGTGGCGAAAACTTCCCATATTCAGCCACTTTGGAAGACAGTTTGATGGTTTTTTTATAAAACTAAACATACTCTTATATGATCCAGCAATTGCACTCTTTGGTATTTACTCAAAGAAGTTGAAAACTTATGTCCACACAAAAACCTGCACATGGATGTCTATAACAGTTTTATTTATAATTTCCAAATCTTGGAAGCAGTCAAGATGTTCCTTCAACAGGTGAATGGATAAATAAACTGGTACATTCAGACAATGGACTATGATTCAGTGCTAAAAAGAAATGAGTTACCAAGCTATGACAAGACATGAAGGAAATTTAAATGCATATTACTAAGTAAAATAAGCCACTCTGAAAAGGCTACATATTTTATAATTCCAATTATATGACATTCTGAAAAAGGCAAACCTCTGGAGACAGTAGAAAGATCAGTGGTTACAGAGGTTGGGTGTCATGAGGGGGAAGGGAGAGGAATAAATAAGCAGTGTGCAGAGGAGTTTTAGAGCAGAGAATATACTCTGTTTGATACTATGTTGGCTATATGTCATTATATATTTGTCCAAACCCACGGAATGTATAACACCAAGACTGAACTGTAATGTAAACTATAGGCTCTGGGTGATTATGGTGTGTCAGTTTAGGTTCATCAGTTGTAACAAACGCACCGCTCTGGTGAGGGAGGTTGATAACAGGGGAGACTGTGCATATATGGAGGCAGGGGGTTCTTGAGAAACCTCCACATTGCCCTTAATTTTGCTGTGAACCTAACTGCTTTAAGAAAAATTCTTTATTTGGAAAAGGAAGGGGGACTCCTAAGGGGTTTTATTTAAAAGCATAAAGATAAAAGATAGTTTAAAATTCATAAAATCCAAACTCTACATTCTAGAGCCAAGGAAAGGAAGATCCAGAGGGAAAAAGGCTTGTCCAAGATGAGATAAGATTGCAGTATTGGGAAAATTTTCTAAGCAAAAGTATTGCTCTTATTTTTACAAAGGGATATAAAAGCATATATGTAAAGTGTGTGTTAGGGTATAGGCAAACAAGTCCACTTTGACATAATCTGTTTATGTCTGTGCAAAATGAAGTATCTATAAGAATATTTTGTACCCAAAATAGATTTGCCCTGAGCTGTCCAGGTAATTGGAGCCTTGCAAAAAATTTTTTCTCGAATCATCTAAATGATCACCCTAATTCTCTGCTTCACTTTATACGTGGACATCACTATAAAGTACAAATTTAAAATGCTATACCTTTTTGACAGACACCTCTATCTTTAGAGCCTATTAATATTTATACTTCAATATTAAGTCTCCAGAGCCTAATCAGGTGGCAGAAAGGGACCAAGATGTCTGAAAAAGGAACATACTAAATGTAACCAACCCATCAGTAGCACAGTGGACACACCATTGTTGCTCCCACTGTGAAACACCTCAGAAAACCTATAAAATGTGTGACTTGACTCTGGAGGGAAATTCTGACCTGCTGAGCTAATAGCCCCCAGTCAGCTCACTTGCCTGCTCTTATTATCTTAAACTCATCAGGAAATTTTCCCAAATTGCCATATAGATAGGTCATTTATTCATTCTGCCACATATACCAAGGAATAGCATGTCTATAAAGAGACCTAGAGAAAATGTCATTCATCTGCCATCCACCACCTACCCAAATATTCAGGATGGATTATACTCTCTCTTATTTTTTTAATGTCATTAATAAAAGCACTGGTGCATTTTAAACAGGAAAGAGCATCATTCAACCATCTCTAGGATGGTGGGGGCACTCTGTCTTTGACTGCCCAGTTCAGCATAATTTAATAATAAATATCATAAATGTTTAGTGTCTCTATCTGAAAATAAAAGACAAGAGCTTTTATTCATTTTCATTTTATTTTTGAAACATTTCTAGCCTACAGACCAGAAGAGAAAAAATAATAAATTCCTATGTCCCTGCCACCAAAATTAAACATGTAAACTTTTTACCATGTTTGTTTCACTCTTTATATCTGTCCGTCTACCTACTGAAGCCCCTCTCTCATCTTTTGCCTTCTTCCATAGAAGTGGACCACACTATAAAGTTTAGCCCTGGCTGATGTAGCTCAGTGGATTGAGCACCAGCCTGCAACCAAAGGGTCTCCAGTTAGATTCCCCAGTCAGGGCACATCCCTGGGTTGCCTGCCAGTTTCCCAGTAGGGGGCGCTCAAGAGACCATCACACATTGATGTTTCTCTCCCTCCCTTCCCTTCTCTCTAAAAATAAATTAATAAAATCTTTTTTAAAAGTTTATGTGTATCATTCCCATGAACAAAGAGAAGGAGGAAGAAGAGGAGGGACAGTAGGACAAAAGAGGAGACAGTACAAGAGGAGGAGGAGGAGAAGGAAATAGGGGAGGAAGTGTTTTATTATTTTTTGAATTTATTACAAAGAGAGTATATTACTTTTGTAATAGGAAGAATCATTTTTAAAATAAAAATTGAAACTACAATATTATCTTCTGTTTCAAGGAGTACAAATGGAAAATATTTTTGAAAGATTGTCACAGTTTGGAATAGGCAAAAAATAAAAGGGGCCTTGACCTAAACATCACACCTTAATAAATATTTAACTCAAAATAGCTCATAGATCTAAATATAAAATTCAAAACCATAAAACTTTTAGATAAAAACATGAGAAAAACTTCATGACCTGAAATTAAGCAAGGAGTTCTTAGACATCACACTAAAGACATTATTTCTAAGAGAAAAACATCAATAAATTGGACTTCATGAAAAATAAAAACTTTTGCTCTGAGAAAGACTTTGTTAAGAAGATAAAAATATGCAAACTGGGAAAAAAATACTTGCAAGTCATATACCTGACCAAAGACTTGTTTCCAAAACATATAAAGAAGTTTCTAAGCTCAGTGGTAAATTAATAAGCACCCCAATTAGAAATCAGACAAAAGACTTAAGCAGGTATTTTATCAGACAATATATGAATGGCAAGTAAGCACATGAAAAGAGCTTCGATATCATTACCCATAAGGAAAATGCAAATGAAAGTGACAAGGAGGTACCATTGCATACCTACTAGGGTGGCTAAAATAAAAATACTGATAATAGCAAGTGCTGGAGAAGGTACAAAGCAACTCTGCCTTTTTGTTACTACTTCTCATGAGTCTTAAACTATTTCAAAATTAAAAGTTATTTAATAAAAAGTGGTGAGAGCAGGAGCCTGATTGCAGGACTGATCAGGGAAAAGGGAAATGAGAAAGTAGAGTCAATGAGTAAAGATCACTCTGGAAAATTACCTGACTAATTATCTTCATAGAACATGGTCACTAACAGTGGAACCTGGGCAGGCAAACCCCGAGATAGGGGCCACAGCCTGTGCCAGCGGGTGCTGAAGAACATGAACTGCCACTTCTTAGGACTGACACTAACTCAGACATTTAAGAGGTGTGTGACCTGAAAAGACAAAGCTGTGCCTCAGTTTTCTCCTCTGAAAACAGGAAAAACCATAGCATCCGTTTTGAGGGATCATTTTGAGGACTAAATGGAAAATGCTGTTCATATAACATTATAAACATTCAATCCATTTTAACTTTTTAATTGTTATTATACTTCAGCTAGATCTTCCTAGAATATAAGGTATCAAAGTATCTTAATTCATTTATTTTCTCTTCTCCTTACTACCCTCATTTTCAAAAACCCTTTCTAATTACACCTTCATCCCTGTTCCTATCTGCCTTTTCTATATAGACAGTTATTCTATACTTGTACTGTTTAATGATTTTAATTTTTTACTCTAAATATTTTTAATTTTTTCAGCTGTAACTATCTAAAACTGATCTTTTAAAAATAAGTACATTTAAAAATAAAATTTAAACAAATTATGTTACCTTATTACATAAGTGTGGGTGAATCCACATAAAATTGGTATAGTTAAAAACACCAGTTTTAAATATAATGAAAAAAGAAATGTTTACCCAAGATGATTACACTATAAGGAAATAGACTACGTGATTTTATGCTGACTTTTTCTGTAGGAGGTGAAATGTTTTTGGTCCTTCAAGGTCTCACTCTTATTAACAAAGAGCATGCCTTTCTTTCCCCAAAGCCCCGTACTGTTAGGGACCACTCAGCTTTATTTAAGTTGTCAGTGGATTAATTCAAACTTTTCACCAATAAATTATTCACATTTTTCCTGCAATAATGACTAATGGAATATGTAGGAAGTGTGGAGTCTTTTCACATTTTGATGGTTATTTTTATCAGAACATTGAAAGCACATATTCTTAAACATTTATCAGTGGACTACATTAAAATTGGTAGCAGAAAAAGAAACAAGAGGAGAATCATGATCTAAAATCCTGAAGTACAGAATGATGCGGTTATATTGGACTTCCAGTCAAGATGTAGGCATAGATAAACATGCTTTGCCTCCGTGCATAACCACAGAAAGAATTACAACTAGACCTCAAAACAAATAACATCCATACCCATGAGAAAATCGAGCTGTATGGAAGCCCAACAACCAAGGATTTAAAGAAACTACATTCATCTAGGTGGTAGGAGGGGTAGAGAGGCACAGAGATGTGGTGTGGGGCAGAGAGGAGGCAGCACTGCAACAGGTGGTTCCATATTCACATGTGGTAGGTAAAAATCAGGAGGGATACCTTAGGATCAAGCAATTCCAGCCTCAGGCCAGACTGCACAGCCCAGGGTTCCAGTGCTGGGAAGATAAATCCCCATAACTTCTGGTTGTAAAAACCATTGGAAGTTGGAGCAGCAGAAGAAACTGCCAGATTTTCAGGAGACTCCGCTTAAAAGCCTGCATGGACTTAGAACTTATGCAGACCCACCCACTCTGAGACTCAGCCCCAGGGCAACAGCTGGAAGGGCACCAGTCACACATGGGGAGTAAGTGAAGTGACTGGAAACAGGGCAAGTGCCAGGCAAGCCTCCAGAAGCCAGGCAAGGGCATTATCTCCTCTCTGAGCTCTCCCCCAACACAGAGCCACAAAGTGAAGTGGGTTTCCCCACCTTGGCTGTTACCTAAGGCTCTGTCCCACACAATTTACAGGCACCTTTTCTACAATAGGCCATGCTACTAAGACAGGGAGTCAAAGCAGCTCTACCTAATGCCTAGAAACAAACAGGGAGGCTGCCAAAATGAGGAGACAAAGAAATATGGTCCAAATGAAAGAACAGAACAAAACTCCAGAAAAAGAACCAAACAAAACAGAGATAACATTTCAGATGCAGAATTCAAAATGCTGGTGATCAGGATGCTCAAAGAACTCACTGAGTATGGCAGCAACATAAAAAAGACCCAAGAAAAAAATGAAGGTCACACTAAGTGAAATGAAGAAAAATCTACAGGGAACCAACAGTGGGAGGGATGAAGCCAGAATTCAAATCAGTGATTTGAAACATAAGGAAGAAATAAGCATTCAACCAGAACAGCAAGAAGAAAAAAGAATTCAAAAACATGAGAACAGTATAAGGTGCCTCTGGGACATCTCCAAACGTACCAACGTAGGAATTCATAGGGGTGTCAGAAGGGGAATAGGAAGAGCAAGAAATCAAAAACTTATTTTAAAAAATAATGAAAGAAAACTGCCCTCATTTGGTGAAGGAAATATACATACAAGCCCAGGAAGCCAGAGAGTCTCAAACAAGTTGGACCCAAAGAGGACCACACCAAGACACATCACAATTAAAACACCAAAGGTTAAAGATAAAGAGAGAATCTTAAAAGTAGCAAGAGACAAGCAGAGATTTACCTACAAAAGAGTTCCCAAAAGACTGTCAGCTGATTTCTCAAATGAAACCACAGGCTAGAATAGACTGGCAAGAAGTATTCAAAGTGATGAAAAGCAAGGACCTACAACCTAGATTACTCTATCCAGCAAAGCTATCATTTAGAATGGAAGGGCAGATAAAGTACTTCCCAGACAAGGTAAAGCTAAAGGAGTTCATCATCACCAAGCCATTATTACATGAAATGTTAAAGGGACTTACTTCAGAAAAAGAAAAATATCAAAACTATGAACATTAAAATGGTAACAAAATCACGACTATCAACAACCGAATCTAAAAAAAACTAAGCAAACACCAGAACAGGAACAGAATCATAGATATGGAGATCATTTGGAGGGCTGTCAGCTGGGAAGGGGAAGGAGGAGAGTGGGGGAAAAGGTACAGGGATTAAGAAGTGTAATTGGTAGGTACAAAATAGACAGGGGAATGTTAAGAATAGTATAGGAAATGGAGAAGCCAAAAAACCTATATGCACAACCCATGGACGTGAACTAAGTGGGGGGATTGCTGGAGGAGAGAGGTGTACCAGGCGGAGCGGGGCAATGGGAGAAAATTTGGGGCAACTGTAATAGCATAATCAATAAAATATATTAAAAAATAAAATCTCAATGGAAAAAAGGAATGATGTGGTTATCACTTTAATTAATATAATGCTGTACACACAGGAAGGTCTGATATGCATACCTGATATTGTATGAACTACAGTTAAGTGTTTATTAAGTCAACGTTAAAGGCCTAATGTGGTGGGTCACACATATTTAAACTTTAAGACCACATTCCAAATGACAGATGCAGTGAAATACGCATGGAATATAAAAAGGCAGCAGTGTATTGTCATGTTTTACTCTTCCTCATACTTTGTTGCAACTACAAGCACATTCTTCTATTAGGTAAATGAACACTTAATTATAGCAAATTGGCAGTGCAGCCATAGGAATACGTACGTTGGGAGAAGGCGATCCCTGTCCCACATGGCCCAGCGGTGGAGGCCACAAGGCATCTGTTTCACCCAATGCACATCAGTAATGTCAGTGCATATGAAACAGAAGAGTATTCAGAGACCACCCATTTCAGTTGATTTGAAGATGTAAATAGCCCTCGGTGTTTGATTCCAAGTGAAAATTAAAATATATTTGTACTGTTTTTTTTTAACTCCAATCAGTTTATTCTAGTCTGACTTACAGACTCATCAGTTTAGTAGTTTGGCTCTCTTCTGCCCTGAATGCGCTACCCATTCGGCCTGTTTTCATCTAACAGTTAGTCAAGGCACAAACACTGATTATGGTGTGGGTTTTGTTTTTGCCTTAAAAAAACTTCATACCCAGAAAGGTAACTTAAATAAATGCTAGCTTTTCCTTAGACTCAGGTTGAGCTTTGTTTATCGCTCTTATGAAAGCCTGTTAAGTGAGGCTCATTTGCCGTCTGCTTTCTCAGGTCCTATGTGGGATGACAGAAGCATGAGCCTCAGACCTGGGTTTTGATCGGGAGGGGGTTGCAGGGAGGCTGTGGTGACTGTACGGAGAAGTTCCTCAAGGCCTGCTGCCCACCTACTTTATATCATGACACGCAGAGCTGGACAGGACTACTGACTCCCCAGTGATTCTACTGATTTGAGGAAATGGATAATAAAGCTGGTCTGTTCACTTACCACCATGCAACTGGGCCAAGATAGTCAACTGGAATCAAATTAACGGCTCATACAAATTGGCTTCATGTAGACCAGTGGTCTAGCAAAGACTCAGTTCATGTCAGAGAGTTTAGACTTGCCAAAGTACACTCAGTGTTACTGAGTATTCTTAAGGCTCTCCATCCCACATCTGCAGTCACTTAGAGATGCTGTGAAGGGGGGATTAGCTTCTTTCCAAATTAGAAGCATTGCCTGCCTAAGAGGATTTCATTTGGGATGTATCTGTCTTGTAGCCTTATATTTTAGAGGAGCATTCGGGAGCTCTTCTCAGGGATTCCCATTCACTTTTCTAACCATTCACAGCCCATCATCTCTTTCATCAGCCAGTAAAGTTTTGTTCAGCACCTTATTTTATGGTGGAGTTACTAGCCCCACTTTTGAAGACAGTGACACCTCTTTACGAAGGTGTGAAGAACCCCATTGTGTTACAGCTGAGTTGGCATCTTCTCTTATACTGGTCCATAAGCAACCTGTAGGGCAGCAACAGTGGAATTTGGCTTCTGTTATCTATAGTGCCCAGAAGAATGCTGCACATAATAGATAACAAATGGGAGCATAAATTTCAGTTAAGTGGAAAACCTAATGCTTGACATGTGATTGTGAAAATTGCCAAGTGATTTTGGAAATTAGAAGAACTGATTCTACTTTTCCTGCACACACACAAAATTATTTATCTTGTTACTGGTATTTAGTTAGAATGCCTTACCGTGATTAATTGTGCTTTCTTACTATAACTTCAGTCTCTATATGTAATTAGAAAGTGGTCAGAGATAAAATTTTTAAAGAAGTTTTATTACAACTGATATCATGTGCCCCTGTTTAGACTTGGGTGTTTATAAAACTTTAGATAGAAGTTTCAATATGGTCATCACACTAACACAAGACCAACCCTGGTTCATGTATTATCAGTAATAATTTCCTTAAATCGCTACCAAATGTGTTCTCTTTAAAAAACAAAAAAACAAAAAAAAATTTAATCATGCTAAATATTAAAATAAAACTTTTCTATTTTTCCTGTTACTATTTTATGGTAACTGAAGGGTCCCAACCCTCTGTGCTACATCATTTACTTATTCTAAAACAGGTATATTAATGCCCCGTAATACTAATTCCTCTCTAAACAAATCCCCGCCTATGTGCACATGACTCTCATTCTTTCCTTCTAGTGATCCAAGGAAGATATTTATTCTATTTCTTCATATTACATCTTGGAGTCTAATTAGAAGTAAAAATGAATAATTCAGCTTAAATAGCTCAGCTCAGCAAATCCGTCTTTTCTGGTAAATTCACACTTATTACCCAGCACTCTGAAAACACCTTGTATTTATTTAAAAGGCTTAGGAATTTTTTGAAAGTTTGGAAATTTTAATTTTTAAAAATTCTATTTTAAAAAATCTTTAAATATTCCCATTTTATATAAACACCAGAAATGCATTGCCTAGTGAAGAGGAGGGTGTGGAAAAGTAATTGAAATAAAACATAGTAAGTGTAGCTGAATGAGATGGGACTGTAATTCCCAAGGTAAACAGAGCTTTTATAAAGCAAGTGAAACAAACTATGTAGTTATCTGGAGTTTTACCCTGAATTCAGTCTAACTACTCTCTGTCTACTAATATAGAACTATTCCCCCATCCCTTGTCTTTAGCCTCTGCCTATTGTGATTTAGGAAAATGTAAATGCGAGATACATCCCAAACCATTTTATATTCACATCAAGCTAATAAAATACAGTCGTGCTTTAGCCTTTAGTTCTTGGGTAGCTCATTGTTGAATTATTTACAGCATGATATGAGTTAGCACAAAATAAATAAGGCTTTTTAAAAACATAGTTTATCACACTCGCCTCAGTTTGCCATTGCCATTGTTAATGACAGAAATACATATATGTGAAGAGAAAATTGGTCGTGAATTGATGCCCATAACCTTGAACCAGGGTTCAAAACTAAGTTGCGTTCTATCTTTGCTAATGACACAGATCATAACTTCATGCAATAAAACGTCACCTGGCAGCCCTTTCTTTCCAGTCCACTGGAAGTCCCACCTCTACCATCAAGTGCTCCATGACAGCAAGTCTTTTGAATACTAAAAGGCTCGTAACACCTGCCTAACACACATGAATATGGCAATCAAATCACATAGGTCTAAAAATGTTTGAAAGTTTTTAGAAGTACTATATATAGACAATGTATGATATTATTATTACTGTAATACTCATGTGCAAGAACCTTTTATAGCATAATGGTGGGGGTTAGTTTTGAAGACATTTGAAACTAAAAGTAATACATGACCATGGAGTCCAAGAAAAAGAAAACAGACACTGAAAACTCTTCCATCGCTAGGCCGTTTCAAGCAATGGCCTACAGTTCCTTTAAAAGGAAAATATTTGCTCCCGTTTCCAATATGAGGAACTAAGTTTTCTATATCAATCTAGTTTATATCAGTTTTAAATAGTAAGGCAAAGCCAAGTTTTAAATTATTGATTTCTTCTTGGACCATTCCAAAAATATAGGGGCATCCTGGTCACCATATATGTTCCAGGAGTTTATGCCATATTCCTCTAAGGGTCCTTCAAAATAACTTTTATCAAGTTTAAAACATATTTTTAAATGAATGACTTTATTTATTTTTAGAGAGAGGGGAAGGGGGGGAGAAAGAGAAGGGAAAAAAACATCAATCAGTTGCCGGGCACATGGCCTGCAACCAAGGCATGTGCCCTGAATGGGAATCAAATTGGCAACCTTTCACTTTGCGGAATGATGCCCAACCCACTGAACCACACCAGTCAGGGCTAAAACATCATGTTTTCATCAAGTCTAAAACATTATTGAATACGATACACCATTATTTTTATATACACTACAAAAGAAAGTTCTATTAAACTATGACATGCCATAACATCCAATTTCAGAGATTTTAAAATGGAAAAAAAAAAAGGCCTTAGAATCAATGAATATAGTCATTGCTCTCTTATAAAAAGTAATCCCTGAAGACTTGCGAGTGACCATCTTGCTTCTGCCCCTTTCAGATTCTCCCATCCAAGTCACTAGGACACCAAGATCACCTAGTGGACCCTCACTGACCATGCTACCTCAGGTGGTACCTTCTACCGCCACAGGAGTCACCTGTCTGAAGAACACAGCCCTCCTCAGTCTAGGAGTATTGAGGCAACAAGGATCTTTCACAGTGGGCAGCCACATCTTGCCCCTGTACCACCTCTCCCTGAACAGAGGGGAAGTTCATCGTGGGCTGATCCCTGAGGAATTCTTTCCATTCCTTTATCCTAAAATCAGTGTAACAGGACCCTATGTGCTCAGAACTAGGGTTATCTTATATTTCCTAGCCAAAGAAATATATGTAATTACGCCAGAGATTATCTCTGCCATATAAATAACAGGGTTGATTGTGAATTAAAAATTATGGTGCTTCTATTGGGAAATTTGCTGATAAACTCAGTGAGCAAAAAATTGCCCAACTAGAAGAGGCCAAACGGACTCCCATCAAAAACATCCAGGATGCAATTGATCTGGAGAAGTCACAGTAGGAACTGGCTCAAAAGTTTCATTACCTTTTTGATGTCCAGAGGAATAACACTGGTATGGCCTAGAAGTTTACTTACCAGGAATGGCTGCATAGAGTATACAAGGAGGTAAAGAATGGCCCAAACTACCAAAGCTCAATGCAGATCATAATGAGTCAAAAGGAACAAGAGCACATGATAAAATGGGTAGATGCAGAGTATTTCTGCACAGCAGGAAAAGACAGTTGCCAAGTGCATTGCAGATCTAAAGCTGCAAAGAAGGCTCAGGCACTGCCAGTTCTGTAAATGCGTCTATCCTGATTGCGACAGCTAGGAAGAGTTGACTAAATGGAAACTAGGCTGTTGTGACAAAATCTTTTTCCTGTATCACCATCCACTGAAGTTACAATTTACCCCACCTAAAAATGAAAAGCGTGAGTTTCATCTAGTGAGAGAATTAAAACAATCTATTGGTCAGTGAGATAGTTCTTGTCCTCCTTGCTCTGCACTTTGAGTTGTTCCATGATCACTTTTAAACAAGTAGTTTGCTTTTAATAAAATTTGGTACCTGACTAAAGACTACCAGGTTACAGTTTAAACTTGTAATAAATACTACCATCTTGCAATAAAGTGACAGTTAAAACAGAACAAAAAGTATTTCCTATTTGTTGAAAAAGTGAGGGGGAAACTGTGTATTAGCAGAAACATGGTTGCAAAATAAGACTTAGTATAACAAAATCCAGAGGAAGGACAGAGGTTGAGGTTGGTTAATGCAAGGACTGAAGGCTGTCTCAAGAGCAGCTCCTTTCTGTCTCACTGTTCTGCATTCCATAGTGTCAGCCTTCTAGAGACGAGCTTCTTTTGTGGTATCAGTTCCAGGTTTTCCATCTGTACCCCCACTCTGCACTGGAGATAGGGCATCTGGCCTAGCACTCCAGGCAAGAATTCTAGACTTCACCTGCACTGCTAAGATCGTCTAGGTCACCTCATCTCACCTTACCTGGACTGTCACTATTGCTAGGGAAAAGCAGATATGCCTGAAAAGTGCATGGACCGAACGGGGGAGGAAGTAATATCTAAATGGAAAATCTGCCTGTTATTAGAAGTAAAAGGAAGCAGAGGGGATTGCTTGAAAGCTGTGATATAATTTTATGTGTCAACTTGTCCAAGTATGATGCCCAGTTGTTTGGTCAAGCACAAGTCTAGGTGCTGCTGTGATGGTATTGTTTAGATGTGATTAAAGTAGATTGCCCTCCATAATGTGGGTGGGCCTTATTCAAAGAATTGAAGCCTTTAAGAGAAATGAATGAGGTTTCCCAAAGAAGAAGGAATTCTCTTCAATACTTCAACATCAGCTCTTCAGCCTTCAGCCTTCTGGATTTCAGACTTGTCAACCCCACAATCATCCTGTAATACCAAGGACCAATTCCTTAAAATCAGTCAGTCTCTCTCCCCTTCCCTCCCTCTCCCTCTTCCTCTCTCTAGGTATAGAGACAGAGATATATACAAAAGAGAATAGAAATTTTCTGCAATCCAGGACTACCACCATTTTAAATTATTTTCTCCAATGTTATTTATTTACTTTTCTATGCATAGAAACATATGGAAATATTTTACTGAAATGACATCATCCTGGATATACAAGATTTCAAAGCTTTTGAATCTTGTCTTTGTCTCAGTATATTAAAGTGATCGTTTTTCCATACCCTAAAATATTTTAATGTGATTTTTTTCAGCAGTTACCCAAAAATATCACGTAACTCAACCATAATCTATTTAACTATTTGACTATTTCTGGGCATTTTGATTATTTCATTTTATTCTTTATGTACACAGCCCTCTCTTCTGATGTGAGAAGCCAGTGGGGCTCTGCCTCTGGAATCTGAGATCTCTACCAGTCAGGATCAAAAGTGTTACCTCTGAACTCATCAAATTGTGTACATGAAACATACAATTTTTTATATTTTGCACTTAGTTCCACTTGGTGCAGGATAGAGCTCATTATGAATAAACATCGTGCTGCCAATTCAGCCTTTAGACACAGTGGGTCTGACCTGGCATCAAAAACGTATCACTGTATGGTGCTAACCATGAAGACTGTACCCACCATAAAGGTCTTTGTGGCAGTGATGTGGACTCCTGGACCCCACTCCTATGTCATTATCAGTATTAAGAGCACACATTTGTTTTCAGGTAATATGAAACCTTTGTCACTTGTCCAAAATTCATTTAATCCTGTAAGATCCTTATAAGAGTGGAAAAAAATAACAAAGAAAATAAAAGGAAGAAAAGAGTTATGAAGGGGCCTATGTGGACTCTCAATGGAAACATATTCTGCATTCTATATTCACTCATTTACACTCCTAATTACAAGATTAAACGAAATGTGTGTTCATGAGCAGTGAACGGAATGGATGTTTTTGGAGAACAAAGAAACACATGGTAGCGTGGCAAACCACGTTAGCATTTCTCCCAAGCACAATTGACTGGGGAGTTTCAGGGCCAGACTTTCCCACCACTGCAGAGTCCACTCTCCATCCATTATCCTCATGCGAAGAGGTCTGATCCAAGTCCCCAGAGCCAATGTGCACTCCCAGCAGCTGGATTTCTCTGAGATGGTTAAGTGGTAATTTTCCCAGTTACTCTTCTCAAATTTTAGATGGGGGAGAAAACATACCGTGAAATGGTGATAATATTGGCAAGAGTTAATTTGTGGATTTGGCTAAAAGCTATTTTAGCAATGCCCTGCAACGTAGCATATGATTAGTGTTTCACTGGTACAGAGAGTCATGGCCTTCAAGAAATCAATATTTAGGTCTCCTGTTCTAATTTTTTAATATATTTTATATTTTCATTTATTTACTTTTTTGCCATATTCTAGATAGAACTTTTGCTTTTGAATGCTGGGTTGTATTTTTAAGACTAAACTTAACCTCCCTACCTACATATTTCTGAGAGACTTACATAAGATTTGTTTGTGGCCTTTCATATATCTGTAAGCTAAAAGATTGAAGGGAATTTTTCTCCTAGGTGCTGAAAGATTAAAACTTTTTGTACGTATCAAAATAACTATCTCGCAATGAACTTATATTAAACTGAGTTTTAAAAAATAGGTGGAGTTGCTAAGTTACAGTGAAATAATACAATATGGTAAGATTTAAATTTTAAAAAATAGGAAGATGTTTCAAATCAAGACACTGAGGAGTCTGTTCTGTTCCTTTATTTATGTATGTATTCATTCAGTCATTTAGAGATATTTATTTATCATATATCATGTCCCAGACACAGTTCTACACACTGGAGATAGAACAGTAAATAAAACAAAAACTTTTGCCCTTGTGGGGCTTCCATTCTACTGGAGAGAGAAAAACCCCTGCACTAAAATTAATTCCATTTTAATAAAGAAGTGCATAAGTACTTGAGATGACAAATAATACAATGTCACTAAACCATGATAAGAAATTGCAAGTTTAAATAAATATCTATTTGGCATTATGTAATAATGGTATATTATTTATGAGATACTTAGAAATACGAAACCTGAAAATTAAACTGGTAAATTATCTGCAGATTCTTAGTAAGTATAAGGTAAAGAACCGGAGAAAGTGGCATGGTATGAAAGGCATCTTCGCAAGTGGGGGAAAACTGGGACAACTGTAACTGAACAATAAAAAGAAAGAAAAGCATCCTCATAACTTAGCAAGAGCATGCTTGGACATGTCATTCAGTGAACAGCATGGGGGATGTCACACCTTGGTTTAACAATGCTCATGATTCCTGAAGAAGGGATGGACAGCAGAGTTAGAAAACATTCAAAATTTCCACAGTGAAATAGAAGAAAATAAAGGACTGGCTTGAACAACAAGGTTTAAGGTGTGAAGAGACAGAACACAGTACAGAGTGCATGTCTGTCTAAAACCATAATCTAGGTAACACTTGAAAAATAACAAAATAGTAAACTAGCCTAAATGTCCGATTAAAATTCTAAGATTGTCTGTTTGGTGATGCAATGGTAAGCTGATTCTTAATCATTTTTATTACATTATGACTAATTTAAATGTGAAGCTGTTGTATTAATTTGTCTTTAAACGGAAGGATATTTTTTAAGACCAGCAGTTGTAGAAAGACCTGCAGATTGAAAAATTAAAGCTACTATAAAATCTGTATCTCCAAGCTCTCCTGAACCTCATATATTGGAAACACCCATTAGTCATCTCCCAGGAATCCCTTGGGCACCTCTGACTTAATGTGTCCTAAACTGAACTCTGCTCCCGTGTCCTCATCTCAAGTAACAGTTCCACCGTCCACTCAGACTGGCAAGCTACGGACCTAAGAATCAATCAAAATGTCTCAATATCTCTCTCTCTCCTCTCAATCTCTCTCCTCTCTCTCCTCTCAATCTCTCTCCTCTCTCTCTCTCCTCTCCCCCCTCCCCCCCGCTACTAAACCACATGTTTCCTCTCCATCACCAGGTCCTCCAGCGGCTTTCCTCTGCATCAGGATAGTAGCCGCCTGGCTGGTCTTCCCGACTCTTGTCTCTCATCTTCCACTCCACAGTGTTGTCTAAATCATCTTCCAAAACACAAATGTGATCACAGACACCTTCATTCTAACATCAAGTTTGGCTTCCTTATGCCTCTACACTCCTATAAGTAAAACATTTATCTCACACACATTCATTTATAAATTACATATATTTAAAACTAGTGTATTAATATATTGTATACATAAAAATACATAAAAATTGAAATTTTAAAAGGTGAGATAAAGATGACATACTCATATTCTACTTCTTAATGGTAGCAAAAATATTTTGCTAGCACTAAAATATTATTTTGTGAGAATGATGCGGTTGAATATGCTTCATAATTTCTGAAAGCTTTTATTACCTTGTGATTAAGCAGTTTCAAATCTGATTCTAAGTGCAGTTTATTTCTATGTTTTATTTGATGGTTGTAGAGCTGCAAAAGACACCTCACAGAGAACCACATATACAAAGAGAAAGCCCATCACTGGGTGAGCTTATGAAATTATGATACTTTTCAAAATCATCTGTGAATTTTGCATGGGCTTTTGTGAAAATTCATATTTGTATTACTCATATTAACTCCAACATTTAAAGTCATTTATCCATTTTGTGAGACTTAGATTAATCAAGCTAAATAATATACATAAATCCATTTAACCAGTTACCCATAAACTGCTAACAAGCTGCAGTTTGCTTTAAGAATCGGTAAGGGGGTTAGGGATGCCTCCTCAATGTTGTGGATCTCAACACAATCCTTCCCTCAGAATTTGCTGTACATAGTAAGTCCCTCCCTCTGTCTGACATAACAGACCAAGAACGGACACCAAGAACAGTCCATATGTTACTTATTAGTCAAGCCTAAGTACTTTCTCATATTTTCAGATAGAAACCCAAGCTTTCACACATTCCTCCCACACCCCAGTGTATCATCTCTTACAGCCCTAGAGTGTTCTCACCCCATTCTGGAGACCACTGTTCAATGTATCACATCCAAACGTCTTAGCTGGAGACACCCGGCCTTTCCTCATCTACCTTCAGTGACCTCTCCATTCCACATACCCCAGCCTTCAGCCACACTGAACTTCTCATCATTCTTGAATCTCTAACCATATCTTTGCTTTCACATTCCCTTTCTGGAATGTTCTGCTTGTACACTCTACCTCACCCCAAACTATCCTTACCTGGTACATTCTTCATCATTCAAGACCCAACACAAATCAAATGAGAGCTCTTCTCTTATGTTCTTCTTGGCTGTCCAGTGTTCTCTTAGCATTTTACTCATATCTTTTAATACCTCTCAAACCAGACTGTGCACACATTTGTTTTTCCCTGTGCTGTATGACCTGTGAGACCAAAGACCATTTGAGTAATTACAGCACCTAACAAAGTGCCCCGTTGAAAGCATCACTAAACCGTTTGTTAAATAAATTACATCTTAGAAAGGCTGATGCAATTTTAAATTTTGAAAAGCCAAAGAATAGCAAATGTCTTGTGAGGAGTCAAAGACCATTAGAAAGAAGATTCTGAAGGGACACAGGGAATCAATCACCTGTTATTCTCACACTGGTTGACCAACTCATGGAAAGGAAATAGGGGAACTGCAAAGAAAATGCAATTGGCAAGTTATGTTTCATAAATCAAGAAGACCTTTCAATTTCAAAATCGTCAGTATTTTCTCCCAGGAGATCCCAAGGTAAGATGGTGGTTATCCCACTGGTCCCTAGAAAGCTACTCGGGCTTTGGTTTCCATGAAGTTGCAGTAGAAAACCTTAACAGATTTCATCTCTTGCCCTCAGAGACTGATTAGGTAAGTTTGGAGATAGCTACACCCTTTAAAAAATAATTACTAATCAACGGTATATTTAATTAATTAAGTCTGCCTTCAAAACGTACTATGATTAAAAAAATACTGAATACAGAAATAGATTCTTCTAAAACTATCTGTTCTAAGCAGTGTCTAAAAATAATATGTCTAATTTATTTCATTATATGTGATTTTTTTCAATATGGTATAAAATCATAGACTTATTATCACACAGTGGCTTACCTTGCATAAGCCAAGGTGATATTTTGCTCCTCTTGCTGTGCATTAAGTATAGCCTATCATGTATCCACCAATATCTATTATGCAATAAGCATATTCTCACTCTTCTGTGTTTCCTTATGGAGCCAGCAGTTTTTGCTAATGGACATAGCTAGAAATTAGGACTTGGCTGACTCATTTAAGGTCTCTTCTTAACTTCATCTATAAAAACATGATGCTTTTTAGGTAAGCCACAAATATTTACTTGGAAGAGCTCAAACAGTGCTTTGAACGTGGTATTGTTATTTCAACATTCACTCCATGACAAGACACTTGAGTCATCACAATGCCATGATTCCTGTGAAGGTGTCATCTTATGCCACCTTTTAATCTTCCCGATAAATCCTATCATATCTTGGTAATGAACATTTCCATCTTAGTCCTACATGGTACTACAATACATTCAAAGTGGTTTACTGCAGCATATCTCTTGAGGTTATGATTTATACTTAAGTGGTATCACAGCTTAGCAAAGACTGAACTAAAAGTAGAATGAAAACAATGCGAGCACACAGTTTAAAATATTAATTGATAAACTCTGCCTCTCTTTTTTAATACCTCACATTAGATATTTGTGGAAATATGTGATTGAAGCTCTCAGGATATTAGCTTTAGGAAGATGCTGATGTTATGTAAAAATATTTATTTGAGAACAGTTTTATGAGCAGTAAATTGTTTTTAAAAGGAAGTCACTGATGTATGTGGGCAGAGACAACATAAAATTATTGAGATCAAAAGCATTATTCAGTGTCCAGCAACACACTGTAATATCCTATATCTACATAGCATTTTAGAGCTAACAGCATTCACCAGTGCTTTATCTCTTTTAAGTACATGAAGTGTTGGGAGACAGAAGCAGCAAGTTTAGTTGACAGAATCTCTACTATTTAGAGAAGCCAAAAAACATGTTGAAAAACATGATTGTATTTTTTCACATTGATGTGAGTGCCTCCTTCCCCATGTTTATGGCCTGGTTTTTACTTATTAGGCTACATTTCAACATGAAGACAAAATTCTTTGTCAAAAACATAATTCAGACAGTTTTGGGGGAAAACATGGGATAATTTGATCTTGTTGAAATATTTCATTCTTCGTAAACATACATTCACCCATCAAGTGGAGAATGACCTTCAATGTCAGCAAAATTAGCAAATTTTCTTGTGTTGATGAAACCTACTTATTAGTGGTTGGTGTGTCCTCACAGTATAATCAAGATGGAAGATATTCCCCGGCTCCTGTGTCAGAGAAGAGTTTAGATAGATGACCAATGCCTGGAGTCAACTGACTTTGGCTAAATCATAAGGTGACCCTGACAAGCAGAGAGGCAGAATTTTTCACTTTTAAGTGGCCCTCTCCATAATATTACATAATAACAACAATGACAATGCTTCTCCATAGACTCCACATACAACTGAGTACCTTCCTCTAACTGGTATTCTGTGCTCACTCCCTACTATAACTAGACTGGTTTCCATTCGATTTTATCCCTCACCACCCCCCGTGTCAAATGGATCCCTGTGGTAGACGTTATTCTCCCCAAGATTTATGCTTTCTCATTCCTTCTGAGCACATACCCCTTAAAGTTAGATGATGACTATGTGACTTCCTTTGACCAGTGAAATGTGAGAAGTGATCTGTGTCATATCTAGATACAAGCATTTACAGTTTCGTGTGCGGTTTTCCATACCCTTCCATTGCCATGGTGCTCATGGAGAGGTCACAGGAGTGAAGCAGGCTAAAACGATGAACCCGGGAGACTCTGCAGGAGCAGGGAATTAACTTTTGTTGTATTAAGTCACTGAGGTTTGTTTGGTTTTTTTTAAATCCTCACCTGAGGACGTTTTCTCATTGCTTTTTTTCAAGAGGAAGGAAGGGAGAGAGAAACATTGATGCAAGAGAGAAGCATTGATTGCTTGCCTCCTTTGTGTGCCTGGGGACCCGAGATCAAACACTCCCGGACCAGGGACCAAAACCACAACCTAGGTATGTGCCCCTACCAGGAATTTAATCTGCAACCCTTCACTTATAGGATGATGCTCCAACCTTCTGAGCCACACCAGCCATGGCAGCCATTGAGATTTTGATGGTATTTGTTACAGCGGCATACTCTAGCCTACCCTGACTGACACAGTCTCACTAGCTCAATTCACACTGATCACCATTTATGCACAGCCCACAACTGCATATGTGGATGATATATCAGTAAGTTGCTTTTATATATGAGTCGCTGTTGAAGGCAAAGTCTCACAGAAATATCTGGTAGCAGCAGGAAGGTAACAGGGATACTCATGTGTGTCCCATATCCTTTCCAAGTCCCTGAAATAGCAATGAAGGCTGCCCAATGCAAATAACAATCTTGATTTATTACCAAGGAAATATCAATCTTATGGGACGAGGGAGGAGCTTAATATAGAGCACACTGAAACTTCCGGACTAGTGTGAAATTCAGTGGAAATGCCTAGCAAGTAATTGGTAATGCAGAAATGGGGCTTGGAAATAGGTTAAGAATTTAGGTATAGATTCAGAAGTAATCACACACTTGAAAATTAAATGTAAGACATAAATAAATTTCCAAGGGAAATGGCAGAAAGTGAGAAAAATAAAAAGCCAAGAAATGAGTCCTAAGAAACATTCATACTTGGGCCAGGGGGGGTGGGGGGGCAAGTGCAAAGAGAAGAAAATTGAAGAAGGGAGATATGAGAACCATGGTGACAATGCCCATTCATTTTGAGAGCTAAGAATATCATATCTTCATTAATAAATTCATTGAAATTTAAATTTCAAGGTTTTTAATGAGGATAAAAAATGTAGTACTCCTTAACAATTCATTTACTTTCTTAGATATTAAAATTGATTACCCATCCGACAGCCAGCTGGACATTATCTGTAATAAAAAGCAAAATTATTTTTTAATTCAATGTCTCAGAAATAATTTATCAAGATTTAAAGTTTTGCAGATGAAACAGGAGAACTTTTTAAAAAATATTTCAAAGTTCTTTAATAAACACATTTTGGGATTTTTTTTTCTTTGCCATTTGTTTTGTGGGATTTCCGTGGTTAAACCTGAAAACTACCTGTAGTTGTTTTACAGGTCCAGTTCTATATGCTGACAGAATTTAATGACAAAAAGAACAGATAAAAACTTTTGAAATGTTCAAATGAAAATATGAGTATTGCTACTCAAAGTGGGATCTATCCTCAACCAGTAGCAATGACATTACCTAGGAGTATTATGCAGAATCTCAGGTCCAACCCCACCCACCCACCCACTAAATCAGACTTTGGTTTTAACAAGGCCCCCTGGTGATCCCTCTGCACATTAAAGTTTGGGAAGCACTGGGCTAAGTCACCCCCGCTACGCAGACTTCACTTTAATGGATACTGGGAATCTTTTTCCTGAGTTGCAACTTGGAGGGTGTGCAGAGGTATTATGCATGATGTGTTCTCCAAGGGCAAAAGGAAGGATTCGGACTACAGGTTCTTGCAGTTTCAAACACTGGAGATCAGCAAACTTTGGGAGCACTTCCAAAAGCAGCAGATATGGAGCTGCATCTTGACATTTTCTCAATTCATTTCATTCAAAATAGGTGCTGTTCCAAATGGCCATGTGCCGACGTCAATAATCTCTAGTTAGTTTATCCAGCCTGGATCCGGTTTTCCAAATGGAATCCAAATATCCACAGCACCAAAAACAGATGTAAAACCTCAATAAAACTTTTTATTGTTACCTTTTTAATAATCGTATTATTCAGTTTAGAATTGTCTAGTGTAATTAACAATGTTCGTGACAAAAGTAGTTTGCGCCTCATTATCAATTGTTCCCCAGGTATGAATATAAACAACTGGTGTAAAAAGCGGATGCGAGTCGCTTCGTGCGCAATCCCCAGGTACGGGTACTTAATTTAGCGCGTAGTGTCGCCTTTTCAAGCCCCTTCTCCAAGCCAGACCGGCCTCCTCCCTCTCGGGTGTGACCCAAAAGCCCAGCTCGTTTCCCCAGCCAGCACTCTGTATCACCAGCTCACCCTAAGGTTCTAACCAGTGTGCCACCTTCCAACTGACCCGCCAGTGAGTCCCCTTGAACCTACCTGGACCTCTCCTCGGCTGGGGTCTCTACCCTGCACCCCCAGAAAGGGGTGGTGGCGCTGGCCGGGCTCTCCTGGGGGTGGACAAGCCGAGCGGCTGCGGTGGCAGACGGTGAGTCACGTGTGGCAGTGAGGGTGGAGCGCGACCCGCGGGGTGGGTGGAGAAAACAAAGCCCCCAGCTGTCAGTAGAGGAAGGAGGCCACAGCGCTGGAGCAGGTGAGTCAAGTGCATTTAAAGCGGTACCGCCCTGGCGCACCCCAACATCCTTGCCCTGGCGAGGTCCCTCCCAGGCCAAGCACTGGCCTCGCGTCCTTCTACCGCCCGGGGAGTGCAGCCCGCCGGTGGCTGAACCAGGGGGACTGGGGGGTCTCCGAGCCCAGCAAGAAGTTGTGCGGAGGTCTGCGCCGCGGCCCCGGCCCCGGGTGTGCTCCACCGCGCTCCTGCAGGCCACCTCTCCTTGGGGCCCCAGCGCTGCACACCCCGGGAAAGGGGAGGGAATCCGGACTGCCACGCTGGCATAAGCAAAGTGGACTGGCTGGGGGTTGAGGGCCGAGAACAGGGACAGTTGGCACTGGTGAGGAAGCAGATCTTGCGGGTGTTCTCCCCCAGCGCACCAACCTAGAGACGCCAGAGTTGGGGCGCAGGGTCTTGAGAGCCGGGGGCGCGGGCAGGGACTGCGCGCTTCGGCGCAGACCAGGAAGTGCAGCACGCTGGCGTGAGCCGGCAGGGGAGCAAACCCTGTACCCCCACCCCAGCAGCTGCCCCCCGCGCTTCCCCTCCGGCAGAGACCAGCCCCACCACTCCCCACTCTGGCTCCGGCTCCCGCTCTGCCCCCGGCGCCCGGAACTCGATGCTGGGTCGGTGGGAAAGAGTTACTATGAGCCCAAATGGTTTTTCTGCAGGGAGCAACCTGCGCGTAGGGCAAGGGCTACTCAGCGACACCCCCACTGTGCTTCAAAGGGAAATTCTTCAGTCTACCCTTAGAAGGGCTGTGCCGAGAGCAGAATCCCACAAAGGGCCGGAGGAGGGGGTGAGCACAGAAAGAACCCCCCATCTGACCCTGGTGCGCTAGGAAATGCAGACTTTCAAATCCCGAGCCAGTAGATCTGGTCACCCCTGAGTCACTCCGCCACTGCCATGCCAAGGGCCTGCCAGCGAAGAGGGTGAAGCTGTAACCTCAGAGGAAGGGGTGCTGAAGCCATTTGATCAGGAGGAGCCTTTGTCTTAACCCCCAAGCCCCTTCTTCTAGTCCTCACTGGGTCAGTAGCGCGTGGAGTAATTAATATTCCGAACATTAGCCATCCCTTCATTTCGGCACCAGCCAACATTACTGTCTCCTCCCTTAGTGTTTTCTCCATCGCTGGCTCAAGTTCTCTTCTCCCCCTCCCCTTTTTGGGACGTGATCCAGATCCAGACCCACTAGGCCAGAGGAGGTCACTAAAACGCACTATAGTACAGCCACGTAAAATCAAGGGTTAAGCGTGCAAACCTGCACCCGCCCGCCCGCCCGCCCACGGGGAGACGATAGAACTTTCTTGATTAGCATAGTATCTGCCCTGGGGCCGCGCTGCGAGGCCTCGGTTCTGTCCCAGACGAAGTGAAGCGTGCAGTCCCGTCTTGATTGAGGTTCGGGCGCAGCACCTGCTCCTAATCTGAGAGGATCCAAGGCTTACAACTTTGCTGAACAAGACTCTGTGGAATGAAACAGAACAGAGATCAAAAGGTAATCAAAAGAATGGCAACTTTTGCATTGCTTCTCTTGGACGCTAAATCTAGCTGTGTTTTTAGCAAGCAAATGGGCACTGGTCCTTGTCTAGCCAGCGTCCCTGCTGGAAACGCCCCCTTTGCTTTCCTAACATTCTTTTCTGTCGAGCTAATGAGGATATCAGGAGCTATGTGTCAGTAGATCTCCAAGATAGAAGATTTGGGAGCCCACCAGGTGGTCACTAGGTAAGCTTAACTGGTAGGTTTCTCTTGCGTGGGAAGAACACTGCTTCTCCAAAGCAAAGGTTCCCAAACTTCGCTGCCAATTAGAATCACCTGGGAGCTCTGAGCAATCCTAATGTCCATCTGTCCTCCCAATCCAGTTAAATCAAACAGTTTGCAGATGAAAGCCAGGCGTCAGTACTTTAATCTCTGGGGGATACCATTGTGCAGCAGAGTTTGAGAATCACTGATGCAAAGGAAGAATTCAGTGGCCAGCCTTTGCAGGCATTGCAAGTGAAGATGCCAGTTTAACTACTTGGGAGGGTGGGGGTAAAGACGCTGAAACTGGGGTGCCTCTTAAGAATGCCCTAGGCAGGGGAATGTCATCTGTCAGCTTCGCTGGCAGTTGACACCTGCCACATCGTTTCTCACCCTGTCTACCTAGGGTCTGGCTCTTAGTGGAAAGATCGAAGTTCACTGTCAGTGCCTGGTTTGCTGCAAGATTGCTAAGGTTGTTAAGGAGACGGGTAGAAACTTTCATTCCTGCGCTGACTCACGTGTAGCTGGCAGTGGGGAAACCCAGCAGAAACCAACCAGGAGCAGTCTGGTGAGTCAGCAGTAGGCTGCACTCCAAGGCGGAGCCCGGGAATAGGAAGTAATTACGTTACTGACACGCAGAAACGCCACTCCTTCGAAAACACATTTGAATATCTGATCAGGATCTGTTGGCTTGTAGGAGCCTCTCCCTTTGCCAGCTCCCATTCTACCAGCTTCAAATAATGTTCTCTCCTGTTAGAAGGGGAAACACAAAGTCAACTAACTAGACATCTTGTAATTTCTTTGGTGTTGAGGTATATTTTAAAAACTTGGAAAAGTGTGAACTAGTTAGGGTGATTTCAGTTATGTGAAATAGGATGACTTTACAGTCTATAAATTTTGAATACAAAAAGTCAAATACTGTTTGATTACACATTCAAGGGTGGATTAAAAGGTCTATTTAAATAGAAATGGTTATACCTAACATTTTACATGAAATTTTATGTTTGCTATTAACCAAAGGTTTCCTGCTTTTAAAAAAATCCCCACAGGGTCAGCCTAAATAAGGTGACCCATTTAAAGGTATAAACAAAGTTTATTAAATAGTTATTTTTCTTATCTTTCTTACTGTTACTTTTAGTTTTTATACATCTCATTTCTTCGTTATTTTTTATATCACTGTGACTCTCTCTGCCATTGCCTAAATGCTTTCTTCCCCACTCTGTTTCTTAAGAAGGGACACCAGTGCCTAGCAAACTTTCAATATTGTCAGCTATTGACCTTTGAACCTCTCCTAGCACTTATTTACCTTGCTTGGTGTTCTGTTGTTTCTTCGGGGCCTTCATGTCTGCAGCCCCCATAGCACAAAACCTTTTGTTATCAATGCAGCTTGTTTGTTCTGAACATTATCAGAAGGTGGGGCAAACATTTGTAAGCAAAGCGTCCTAAGTGCGTTCAGTTTTGTTTTCCAAGATAGACATTCTGAATATGTAGAAGCCAAAGTTCTGTTACAATTTTTTCCCCCTCAGCTTTGTATAGAATGTGTTACGAAGGAGGTTTAGTCAAAAAGACCAAAGCCTGTGTCATCATCAGATTCCTCAAATTCTCCTTCCCAGCTTCCATTTCTCCTCAGCTGGGGCAGCAGTGGGGCAGCAGTGGGGCAGCAGCTGGGGCAGCTGGGGGCAGGAACTCCTGCTGGTGTAGTAGTGGCTGCTGGGGCAGGTCCGCCAGCCCCCACATTGCAGATGATGCTGCAGATGTTGACACTGGCCAGATGTTTCTGGTCCTTTGCAAACAAGCTGGACCAGAAAGGTTCAACACTTAGACCAGCTGCTTTCACGAGGACATTGATCTTATCCATCACCTTCGCCAGTCACCTTCATGGACATGCAGGACAGGGGCCAAGTAGATGCAGACCGAGGCCTCAGTGTGGGGGAACGGTGGGCAGGCATTGCCAGGAGGGGTGCTGGTTGCTGGATGAAGTGAGCGCCTCACCCAAACATGGCCTTACCTCCCCTCCCAAGACCAGACACCTTAGCAGTAGCTGGGGAAAGCCTATTACAGTTCTTAAGGGCTATAAAATGGCAACTGACTTGTTCACTTACGTTTTTACACAAAACAATTTAGCATTCTGAGCATAACCAATAATTGTGATAATACTTACATCACAAAAGTTCACTCTGTACCTGTTATTGTGGAAAAAACACCTATCCAACTATGTGGATGCCTAAAGGAATTCGTTAGCTAGAAGAATTATTTCAGAATAGGACAAATAGAGAGTTAATAGTTAAACAGCTTTTATTGTCATCTGCCTACTGCTTTCATTAAGATAGCACAAGTACGTTTAGATAGCATATTTAAAAGTGGGAAGTTGGATGTTTGTTTGTTTTTTACATATACCAAAATAAAAAAATAGTTAAGAATTTACAAAGGCCAAAATGATGTAAATGCACTCATTTTCACTTCTGCATAGCTTAGAAAAAGGAGGTGTGCATTTCTGAAATTCCAACCACTTTTTGGGGAGGTATAAGATACTGAAAGGCTAAAAGATAGATTAGAAAAATAGGACTAACTCAGATGGATCAGAAACTATTCCTCAGAGGATGGTATACACCCAGCTCTGTAATATTTACAAGTAGCACAAAAGGGGTAAGGTAAAAAGAAAGAGTGTCTATCTCAACTTTAGAAACTCTGAGGTTTTTGAGAACCGCTGAGAACTGCCCAGTCTTATTACTTTAAATTTATACAGCCCTTCAGACTTAGCATAGCAGGGCCTAAGAAAAATTGGGTAGATAGTATTCCCTTATGCCAAATAACACAAGAAAGTCCAAAAATTAAGTGACCTTCCAAAGTGACAATGCCAAGGCGAGAAACCTGGGATACTGATTCCTTTTCCAGTGTCTACTGCATCGTACTGCTTGTTTCTTGAATAGGTTTTGATGTAATCTTGCCCTGAGGCTTTGTTGAGACAAGCTCGGTTCTAATTATCTCCTCCCTCCTTAAACTGAGAGAAACTATTCACATTGTGTCATGCCCTCCCAGACTTTATTCTTAAATAACCTTTGGACAAGGCCAACCTCAAACATTCTGAGCCATGGTTAGCTTCTTATCTAGATAATCAAAGTAAGTTTTAAAATCTTTGCCCAAGTCATAAGTAGAAGAGCTCTCTTAAGGGCCCTTAAAGGTTAGTTCCACCAGCCAACAAAAGCTTAAGTGCCCTGTCCAGCATCTTTCCTAAATGGTCCTCTGACTTAACGTTTCCATGTTTCCTTCACAACATATTCTGTCCATGGAGGCAGTCTGTGGTATCCACCCACTGGAGAGCACTGAGATTAAATCCTGCTTTCTTACGTATTCCATCCTAAACGTTTAAAGTAAATTTATTCTCCTCAGTCAGAAACATCTGGCTATCGTATTTGAAATCTATTCATTGTGCAAAATTTTCGCTCCAAATTTGCACCCAAAATTTTCCAGGAAAGTATGCAAAATTATGGTTGGTTATAACAGAGCTTTATAGAATAGAATCATTGGGAAATTTGCTTCCAACAAACCTAATCTCATAATCTACATACTTCAGAATTGACTACTGACAAACTTTGTACGATGACATAAGCTCGAGTTGACTTGAAGCCCGTGGCTCCAACTGTTTTGGGGATCAACAAACTGTGGCCTCCAGTCTGTTCTTGTATGGCCCATGAACTAGGATTGGTTTTTATGTATTTTTAATGGTCGAAAACATGTCAAAAGAAAAATTTGGGACCCTTGAAAATTACGTGAAACCCAGATTTCAGTATACAAAATAAAGTCCGTTGATCACAGCCATACTTGCTTGCTTCATCTTGTTAAGGGCAGCCTTGTGCTACCTCAGCTGAGTGGACTGTTGCACTGAAGACCATGTGAACCATGGAGCTTAAAATATTGACTATTTACAGACAAGATTTACAAATCCTTGATTTATTCCATTTCAACGTATTTCAGTTCTGAATGTGAATTTGCTCACTTAAAGCCTTAGTCTGCTTTCAGTGTTTTCCTCTGTAGAGAAGGGGGGAAAATTGTTTTCAAACTAATCACTAAAGATAGTTTAGTTTCATACTCCCCTTTTGTATGTATTTACTTTGCAAAAGCAGCATCTTTGTAAATAACACAGAAATGAATTTTAGTGATACAGTACATCATAAAACTTCTGCACCTGAGCAAGCAGCAGAATACTGACTTTCACTGAGCCCTGGCACTGCTTCCAGAGCTTCAGGAAAGCGGGTAACACACTCTTGCCAACGAGCCCAGGGTGACACTTGCCTTAACTCTTTAGCAGTAGCAACTTCCTCTTTCTACAGCCCGTGAACGCCTTTGCATGCTTGTTCGTTTTAGTATAGGAAGGCATAATTTAAGGATTTATTCAGATTTAGAACATTTTCATTGACTGCCACTCCATACTGCTGACTTTGGAAATATCACTACTCTTCTAAAGTAAGTACTTAAGGTAAATTGCTTGCTACTTATGAAGGCAGTGGTCATTAAATAATGAGTATATATACGTATAGTCACCTACATCACTAAAGGCTGACACTATGCCATGGAGAATTTAGTTTGAAATTTTCAAATTTAAAAATAGACCAGATTCTGGCCTTCAAATTATTTGCCTTCTGCCCAGGGCTGGACAGATTGCTATCAAGATTCTAAAAAGAATATTTGAAAGAACAATAACTACATCGATAGGAACAAGTCTTACTTTGGGGGTGAGGGGTGGTTAAGGGTTTCCTTTCATAAAATTTCCTTCAGTTTAGAGAACTTCCTCTTTTTCATGACTCGTTAATGCCGCAGACCATTTGCAAATGAGTTTCACTTAGATTAATGGAGCAACTTTAAGGGTTATATATAGCTGGTGTCCTCTTCATCCCTTCCAGAATCAGTACACCTGCAATTTGAAGACCAAAAAAAAAAAGAAAAAAAGGAGTTACTTTTTCATTAAATCAAACAATACACTATACATAATGCAACATAAAGTTTGAGGTGCTTGAGATCAGCTAAATGATTTCTAAAGACAAAGGGGAAAAAAAAGATGTGTTTAATCCAACTCTATGACTGTTGCTGGTGAGGGCATGTAGGTAATTACCTCCCAAGGTAACTTGACCCAGTAGTGTTCCTGGAAGGAGAGGAGGGGGCACAACCGGAGATTGTATAACTCCTGTGCTGACTGGGTAAGTGAAATTAACTTTCCTCCCTTGTCATAATTTAGATTTCACAGTCTTACTAAATATATTTTAATACAGTTTATGCAGTACATACAAATATCATGTGTAGTTCTCTCCACAGTAGTTCCTAAATCAGGAACTCATTGGACTTACTACATTTTCACCAGAGTGGGGAATTCGTAATTGTCAGTTGCTTAAACAGGGACAAATCTTGGTTCTAACTTAGAATTAATTCTAAGCACCAGAAATGACTATTGGTGTTTGAAGTTGGTGGGAGAAGGGAAAAGAAGCAAGGAAAGACAGCCAGAAAAGTGAAACAATTCCTTTTAGCTTTGCTAAAGTATATGAAACTTTTTATTGGATGTATACATACAATTGAAGTCAGAGCACTAGATTCTACCCTCTTTAAAGACGGATCAAGGC